>CM041778.1:255053166-255489704 GCA_023374045.1 Limonium bicolor | reverse complement strand
ATGCAGAGTCGGACAGTGAGTGAGGGAAGAGCTGCAGGCGTATCCTCTGGTCAACATTTCCAGTTCTACCAAATGAGTTGCAAAAGTCGAGGAATTGACTTAGGTGGTTGGGAGCCTCATCGGGATTTGCTCCACTGAATTTTCCTAAATCCCGGACAGCAGTGATGTAATGGGTCTTGAATACCCATTGTCCGGTCTCTTGAGGCGTCAATTCCGGTAGGACTATGGCTGAAGGTCTCCCTTCGGTGTCCGGCTGGTTGTAGTCTTTGAGAGCCATTTGTTGTTGGTTCCCGTTGTTTTCAACCACCGGTGGGTCTGGTTCATTCATGATTGAATTTTTCACAGTTCGGATGGCCCTCAACAATGAACGCTCGAGCTCGGGTCTCGGACTAACAAGTGGAGATCCTTTGGCTCGAGTGTTTGGCATACACCGAGAAAAACAGAAGGTACCTAAACTGCACCAACACCAAACTTAAGTAGATGGATATGTAGAAATATAAACAACAACTAAAAACAAAATACCACAAATGAAGTAAAATAGATAAAAGTACTAAATGCACAAAACTAAAGTACCGAACCAAGGGAAATTGAATAATCAATTTCCCCGGCAACGGCGCCATAAACTTGTTGGGAAAATTACAACATAGTAATTAAACCTAGCTAAAATGGGCAAGTGCACCCAATTCGTTGTAATAAAACAAGTGTCGTATCCACAAGGAAATTGGTTTCTAAATCCCAAGCTTCGGTATAATAGTTAAGTGCAAAATAACAGTAAAATGGGGGTTTAGCCAGAGGCAAGCTTGGTTGTTTGTTTTGTTAACTGAAATGCAATAAAAACAGTAAAATGTTTGTGAATGGAATGGATGGGAGAGTACCCTAGGATAGTGGGAATCACCCAATTCACTCAAAGAACTTCAAAACCATAACTCATCATCTCAGTGCCTATTAGAGTTTAGCTCATGAATCCCCAAATCATGGGAAATCCAATTCTTACCTAAATAATCAAACCCCTTAATTAAAGGAGGTTCAAGTCATCAAATAGCATTAAGCAAGCACTCTTAAACAATAGCCCCAAGCATTTACTTCCAAAATCAAGAAAGCAAAGGTTAGGGTTTACTCCCTTCTTGGTCTAGTTCCAAACTCAAGCTCAAATATTGAATGGAACCACCATAAATGCAATAAGAGATCAATTTAGTGCATTCATTGATATTGAAGAAATAAAACAGAGTAACAATGAGTTAGGTTTCTAGCATTCAATGAGCAAAATGGGTTCAAACCCTCATCCTAGGATACAAATGGAACTACTCAGACATAGCTAAGGAAAGAGCAAAGAAAAGGAAGAATTAGCCATTAGAGGAGCTTCCAAGCTTCAATGGAGGTAGAGATCTTCACTTTCTTCTTCCTCCTTTCTTCTCTTCTTTCTCCTCTCTTTTCTCCTCTATTTTCGCCTCTTCTCGTCTGTTTAGGGTTGGAGTCGGGTGTTTGATAATGGGGAAGGGAGCCCCAAAATGCAGCCTTTAAACAGAAAATTCTGGGCAAAAATTCCGTCCGACCGACCTTGCAAGGTCGGTCCCAAGGTCGGTCGGACCCTTTCAGACGGGAGCACGTGACAGGTTTTAAGCTCGACCGACCTTGCAAGTCCGGTCGCAAGGTCGGTCGATTCCAGTGAGTTCTGGGACGAT
The DNA here is from genome assembly GCA_023374045.1 of Limonium bicolor. Taxonomy (NCBI): domain Eukaryota; kingdom Viridiplantae; phylum Streptophyta; class Magnoliopsida; order Caryophyllales; family Plumbaginaceae; genus Limonium; species Limonium bicolor. Next base: position 255,488,022 of record CM041778.1, on the reverse strand, counting down.
TGAACAGAGCCGGACCGACCTTGCAAGGTCGGTCCCAAGGTTGGTCGGCCCCAGAATGTCATTTTTCTGTGCCGGAATTCTCCGATGCTTCCCGTTGGCTAGGCATCCTTCCCGAGGTGCTCGAACATTGATGCTTTCTCATATAAAGCTCTCAAAATGTACTCCAATGAGTATTTACCTATTTGAACAAGCCAAAAGTATAAGATCACTAATAAACACACAAATACTCCATAAAGTGGTGAAATAAGTCATGCGCCAAATAAAATGACGACGAATAAAGACCTTGAGAGAGCACTATTTCACCACTTATCAATGGGTGAAGCTAGTTATGTATTGGGAGTCAAAATATTAAGAAATAAGAAGAAAAAGATCTTGGGTTTGTCTCAAGAGAGCTACCTTAATAATATTTTGAAGAGATACCATCTTAGTGATTGTAAACCCATTGACACTCCTATTATGAAAGGCGCTACGCTTAGTGCGGATATTAGACCTAGCTCAGAAAAAGTAAAAACCTATATGAAGAATGTACCATATTCCAGCGTTGTTGGTAGTTTGATGTATGTAATGATGTGCACCAGGCCGGATATCTGCTATGCAGTTGGACTCGGTAGTCGTTTCCAAACAAATCCAGGTCTTGAACACTGGAAATGTCAAGATAATTTTTGTTACCTTAAGGGCACAATAACTATGTATTATGCTAAGGCGATGGTAATTTGAACCTTGTTGGATACACTGATGCTGGTTGGGAAGAAGATCTGGATGAGCAGAAGTCCACTTTAGGATATGCATTTTTGCTAAGTGGCGGAGCTATCTTATGTGTAGTAAAAATCAATCCTGTGTGGCACTTTCAACCATGGAGGCTGAGTATGTAGCTTCGTCACAAACTGCTCAAGAGGCTGTTTGGTTGCGTAGGTTTATAGAAACATTTAGGAGTCGTCAAAAGTGCAAAGAAGCCAGTACTCCTTCTAAGTGATAGTATGACTGCACTAGCTTATGTGAACGATCCCAAGTATCACGGAAAGACCAAACACATTCAAATTAGAAATCACTATGTGAAAGATGTCTATGAGAAAGGGAAGATTTCCTTACAACATGTATCCACTAATGATATGGTAGCTGATTCGCTAACAAAGCCTATTGCTGTTAAACCCTACCATGATCATGTTAGATCTTTAGGACTTCGAAAGGGTTTTTAGAATGCTAATTTTTTTTATAAGTGAGGTAGGTTTTGAACTCAGGACCTTTGGTTCGAGGATACCACTCTCTACCGACCAAGCCACGAGGGCTTGGCTTTTAGAATGCTAATTTGTTTTGACATTTCTAATAATAATGATTATTCTCTTTGACATTTTGTTTGTCAAAATAGCATGCTGTGTATTGATGTCAATGAACTATAAGACATACCTTCTCACACAAGTAGCCAGCTTCATTGGATATATGTTATCATGATGTAATAATGACTTTTTCTAAGTGACTCAAAGTTAATGGGAGACTTTTGTAGTCTATATTAAACGAGTTATTGCTTAACCCACATGGGATATTTTATAAAGGTTCCTGTGCCCATGTAAGTTATTTTTAGCCGAGTGAGGGGTGTTTAAGTGAGCCTTTTAGACTCGTGTGGGTGGAAGTTGACAACCTCTATGTAAGAGAACTCTCCACAACGTACTTTCATACGGTACATGCTAGCGACCTTATTGAAGCGTATAAATTGATCCTTGCTCCTTCGTTGTGTGAGTCAATATTTTTTATTTGCACCTTTTGACCTTTTGACTTGGGTTGTAATAGTGGTAATGATGCTGCTACTTTGGAAGGATTACCAAGATTCCATGACTTTTACGGTTTTAGTGTAACCTTCTAGGACAACGATTATTACCATTAGGATACGATGCCAAATAAAAGGAAAAGTTTGCAAGAGTAGTTCAGACTGAAGTGACAATTGATGACGCTAGTAACTTTAGTAGTTGTAGTGATTGGTCACGGTATCCTGCTCATCCATATGTTGAAGGATCTGGGTTGAGTTTGGATTAGTCGAACAAAAATTGGACTTGAGGTGTAGGCAACCTTTTTTTTCTGGATGCTTCATTATGGCTGGTGAGGTTTGGTTTAAAGTTAACCGCACTGCAAGTGTGTTGCCAGGTCGCACAACCTATTTGCCTATATGAAACACGAAAACTCTTGAGTATTTGACCGTTGGTTGGGTGAGAGATGTTGGTTATTTTTTTTAATAATAAATAAAAGACAATATTTATTTGTTAAATATTGGTTACACCAACGTCAAATAAGTATTGATAAGAATGTTTATTGTTCTTATCTTCTTCTATATTATTATTATATTATAAAGACTCTAGAATTAGTTTATGGAATGTGCACATATACAGAAATCCTATTCCCCACAAATACAGAAAGAGCCGTGTTACAATACTTAGGTCGCGGATAGTGTGGTGGGGATTGCTGTTGTGGTTTCCTCCACCTGAAAGACGCGAAGATTTCATCAATTGACAACAAATGAAGAACAAGTCGGTTGACAATAAATAAAGAATGATCCTAATTATTCCACAACGCTCAAGAATTAGTTACTCTAAATGTGGTTCCACCTACCGGATAGTTTCTAGACAAAAGAGCTGAACTCGTACGCTCAGCCGTGTTTTCACTTCGCACAGTCGAATTTTAAAAACTTTACGATCTTGCCCCTGCTTTAATATCTTTCATAAATTACTATATTCAACCACAATTTTTAACATATTACGAGGTGACCCCAAATTTCATTACGCACAATCGGAATTCCAATACGCTCAGTCAGAAAATGACCAATTTAGGGGCTAATGTAGACAAAATTTATTAAAAGCGGTTCGAAAAAAGCAAAGAAGGATACCGAAGTACTTATATAAGTAAAAACATATATCATAAAAATTATCAGCAAAGTATACCATGACAAAGTAGACGAAAGACGAACGCGTCGGCACAAACGAATCGAAAAAAGGAGCTATAACGAAGAATGACAATTTTAAGACCGGAACTCGGCGCCCGCGCGCGTCACTCTTTACCGGCGCCGCGCCGGCCCTTCCTTATCGGCGCTGGCGCCGAGTTCCGGTCTTAAAATTGCCATATCTTCTTCGTTATAACTCCGTTTTTTGATCCGTTTGCGCCGACGCGTTCGTCTTTTCGTCTACTTTGTCATGGTATACTTTGCTGATAATTTTTCTGATATATTTTTTTACTTATATAAGTACTTCAATCCTTCTTTGTTTTTTTTCGAACCGCTTTTAATAAATTTTGTCTACATTAGCCCCTAAATTGGTCATTTTCTGACTGAGTGTATTGAAATTCCGACTGTGCGTAATGAAATTTAGGGTCACCTCGTAATATGTCACAAATTGTGGATAAATATAGTAATTTCTGAAAGATATTAAAAGGATAAAATGGTTATTTTCTGACTGTGCGGAGTGAAAACACAATGAGCGTATTGACCCTCCAAAAGTGATTATACTCATCGCTCCAATTCCCTCGTAATTGCCACCGCGTTCAGCAGCACTCTATTCCCTGTCTGTCACATCCACCTGTACCACGCGCTTCTCTAGAAGCTGAAACCAAACTGGCGCATGTGTATACGCAAACAGAGAAAATACAACAAAGATTGTCCCCGTACCCAATACCCTCTCCTCACCGTCCAGTCCATTCGCCGCCGGCAATCTGGCATCATCTACGCCGCCGGATCTGACTACTCTCTGAAATCCTTTGATCCTTTATTAAAATTTCCATCTGGACATCTGCTGTTATTTTTTTTTCTACTTATTTTCCTTTATATTCGACTGTTTTTCCCCTCACTTTCCCCCTCCCTGCAAATAATAATGGAGGATTCTGCGCCGGTGAGGTTCGCATTGGGTAGACAGTCTTCGGGAGCGAGGCAAGACAACCTCGCTGTCGAAGGGGAACCGGCAGCGGTGAGGATTACTGATGGCACGGAGGGGTTGTCCGACAAAACATCGACGGCTTTAGAAGACAACATCCCGGCAGGTGTCAAGCTGATGTATGCGGCGAACGAGGGGGACTCCGAGGGGATCAAGGAGCTGTTGGAGTCCGGGGTTCAGGTGAATTTTCGTGACATTGATAACCGGACGCCATTGCATGTGGCGGCATGTCAGGGCTACGCAGATGTTGTTGAATTGCTTATTAAAAATGGAGCTCAGGTTGAAAGCAAAGACAGATGGGGAAGCACGGTACTGTCGATTTTTCTTGTACTGATTTAATCAAGTGCAATTTCAGTGAATTTAAATGTTGATGCTTCTAATTAAAGTGACGAGCGTGAGCTTGTTGCGATCCGAATACATTCTGATCTGTGGAGATCCGGGGATTGTCAGCAACTTTGAAGTTCAGTAATCTCGTAGATCCATAAAGCCTTCTATTTTATTCAAGCAGTTAAATAGAAAACCAAATATTTTGAAGCCTTATTGGTATGAGGAAATACTAATATAAAGAAAGCAAAGCGTAACATTCTCCCCTTCTGATTGTAATCAGTGAACTTTTATTGCATACTAGACCAGATTATGAAATGTTTGCTTTGTCTTGAAATGACGCAAAGTGGATGTACCATTAAAAATTTAGAAAAAAAGGGAAGCTCGTCTGTGGTTTCAGTTTTCTCCTCTCCAATCCGTGACCTTTTGCCTGCTACTATATTGTTATGAGTCATGGCACACTTATCTCCTTCATATTTTGTTTAGTAAGTTAATCTGATCCTCTGTAATGTCCTTACTGGAAATACTGGGAGCAACGGGTGCTTATGACAATTTGATTATCCGTTTTTGTGTGAGGAAGTAATGTATCAGATGACTGTGAAGGGGGGTCGGGAATGCCACCTTAGTTTTGGATTCAAGGTTTCCTTTTAAAAAATTAAATGACTTGAAATGATGTTCACCAAACAAATTCAATTGTATTCAGTCTATTCAGTTTTAAAAATTAAACTAACCTGTATGTCATCTGTCAATCCTATGCTCTCCTATTTTCTACATCTTTGCCAGACTTCTCGTCTTTTAACATCTTTTCTATCTACTCTCTCAATGTACTTGCCAAAACAGCCACTTTCAGATGCCGTATACTATAAGAACCATGAGGTGATAAAGGTTCTGGAGAAGAGCGGTGCCAAGCCTCCTGTATGTCACGTTGCTTTGGAATTTTTTTTCCTTCTTACTGTTTGTCATTAGCTCGAGCTAATCATCATACTCATATATAATGCTGTTAATGTAGATGGGTCCCATGCATGTCAGGAATCTGCATTATGTTCCAGAGTATGAAATTGATCCGGATGAGATTGATTTCACCAACAGCATTAACATCACCAAGGTATTTACGAGGATCTAGTTAATATTATCAGATTTTCCGATGGGTTGCTTTCCTCTAGACTTCATTTCCTTAGATTGGTAGAGAATGTTTCTAATCAATTTCTGATAATAATATTGAAGATGTCAGGATAGATGTGCCACTCCACTTGTAACTGCTCTGATAATCTACTATAAAGTCTTTAACTCATTGCTTTTCTCCTGAGTGTCCTTGTATTCATGTTTTTTTGAAGGGAACCTTCCGAAAAGCTTCTTGGAGGGGCATAGAAGTTGCTGTAAAACAGTTCGGGGATGATATATTTATGGATGAGGATAAAGTGTGGGTGTAACATATAGGATCTTCTTTATATCGTCTTTGATTTTTTTTTTTTAATTCAAGTGTGTCCTAATTCTATGCTTCAATTGCAGGAGTGCTTTTAGAGATGAACTTGCTTTGCTTCAAAGAATTCGTCATCCTAATGTTGTCCAATTTCTTGGGGCAGTTACTCAAAAGAGCCCGATGATGATTGTCACTGAATATTTGCCCAAGGTGTATGACGGAAATCTGCTTAATGCATAATTGTATATTGTCATCTGATTCTGAATTGTTAGTTTGTGTGGCTTTCTAGTTTTTAATGAACCATGATTTTCCACTCTTATGATTTTGTCATCAAAAGTTTCTTGCTTAGTTTGAGCATTGTGATCTTACTTTTTTAGTTACCTCTGTCTTTTTTCTTTCCGCTTATTGGACGGTTCTTTTTCTTTTGCTTCTCCCTCGCACAATTTTTTTCGTTTGTGTACATCAATGGGATGCTAATCAGTTTTTTGTTTTCGTAAAGTTCTGTAGTTGCATGTGGCTTAGTACTTTGCATATGTTTATGGTATGCCGTTTTTTGCCTTTGTAAGCTACAGCTGCTTACTTTGCTCAGGTTGTGGTTATGTGTCTTTGCTCTATGTGCTCTTCAACAAAAAACAAACTGATATCACTTGTCTGCTGTGGAAACAGCTTTTAGTTATTTGTTGCCAGAAACTTTTAGCATCAGTTTAACTTTTTGGCTGAATTATATCTGTTCATGTTACCGTATACAAGTTCTTTTTGGTAAAAAAGGAGCAGAGCCTTGAAATAATAGATTAGAATTTTATGCTGGATATTATCGGGAATATTTTTCTTCTTCTATTCATTCACTATTTGCTCCTCTTCTGAATTTCAGATGATATTTTCTGTCTGGATATTCAACGATGTTTCTGAAAAGGCTAATTAACTAATTATTTGTATGAACATCAGTTGAATATGAAGTTTTCTTATGTCCTTTTCCATGAAGTGAATGTGGATGATTAATTCGCGGAATGCTTAAATGAGTTTTAAATATTCTCTTTACAATGTGTCCAGGGAGATTTTTGTCAGTATTTGAGCAACAAAGGAGCCTTAAAACCAAGGAATGCGTTAAGGTGTGCACTTCATATTGCAAGGTTAGCTTCTTAAACCTGATCTGACTTGGCATCTCTGTTATACCATGTCGAGTGCTATAAAGCTTATTATATGAGCTTATCTAATTTTTGTTGTGGGAGGTGCGTAGCTTGCAGTTGCTGTAACTCAAGTTAGATTGTAATGTACGAGGCATTTAATAGGAGAAACTCTAGTTGGTTTTCTTGATAGAATAATGGTAATTGTGAATCAATCAATCTTCTACTTTGTGCTAGGAACATATTATATGAAGCTATTTTCTGAACTTATTAATACAACATAATTGTGAAGCTAACTTGGCATGAGATTTGGTTTTGTGCGTATTAGAGAAGCAAAAACAGAGTTTTTATTAGCCATGGCCCATGAGACAGTCCCATTACTGTTGTTGCTTGATCTGTACCAAGGTGTACCAAGTTGAGTTAATGTATTTTTAGAAGCTTGTACTGGTTTAGGTTTCCTGTCAAGTGATTGACTATGTATGAGGAAAATGAATATTACAAGCCTTGATAATCTTACAGAGTACCTAGTGTCAGCTATGAGCTTTTGTTAGGAAAGCGGGTTTTCTTATATAACTCCTCGTAGGTCATTAACATGCCGGAAAGCAGTTGGGCTGATGTGGCAGAGGATGTGCTGGTATAATGCTAGGTTGTCAAACATAGCTAGTCTAAGGGTGTGAATCTTGGACTATTTTATCTAGCAATTTAGTTACTGTTGCGTGAGTGAAGGAACTATTCGAGGAAAGATATATTTATTTTGTAGTAGGTTTATTGTAATAGGTAGTTGGTATAAAGAACCATCATTCAGCGATAGCATATTAAGCACTACTAAATGTTGGGAAATTCTTTCTACTCGGTTTACCTAAAGCATCCAGATTGTAATGTCTAGTTAGACAGCATAATGTATCTTAGAAGGAAGATGAAGGGTTCAGTCTTAGTGAGCTCTTAGCTGAGACATTGAAGGGGTTATTCTCTGTGAGGCCTCACATAAGATATCCAACGTAGATAAACAAAGGTATATATCCACTAGGTCAAGAGAAGGCTACAGGGAGGTTTTTTTATTCCACACCAAATCACAATCACTACAGGGAGGTGAGTTGTTGTGAGAAATTGACTTAGAGTTAGAACTTGCGTGCACTAAGAAGGTTTCAGAAGCATAGTCTTTTCCTTAAGGGTCAGTATCAAGTGCTAAAGCTGAGTGTATTTGTTGGTTGAGTATTCCTCACATTCAGTCTTCAGTTCCCTTTTGTTCTTGTTGGTAGTTGCTGCATGCCATGTTAATTGCATTTTAACCTTGTTTTTTTACGATTGGTCGTAGTCAGAATCATGAGCTGTGAGTTTGTACTAGTATTGTTAGAATATCAGTGGGGCAATTTTATGGGCATCAATGTGAAATTAATCTTTAGCTGATGATTGATAAAACATGAGTTCAGGGATAGGGGCTGATGTCAAAGCATGTTGTGATTAATATTGCAGGGGAATGAATTATCTTCATGAGATTAAGCCGGAGCCAATTATTCACCGTGATCTTGAACCTGCGTGAGTATAGGACATAACAACATCATGCATTTCGATTGATCTTGTTCATAATATTGCAGTTTTGGATTTCATGCCTTAATGGTGTACATTCTTGTACGAGTAAGATGACAGAAACATATTGCGGGATGATTCTGGAAACCTGAAAGTTGCTGATTTTGGAGTTAGCAAGCTTCTAAAAGCGGCCAATGTCGAAGGAGCTGAAAAAGACAAACCCTTAATGGGGGGAGAAACTTCATGTAAGTTGTTTGGGTTGTGGGTGACATTTCATTCGAGCTTAATTAGGATTCCTTTTGAGTGGTAGAAGTTATAGTTCATTGTTGTTTCAGTATTTCTTGTTTGTCTCACTTGAATAAATTTGAAGCGGTTAATTTTCTCTTCTCTGCGACTAGGTCGATATATGGCTCCTGAGCTGTTCAAAAACGAAGAATATGACACCAAAGTGGATGTGTTTTCCTTTGCTTTAATTCTCCAAGAGGTAGCGGGTTGCTCGTCTTGCTGGTTGAAATTTTAGCTATTCCATTAATACTTGCATATATAAGAAAGAGTCTGATAATTGTGTGGCCTTCGTAGATGATTGAAGGGTGCCCTCCTTTCGCCTCTAGAGAGGAAATAAAGGTTCCGGTGGCTTATGCTGAAAATCAGCGGCCACCATTCAAAGCATCATCGAAGCACTATGCTCATGGGTTGAAAGAGTACGTCAATATTTCCTTGGTCTTGGTCTCGGTCTTGTATAAATCTGACGAATCTGAATAGCTTGGCTTCTCTCTCTCTCTCTCTTGTTTTTTTTTTCTTTTCGAATCGTTCAGCTCTCTGTTTGCTGTCCAACTCATCATCTCTAGTTTTAGGTGCTTTAGCCCCTGCCTGCTCAAGTTAATTGCATCTCTATCCGATACTGAAACAGCTCTGTTATTTTGTGTTCAAACAGGTTAATTCAAGATTGCTGGAATCAGAATCCTAGAGAGAGGCCAACATTCAGACATATAATCATGAAGCTAGATCAAATTTATACTTGCATTGGCCGGAAGAGACGTTGGAAGGTTTGCATCTTAGCCTTTATTGTCAGTGTAGTACATAGCCTTTATTGGGAGTTGTACAGCGAGTGCAACGATCCCAAAAGAAATCCTACTCGCACGATCTTATTGTCTTTTTTTTTTTTGAAAAAAAAACAGGTGAAGCCACTTCAATGCTTTCAGATGCAGAGAACTAATTCTAACATGAGCGATGGTGGTTCGACCTATGCTACGACTCCCTGATTATTGGACAAAAGTGAAAATTCATTAAGAATAATATGCTTATATAGCAGATACATAGGTTTTTTTTTAATGTAATTATGATCAGTGACCTAAATTGTACATTGGTTAGGTTTATGCAATGATTATTATCATACATCTTGGTTCTGTCCAGTCTATACCTGTTGTTTATCTAATACTCGTGATACAACGTAATGGTGCGTCTAAATCAATGATTGTGACTTGTGATACAGGAATAGTCTCTCAATGCATGACTAATAACTGCATAATTGTCATTGCAAATTCAGGAAGTAGTTAGTTTCATATCTATGGTTCTTATACACAAATACTGTTAGAGATTAAGTCTCTACCTATTTTTTTTCGGTAAATAGTCAATGGGGATGAAAAAGAAAAAAGTTTCGATGATTAACATACAGCCACAATTGGTCTCGTCTGCCTTACCTAATAAATACACTCACGACCGCTTAAAGGTTTGAGCCATCTCTCACATCATTATGCCAGCCAGCAGATGCTCTATTCAATTAGCGCACTAATATGCACATCAATAAGCATGCAAATAGTGCAAGTTTGGTGAGCTGGCCGCTGCTTGAACTTATGCTGCCCCCAGCTGCATTACCGCCTTTAGTATCTCCGACAAGATGACTAATGTCAGTAGGGTGGGCATCGTTGGATTTTGAGCTCTATATGCTCTGCTTGCTAGTACCTTATTTGCTGCCTCAGTTGGATGGGCATTATCCCAATAAGCATAGCCGTTTCTGTCTGAGCAAGGAGCTGAGAGTGGTAGACAGAATATTTGCCGAACTCCGCAGCATGGAGCGTTTGTCACTTTTAATCCTGCAATTGAGAAGATAAACAATTTCTTTTTTGCTAGAGAAAAGAAAATAACTCAAATTGAATGATTTTTTTAATTTACTGGTTATATTCCAACTAAGCTATTGAATAATTGTATAGACAAGATGGTTAACTAACTAATTTTCCGTTCACTAGTATCACCTATAAAAGTAAGCATTAGATGACCAACTTTTGAGCTAATTAATTATGTAATTTTCGATGGACGCACCAGCTTGACCATCAGCAACCATTATTATCTCAATAAACTTTCCAATCTTTTATCTTAATCAATTCTTTCTCAAAAATAATAAAAAATACTCTTAATAAATCGTGTTAATAAAAGAGCGGGGTAAATAAACTGACCTAGTGCAGACAAGAAAGATCAGGCGAGATAATCTTCATAGAATCCACAAAAATGAACCTTGAACCAGCAAGATCCCTATTAAACCCATCAATCAAACCCATGACTTTACCATTAAAAACCTCCAACGCATCATTAATAGGCTTTGAACATCCTCTGATCTATTCATTAAAGGAAGACATCCCAAAGGTCCTAATCCAAACACCACAACTTTCCTCGCACCATGATCATACAAACTCTTGAGTTGATGAGAGTAACTACTCACAAGAGACTCAGTAAAATTGATTGCAGTAGCTGCACCTTCATCACTAACTAATCCAATCATTGAAGAAGCTGTCCTCCCCATGAAGTAGTTTAGCATGTAATCATTACTTCCCGCGTAAACTGAGTATAAACACTTACTCAAGTGATCTTGAACTTTGTCATCACATTTCCTAGTAGTTCGGAGATTCTTGATTTTATCTGTTGGTGATTCTCTAGTTGTTTGTCCATTGGTATTCTCCCACCCACACCTGAACCTGTTTCGTTTAAAATACCTGAAGATCCTGAAGCGTAATTCACGCCTTTGAGTATATCTTGGTCGGTTGCAGTTGAATAAGATGGTATGTAACCTTCAAACTTGAGATATTCACCTTTTCAAATCAAAACAGTGCAAACAAAATGGAGTAATCAGAACGACAATTACATTTATATATGAAGTAGATTTATTTAACGACGTTACGTATACTACAAATTAAATATGTCTACATACTGATGAGATCGACGGTAGTACGGCCATTGGTGAATCTGCCAGTAGGACCATCAGGGAAGTCGACTCCATAAGGGTAGAAATTAGCCTTAGCTAGAGAAGAAAGTTTGTTGTTATTGCCACTATCGGATAACGAGTCTCCGAATATGAAGAAGCATGGGACTTGTGGTGAGTCTACCTCTGCACGCACAACAGCGGCGGAGTCATGGGTAGGAATTACGGTTGTTGTAACCAAAAGCACTAAGATGAGAGAAAAGTAGAAGTCTGACATTCTTCTTCTCTTCTCTTACTAATGTGTGTTTTATTTTATATTCTTATTATATGAGGAAGAAAAGAATATATAGTAACGGAGGAAGCAGAAAACGAAAACAAAGGGTTTTGAATTCAGAGTAATGAGTTAAGGGTTAATTAATTTTGGGCAATGAAGAGGAGATTATGATCAAGAGATGGTATTTTCAAAAACAGAGGGAGCGCGCCCCTACCAAAATAAAATGAGAACGTTAAACAAAAGAGTCCTACGTTTATTTAAACAACATATATAATATAATACTCGATTTGGTAGTTGAGGGCGATGGAAAATAGGTTTTTTTTTATGGCAACAGATGAGGAAGTATAGTTATATGCTATAAGTAATGAAAGCATGCATATTTAGTTAGAGTAGGTATTGAATTGATGAACTGAAAACTTCTAGAGAAAAGAATTTAACTCTGGAGATGTGTAGTTCATTGATTTGTTGTTGAAGAAGATAACTTAGGATACTAGCTAGCTTTAGGATATGAACAGATGGCACGCGCGCGTATGAACGCCCACTTTTCATTTTGGGCGCAACTTTTTCTTGCCAAACAAACATGTATGTGCAAGACAATTTGCATTTGCATCCATGATCTGGTCTTATTGGATCGTCTTTAATTAGGTAAGAGACTTAGCCAGAGGATTGCTAATACATATACGTATATACTGTAAACATTTGATTCACATAATCAATATGGAGCACTGATATTCACACCAGAGAAGTTGGAATTGCAGGAATAATAAGAAGATTTAAGAATTCTTTAGTCTCTTGCATTAATTTCTTGATTTTCTAGCCGCGTATTTGTTGATTTTCGAAGATATCGATTCATATGGACTAGCTTGTTATTGATGGAAGCGGACAAAGACAAGCGCAGGGTGAAGAACAAAGGGGGAATTCTGGATGGTGAACCCTATCAAGGCCGATCAAAGATCAAGTCTGATCGACAATCTAGGACAGATTTGTCATGCTGTGGATATTAGTGGAAGTGGAGAAGAATTTTGTCGAAAACTGCTGAATAGTAACCCATAGAGTATTGGGCCTCATAGTATTACTTTAATAAAAGCCCACTGTGTATTAATGTCACGTCAGTATGTTTTATCTTACAATCTTAATACTTGTTATAAATATCTTGTATGCACCGATGACCAACAAACAAGATCAACAGATCATATTTTTATACAATGCTTCTACACTCTTCCATCGTTTCTCTCCTAACCAACTACTGAAAACATCATGTTCCTCGAGAGTCTTAATATAGCCATGTTAACTAATAATTTGGATTTCTGAAGAAGCTACATTTTAACTAATTGATTGATATCAAAGGGATAAGCATCCTTGGGATCCTTGGCTTTGTAAGCTGTTGTTCCAGCTATCACACTGACTGCTTCAGTTGGGTGATATAAATCCCAGAAAATGTAGTCGTTTCGGTTTTGGCATGGTTTACTGAATGGCACACACTGTCCATCTGCTCTTGTCTTGCAACAGCTAGCATTAAAAACCCGGAAACCTGAATGAACATATCTATATAATTAAGGAAATTTCAAACAGTTAATTAAAAGAGGGTTTGAATTGGTAATTAATATCAATTAAAAGAGCTAGATAGTTAATTAATTAATTTATTAAGCTACATACCTTGAGTTGGAGACAGTTGCAAGTTAGAAGTATTTATGTAAGTGAATTTAGCATTGGTAAATTTATGGTTAAGCTCATCCACAAGGGAGATAAGTTTAGTGTTGAACAGATTAGTTGCACTATTAATATTTTCAACACAAGAAGATGTAGTCTTCGTTGTTGACGACCCATCTTTGTTACTGAATCTAGCAATCACGCCAAGTGAACACCCAATTGAACTCAATCCAAACATGGCCACTTTCCTTGCTCCCAAGGCGTACAATCTCTACACAAATTAAGATTGAAATTCACGACTAATATTTAACTAGCTGAAAAGATATATACGCACCTTAATTGAATGAGATCGATTTATAACAAATTACGTACCGTTACTTGAAGTCTGTAGTGATCAATGAGAAAAGTGGCGTATGATGTTGGAGTAAAAGTGTGACTAGTGAAGTAACTTGATGCGTAATAGTTGTTGATATAGTCGTTACTACCCATGCTGATAAGGTACAAGCACTTGTTTAGTTGGTGATTGTGCTCATGACTAAAAGTGTGGATTGTTGTGGTTTGATGATGGTTTGATATTTGTTGATGTAAGCTTATACGGTCACCCTGATTGAAACATGAGATGCATTATATAGTAGTGAATTTGATATTAAGTATAATATAAGAGATTAGATTAGTTGTGGATATACTAACTTGAGTCTGTCCAGTTTCAGCGAGGATTCCGGCTGCACCAGATGCATAATTCAGACCTTGATAATTACTGGTTTGGTTGTTGAAAGGTGGGATATAGCTATTAAATCCCAACAGTTCCGCTGTAGGAAAGGAAGGAAAGGAGTAAGCAGGAATAAAACAAAGTATGACTCATTAGTGGGTTAGGTTAGGTGCATAATTAAAAGGAAGGAAATAAAATGATCAGTAAGCGGGAATTAATAAAACGAAGTTATTGTTGTTTCATTACCTATAACATCGACAAAGTTTCGACCATTGCTGAACCTTCCGGTGGATACACCACCACCTGGAAAATCCACACCATAGGGTTTGTAGTTAGCCTTAGCACTAGTATGGAGATTATTGTTGTTTCCATTGTCTGATAAAGAATCACCAAATATAAACAAGCATGGAACTTGTGGGGAAGTTTCAGCCTTGATAATCAATGATACTACTACACAACTCCATAGAATCAAACTATATATAGTCAAAAAAGATATCGACATATTATGTTTGGATATCATCATAGCTCCGTTGGACATTTAGTTAAACCGCAGATACATATATATACATAGAAGAGATGCATGATTAGGGTACTTAATTATGGCTTTAAGTTGAAGGAAACTCGACCAGAAAGCTGACACAATTATGATAGTGCACGGACATTAATTTATGCATGTGACGATGTTTCATTGTTTTTGTATCACTAATAAACTGTCAAAAGGCAATGCATACAACAAAAACCAATACGTACGTACGTACGTAATGCTAAAACAAACACAAGAACACATTGATAAAATGACAAGCAAACACCAAAACCATATACAAGAACCCAAAAGGAAGCTGTGTGGTGTAGCAGAGCAAACAGAAGGTCACAAGGGTGATTGTGTAATATCCAAACACACAACATACTTGATTATAGTAGTATATTCAAATGATTAAAATAAAAAATAATCAGTAGATTGATGATTAGTTGCACTTAATCAATCAGTAAATCAATAACATGATGCATGAGAACCAAGATAGTGAGCGTAAGCAAATTTATACGTTTCACTTGGACTGGCAGCTGATAGTTATCAACCAATTTAATTGACCATAGTATATTCTAAATGAGTAGTAAAAGTTAAATTATAGGTATCACTTTAATTAGTCACAAAAGCTGCGGTTCCCAAATTCCAAAGCTTTTTGTGAAATTATTGTTGTATGAAGAAGACTATTCTGCCCAGCAAGAAACTTATGCAAAAAGAGGAAAAGGATGAGAGAAAGATTGATTGAGAGAACCATGATTACAGATGTGTGTGTTTGTTACAGAACGAACAGGAAACACTTAAATAGTGGTAGAAGGGAATAGAGAGACTAGTTCACTAACGGACTAAACTGTACATGACTAACGAACTATATACTATACACAGGGCGGAGCCAGAAATGAATTGTTAGGGGGGCCAAAAATATGTTAACACAAACATATTTTTGGGTATATATATTAATGCTATGTAACAAAATGTTCAACTATTTAAATATACATTTTGTTTTATATGTAAACTATTTAAATTGTCTAAGATATTCAGTATCATAGAAGGACTAGTATATTAAGAAATAAAAAATCACTATTATATAACATAAATGTCAAAGAACAATGAAGCAAACCATTAAATGATGGTACTAATAACTTAGCAAGTCTTCAAAACATATACACTAATCCAAGAAAAATAAAAAATACTTCATCTTGTTTAAATATAGATTTTTTTAGTTGTCAATTTCGCTCTTACTTTTTTTGCATTATAAGTTGAAATATATTAAAAGGTAGAATGTGATAGAAAAGACGAGGGGTAGAGATGGAAATTATAGGATTTAAACATGCTTATCATTTTTAAAATAATAAAAAGACCTATCCATTGAGAATAGAATGGAGTAATAAACACCCTAAAAAATATAGCATATACTAAAAATGGCTCTCTAATTACTTGATAAGAAATTCAGTATATTTTTCAAATTAGTAAACAAGCATTTTTGGTAATGATCAAATTATTAAGGAGTCAAGTGGAAACAATGAAAATAAGTTACTAATATATTGTAAAAATTTGTATTTAAAATAAATCATAAATACAATCATCAAGGAGATAGCCCAAAAAGAATTTTGTAAATGAAATCAACCATTGATATGAAAGTCCTTAAATAATCTACTCGGTAAGGTAACTAGAATAAACCAAAAATTAAGATTTTACATTTATAGTAAGGTGGCATTTGATTGGAAGTGATTAGATTAGAAACAACATAAAATATGATTGAGTATTTACCGTTAATGACGGATAATTGAAACCTAATATATTTACTTTACATGATACTTTTTTACTATCTAAAATGTCATTATTTATTGTCATTCACATGAGTAATCTAACATATATACTTTCAATTTTTTTGTCAAAAGGTTGGGGGGGCCAAGCCCCCCTAACACTACATGTAGCTCCGCCCTTGACTATACACACACATAATATATACTAATCTCAACTCCTCCCTCAAGTCTTGCGGGCTGAGATTGTAAGACTTGCAAAACTTATGTCATGCCCCATATTTTTTTTATTTAGTTATTTTCTTTCTGATTCACAAAGGGAGTTAAATAATATCCTTATCTTATTTTAATGTGTTTATGTCATCTATGACATAATACTCTTTGTTGGATGGAGAGAGGGTCACATTTGTCTTTTGTTTTATTATTTAATTAAGGAGTTAGGAAATTATATATATATATTTTCCCTTTTATTATTCTTAACTCCCTTTCCTTATTTTGTATTCATGATCAATTGTTTCTCCTTCCTCAATTATATTCACGATTATTCTCTCTTTACTCCGTAACTTCTTCCGCTTTGTTTCCTCTCTCAACCTTCCTCCCTTTGCTCATCCTTTTCTTTAATCTCTCATTCCTACAATTCAATGGTGCTGTTGTTCCGTTATTCGAGTCCGTGAGATCTCTAATTGAGGGTTTCGAGTTCTGATTGATGTTTCTTCGTTTCCCTCTCCGTCGTTGGTCTTCTCCCAATTTTGATCGAGTGTTCGTGGTTCGAGTAGAGATTCGAATGGAGATTCAAGAAGAGTGTTTTGTAGAGTCCCCAGAGATTGCTTTGCTTCGGATGTGAGGTAGGTGGTAGATGAATTCGGTCGTGTATGTTCAACCACGGGGATTTCTGGTTTCGTTTTGTTTTTCGTATATGTTTATGTGCTCCTCTGATTGTGATGTTTCTGGATTGATTTTGGTTGCTTTTCGATGTGTTAAAACCCCATGGAAATGTGTTTTCGATTGGCTATTTTGCTACTATAAGTTATGTATGTTTTGTGGGGGATTTCTGGCTTAATTCTGGTTGATTTCCGCAATTGATTTTGCAGTTTTCGCTGTGTTCGAACATGTGTCCGAACATTGAAGTTCGGACATCATGCGCGGGCAGATTTTCAGACTCTCGGCTTACGTCCGAACATGCATGCAAAGTCGGACGCATGTTCGGACAGGCCTTTGTTTTTGCATAACTTCTTCATTTGAGCTCCATTTTGAGTGACGTTTGCAGCGTTGGATTCCTCTTTTCAAGTACTATCTGTTTTTACATGTTTTGGCATGTGTTTAAGTATATTTTGATTTGAAAGTCCCTGATAATCTTTTGAATTCTGTTTTGCTCCGTAAGTGTGCTTCGGCCTCTGATTTCAGTTTGACTTTGGCTAGTCCTGGTTTAAGACTTTTGTTTCAGCTATGATTCAGTTTTCGTTGTGTTAAGGCCTTGTGCTTTGGTGTGTGTTCTCTGCAACACCTTCTGAACTGATTTGTTATGCTTTTGTTTGTTAAGCTTCTGTTTTGGGACCTAGTTACTCTGCTTCTGAGCCTTGAATGGTTGGGTCGAGCTATTCCGTGGTATACCATGTAGACGTCATTCTGAGTGTGGGTCATGCCCAATCTGTTCTGTGGGGTTGATGAACCCTTTGGCCTTCGGGTCATTTCTGTGTTGTCGAGGGATCTGTCAGATCCATGGGTCTCCGACCCTTTGTGAGTGTTTGTGCTTAGTGCTAGAGTCCCACTTCTGATTGTTAAGTGTTCTATTTTCTGTTTGCTCTGACTATTTCTGGCAGACTGCTTTGTGCTTTCTATTTTCTGGGAGCCTCTGGTTTATTAAGTTATCTGCTTCCGTCCGCTCTGTCTGTATTTGATTTGAGACGGTCTGCTGTGTGCTTTCCGTCTTCTGAGAAGTCTCTAGTTTGCAAAGCTTTGACTTTCTGGTTTGTATTCTGCTGCTTCTTCTGATTTGACAACACTTAGCTCTCTCTGTTTTAGACCTCTGTCTGTTGGAGGGTCTTCCGCTTTGATCTCTGCTTTTGAATTTGCTAAGCTTCTGATTTCGTTCATCTTTTGATGTGGTTAAACTTCTGATTTTGTTGAGCTTCTGTTTTGGTTGAGCTTCTGGATTGCAACACCCCACTCATAAACACGTATTAATCACTCACGTAGCATTTAATTAACAACGTCTCACAACGGAAGTCTCACATTACTAAAACTCACTCGGGTGTCACATGCCATTACTCGCCCATACGAGTAGAAGCAGAAATAAATAAAATAAGAAATCACACTGGTACTACAAATATAACCGCAGTGATAAGACGATACTAACCTATACATCATTCTACACCAAAAGTAACTTTAACGACAAACGAGCATCTAGGTATTCCGGACTGTATACATCGTTACTAATACATTAACTAACATCCATCCTATACAATACGAAGTCTCGTGCGGTAACTAAAACCCTAACTACCCGATCCCGCTCTTCGGCTCCAACGGTAGTCATCACCTGCACATATTGCCATAAAGGCTCAGCGATAAACGCTGAGTACGCCAGGCCTGGACCCTATTGATCACTTAATAGTCATGGTCTCCATTATTAAGTTCATTACATGCTTTACGTACAGGTATTTAAAAGCAGTAAACACATGGATGGCGGTAATTTAAACAAATAAGACAGTCACTACATTACACTCATTCACACACAACCATACACAACACCAACAATATTAACATTAATATGTGCAGCCGTTAGTAACGGTCAGGTTATTTAGTTAATCACACGACCCCCCGGGTCCTCATTACATCACATCACATACGTCAGTGGGTGTCAAGTTAGGACAACCCGAAATAATCTCACTTGGACAGTAGTCCCACGTACACACAAGGTGCTCACTGCCCTGATGATCCGAAAGACTGGGACTTATTCACTTTGCCTTTGTAAAGGCGTCCATTTAGGTGGCCAAGGCCTGGTGCCAACGGTAGCACACTCCGCTGACGATCTATCTAGGCTCGATCAGGATTAACTAGGGTAAACCCGATACGGGATAACCCAAGAGATCTCTACGCGCGACCAGCAGCCAGTGACTGTCTGGATTAAGTACATCACCACATTCATCACACTCTACTGTTAACTTCGTTAGTTAGATAGTCAGTTATAGTTTAATTATGGAGAACATCACTTATTTTGTTGGCTGCCCTGTGGGTCATACGCATGCCTAGAATTATTCTAGGTAGTATTCACGTTCGAGTCAAAGCTCTAGAGACCGACGATGTCGTGTGCCGTTCTCAGCATTCCACTTAGGATATAACTACATACATATAATTTAGCGTATTATGTCAGAGAACGGTAACCACAATCACATAACTCGCATATGTAGTTTTATATAAGTCGATCTATAGTCGACGTAGTATTAGTCCCGGAGGACATTCGCGCACAATTAAATGGTGCGGGAAATTAAACAATCAAACATCACATGACACAATCACATCCACTCACATACATACATGCATCACACGTTATACAACACACATATCTGAGCCCGAGGAAGCCCTCAGGACATCTCAGATCAGACCCCTTTACGTACCGTTCACCAAGACCTAGGTTGGCAGTAGACCACTAGCTCGTCGAGCGCCTTCGTCGGTGATACGGTCTAAATAACAAACATAACTAAGTCAATCCTCATGACCTATTTAAGCTCGGTAAATCCGAACAACATAAATAATCCCGACCTTTCATCCCCGGATTTCAACTGTTATTTGTTAAATTACCGTTATACGTGACTCGTTACTCGTGGTACGTTTATTTATCAATGTCCAGGTTTATTTAAATGGGTCGGTTAAAAGACGCTTTAGTTATAGCATTCTTAAGCGTTAGGATTATTTCATTGTATCCCGTATTATTCACGAGTATACAAATAACTTCACGTTTATACTTAAGTATTAATTTTAACTAATCCGGTAAGTATACGAGTATACAATTTTAATGTATAGTTACATGTATACATGCAACGTTACTTCGCTTTTATATTATGCTCATGCACTAATGTTTATAATTCGTTCCATGAATAATATTTTTCTCTTTTGAACTTAGGTATATAATATAGTTGCATGAATGCAGCACTATTTATATGGCATTTTTATTTTTATCCATTTTATATACAATGTATTATAATATTCAAGACTTGTAACAAGTTATATTTAATTTCCAACTAATTAACTTGTACTTTACAAACTTAGTATGTAGTAACATTCACTCTTATATTATATAGTTTCCAACTATATCATATACTCATTATTTATATTTATTCAATGCTTGCGCACCACATATATATACACTTAATTTATATTTCATGATTCATCTTTATATATATGTCACATTTTCATCGTCTTAATGTAAGATGATTATTTGATTTGTTGCATTATATTATGCAATTTATATTAAGAACTTATCTTAATATTTTGTAAATTCATGACATATACTTATAACTCCTAAGGTTTTTTTGTACTAACCCTAGTTTGTAAATTCCATTTTCTCATTAATTGTCAGATTATTTCATGTGAGTGTTATTAATGATAATTGTTTCATTTAATCACATTAATACTATATAATATCTATAGTATTTATATCATTTTAACCATATAGGTTATATTTCTGAAATTTCCGAACAACCCTTAGCTATTCTTATTTATTTTCCAGCACATCATTACTTCTTATCATTACTATGTTGCCACATATATTTTTACAATGTTATATATATATCACACACCCATATATTTAGTATTTATTTCATAATTCATTATAAACCTATGGTTATAATTTCCCATAATAACCAAACAGACCATGGTCTGTTTTGAATTTGTTTCCCAGCAACATAAGTTTATATTCATACTTTTACCACAAATAATCCATGTAACTTACTATATACATAACATACTAATTCTCTTCGTTATTTATCTCATATATAATATTTAGAGTTATCTATATATATATACATATATATATTTATATTATATATATATTATATATATATATATCTTCTTAATTCAAATACTTGTCAAGGTTTAATTGCTACATATATATACATATATATGCACATGTTCCTTCTATCTGAATTATCAATTATTATATATATATTCCTCTATCCGAATTATCAATTATATACATATATAACATATATCTTCTTTAATCCGAATACTTATCAAAGTTATAATTCTGCTCATTGATCCTATTGTATTTATAATACATAAGTTTTTATATTTGCTAATGTCCTTAATGACATTATATTATTTAGCCAAGTAACTTCCAACATTATAATCCGAATTCAATCATATCATACCTTATAAGTTAATTCCTCTCTTATTTAGTTTGAAGTTCTAATCCCCCACTTATATTATATGTGTTTGTATATACATATATAAGTTGTTCCCATAGTTTTTAATGTAACATTTATATTATCTTAATCACCTCAATCACTCATTCTCTATATGTTTATGTTTATACCTATGTTTATGCATATGTATTACAACACAATCAACCTACGACTATTCTCCTCATATTAGTATTAATTTACAAAACATATTGTCAACATCCACTGGACTGTACATTTATTATACTTATTCACAATTAATCCCTTATGCATTAAAATAGTCGAAATACTAGGAATCTTATTTGGCCAGATTAACGGTTTTTTTTTGTATACCTCCAAAACACTACTAACCGCTCTAACACAACAATCCCAAAATCACACTTTACCTCCCATTATCCATAACCCTAACTTAGGTTTAATTAACCCATAATGACCTTTAAACTCACTATCCTCAAATCCACACCTTAGAATTTCAGACTCACAGTTTACGTCCAATACAACAACATTCACCAATTACGCAATGCAAAGCTTGAATTTGACATCAACTGCAAGGAATAATTTTCCTTTACCGCTCACAGGTATTTCAACTTCGGTTAAGGTTTATGATTGTAGTCTCTTTCCGTTTTGTCCAGCTTTGGGCAACAAAACTTAAGGATTTCCCTTCTTAATATCCTTTTGACTCAATCTCATAGCCACTAACTTATATTCGATTAACCCAAAACATTATTGATGCCTACTGCTCACGCACTATCACCACAACTACATAAATAATTAACTATATAAAAATTTAGCACTTAGGATTTTAACTTACTTAATTTATCAACCCATCCAATTAAATCATACCCACCATTCAACCGAAACCTTCCCCAACTTGTAAAGCATCACTTTGAGACTAACCACAAAGCCGTTAAGTCCAACTTTACTTGCATTAAATAAATTATTTAATGACTGATTACTTAATAACTTCTTTATCCTAAATTGACACATAGTTATCAATCTCCAATATCCTAAAATATTTGTAACACCCCGACTGTAATCTCCACACTTAACCAATAATCGCAGCGGAAAACACACTTAAACATTAACCAAAAAGGGCGGGTGTTACACGCTGTTAGCCACCCACGTGGCTAACAAGGCTGTTATATACAAATGTATCGGTCTGATTACAAGAATCCCGAGCATAATTACAATCTTCAAATTACTATCCAAAAAGAATCACAATATACTGAGTGTTAATGTACAAAAATCACCCAACTAATTTTACACCCTCCAAAATAAACCACCTCGAGTATCCAAATACTACTCGGGTCCACTATCCAAAATATCAAAAGTATTCCCTTGAGCTCCGTGCTATAACCACTCCACTTCCTCGTTCACTCTCCTGAAAAATAATATGGTGCCCCCAAAGGGGGTCAGCAACCCTTGGCTGGCATGGTTAACGTGCAGCCCGCTGACTACCGGGATACACGCAACTATTTGTCATGATAACATGACATTGATTTAACATACAACATACATATTACACAGCAAGAAATATTGCATAGCAATAACAACACATACATGGTGAGAACATTTCACTTTAGGAAGCAACCAACATAGTAAGCCTAGAGAATGTTTTCATCCTCATGTTAAGTTTGTTACATAACTCGTTACCGTTCTGTTAGTCGAACGAGTAACTTAACTTAAAAGATGAGTCAGATATAGTGATCCGAGCACACCGTACATATTTCCCCTAGCCCGAGTGAAGTCAGGTAGGTAAGCTTTGGCTAAGCTTGTGGGAGGTTGAAATCCAAAAAGGAAAACAACCCTAACATAAGGAGAGAGCCGAATCTGATTCAGATGTCGACCCCCATACATACACGCGTGAGCGGAACGACCGAATTCCTCACTCCCCGGTCAACACTTGTTAGAAGTCCCATTGTTGGAACCTAACACAATAAATCGCAATTAAGTATTTAAGTCCAGTTAGACACACAAGGGAAATGGGATACACACAAACACACACACCACAACTAGCTCATACATAGCCGAGGTTAGAACGTTCCTTAAGTCGAAACGTTAAAACCGGGTACCGCTCTCTTACGTATCCTAGCTTGGTCAATTAACGGGTTAGTACGTATTCGAGGTTAACGGTACCGGTACACATATGTCACAATAATAACAATGACTGTAAACTCATTTCATGATTTAATCTTACAAGGTCATAAACACACAGAAAAACAAACAACACAAAGCCGGTGTAAACTGGTAGGCAACAGACTGCAAGAAAACCATACCTCGGTCCTTGTTGAGTTCGAGTTCCACCGAAGGTAGTTCCTATACATAATTAATAACGTCGGTTAATTACCTTTCATTAACTCTCGGTTTACTAAGTGTTTTGCATGTTTACACAACGAGTTTTCACACTAAAACTTACACTTAATTATCCTCATAATACACACTAGGGTTTACTACATAGGCCTCATTACCTTTCTTAAATTTCAATTTTTTTTTGTTTCTTGGTCTGGACCGCCCACTGGGGAGGTCCCAGGGGCGGTCCACAACAGAGGCTCCTACGATTGCAGAATTTCACTGGACCTCTCCTTAGGGGCGGTCCACAACAGACCCCAATTTTCAAAGTGATTTTCTTCTCATTTTGAACTCCAAATTGAACCCAATCTTCTCTTAATCATTTCACATGTTTTCCCACATGTTTTAACACCTTTTTGGCACACTAAAAACCTCTCTAAACATCCCACAAACTCCTTAAACATTTACTCAAACTTTTACTAAATCCTTAACGCTTAGAGCATTTTCCTTACACTTATAACTTAAAATTTTTCCTACGACTTCCACTAACCAAGGTGTTCTTCCATATCAAGATAACCACTCCTAAAGCATCATTTTGAATCACCCTCATCCCCTTCACACATACTCCTCTAGTCTTTCCCACAAGTTCATAATTAAACCTTCACTAGGAATTACACTTCCATTATACACCAAACTTTGCACAAGATTAAACCACACTCTTATCATTACTTCGGTATACCATGTATCACTCCTTTAGAGCCTAAATTCCCATGAACAATGCCTAAGTCATTCTAATACTCATGAACACTTTAGTTCCCCTTTCTTTCACCAAATCAATCCTTAATGATTCCTAGTATTCCCTAGGTTGTTCCTACCTAGAAATGCACCGAAACCATTGGATTCCTATACAAATTTTGACATGGCCTCCCCACAATTCTAACATATTCCACACATTATTTAGCTCACCAAAGCACTCCAACCATCAATTCATCCAAGGCACTAAACCACACTTAAATTCATCATTTCCAACAACAATAGCACCCAATGTACATAAACCTTAAAAGCTTGGCTCTTAGGACATTAAACAACATTAAATTAACCACTGAATTTCCTCATACTATTAGCAACACCTGCATTTCACTCAACATTTATATTGCAACAAAATAAAACACAAAGTCCTTAAAACACCACATAAGCTTAAGGTAAGTTATTTACCTTGGATTTCTTTCAAAATTTTCCCTTCTCCTTACTTCTTGTTCCATAACTGATTTCTAATGGGGTTATTTGCTACACTAATGACCAAATACCATGAATGGTAATGAGAACCAAGGAATTAAAAAGTTCTTGCAACAACCCTAAGATAAGAGGGTGTTTAATTTTAGAAATGAAGAGAATTTACCTTCCACTTCACAATGGGGTGTTTGGGAACAAAGGTGGGCAAGTTCCAGCACTTAGTGAGGATTCAAACAAGCTAAAATGAAGAACAAGAATGGGGCTCAAAACAGGGTCAAAATCGGCCAAGGGAAAAAATGGGGAAATTGATGGATTTTCGAGTTGTTTCTTACCTTAAGCAACCACAGGGTTGATTGGCTTCAAAAATGAGTGGTTTCCTCTTCAAAATGAGCTACACTCATGGAAGTCAAATGTGGAGTGTGCAGATTTTGAAGGTGCAAAATGATCTCCAAGGCAAGGTGAGTATTTTGGTGTATTTTGTTTTTGATTTTGACTTGATTTAGTGAAGGAACAAGGAAGGAGAAGAGTGGAGTTGGGAGAGCTCAATAAATCGCCATGGAGGAGCCAAATGAAGAAGAAGATGCTGGGAATTGGAGAGAGAAATCGGTAGAGAAGAAGAGAATAGAGGAAAGAGAAAATAAAAAAGGTATGTTGTACTTATTTACTTTATGTTTTTGTCTTTTAGCACATAGAGTAGAATTAATAAAATGAGAGGGAGAGGGGCAAAACGTTAGCTACCTCACACAAGGGGGGAAAGTCAATTTTTTGTAAAAGTAGTGCGGAGGTGGCACATGGTCATTTAGCAGATGACACCCGTAAATCCCGAACTGTCAGTATTTAGCAGTCCGGGTCCGGTTTCCGGATTTTTTTCTCGTTTTATTAATTTTATTGGTTCTAGCCCATGACTAATGTTTAATTATAGTCATATGATTGACTATAAATTTTTATTAGTCCATTAAACCCGTTTAAAATCACATTTCCCGGGTTTCTCGAAAAACGTGCTTTAAAGCTCATTTTGCGTTTTTAATCCACTATTTGGATCTGTTTCCTTCGGGAATTTTTCCCACATGTTCTTAGGGACTAACTAAATCCAAGGAATCCATTTAGGACCCTAGTTAAGGTTATATCCCACTACGCGCGTTTTTACGTTTTGTGGCTTTTACGCTTTTTCTTTTTCTTTTAGGTTTTCATTTCTTCACTAATGATCTTAAGGACTTAATTAGCCTTAAAGTATCATACTTACATAATTAATTTACATATTAAGGTTTGGGGTATTTCAATATTAGTAAGTTAAGGTTTCATATGGGTGAAAGAAAAAAAACATATACGAGGAATATTATAAAACCCATGATTATCTCTTGTTATTATTATTATTATTATTATTTGAACAGAAGGAGACCCAAATTAGGGCTGGTGACAACTTAAACAGAAGTTACCAGATTCACATTAGCAGTTCTAGCATTTACAGAATTTCCCCCAAATTCAATTTTCGAAAACCCCAATTTTAATTTCGATTTGTCACTCAACAATAGTCAATTTGGAACTCTAATTTTCGGTTCCAAATCTCAGTTTCAATTTCAGAAAATGTAATTCCCAATTTGACCCTAATTTCGGTTTTTCCCCTAATCAATTTTAGAAACCCAGAATTTCCTATTCAAACCCTATTCAGTTTCATCGGAAACCCTAATTCTCAAATTAAATCCCTAATTTCATATTTCCCCCCAATTCCAGTTAGAACCCTAAATTGATTTCAAGTTCGATTTGAACCATATTTTTTTCAACGGTAACACTCAATCACTAATTCACTCCATAGTTAACGATTTGAACTTGAAAAATTAAATTAATACTTTCAAAAATCAATAACAACCACAAACTTCTGCCATTCAACTTAAGCACACCCAAAATCACTCTAATCAAGATAGAAACCCTAATTTCGTTTTACCATACTCTCAAACAGAGCCCTAGTTTTATGGTTCCAGTTTACAATACCAAATCGCCAGTTTTTTTGACAAAACAGAAGTAGGTAATTGCATTAATCTACTCACGTACACCTTTGAAGATTTGTAGCGGCTTTTGTCCCTGAAATGCTTGGCCTCTTCGAATTTCCTTGCGTTTTCTTCCAGATCCGGCGAGTGAGGGGGTGTTGGGGTTCCAAACTCAACCGAGAGAAAGAAGAAGAAGAATGGGTTAGGTTTTTTTTTGGGTTTCGGAAGTAAGGAAGTAACTAGAGAAGAAAACGAGTCATTTACCTTGTTTCAATTTTTCTTCTACGGTAGAGTTGCTACCTTCTTTTCTTCAGATTTTGTTAGTTACCAACACTTCTTCTTTGTTCTGATTCAAACTGGAATCTCATGGTCCTTGTTCACCCGCGTAGCAGTCAGCAAGGATAGAGCATTGTTCTTGTTTGTTGGTAAGGAAAGAAGACCGAACAAGAAGAAGGAATGAAGAGAGGCGCGGTGAAACAAGAAGAATAGAGGCGCAATAGATTTGCCAATTTAGGGTTGTGATATTTGTGAGTGTAGACGATGAAGGTGAGAACAAGAGAGGGATGGGGTGGCGGTATTCAAGAGAGGCGCAGAACACAATTTTTTCCAGTTAGGGTTGCAACATTACCGTAAGTGAAAGATTGGGAGGATTAGATTTAGTAGGGATGGGCTGGTATTACAACCGAAAATGAAGAGTATTGACCGGGCCGGCCCAGTCATTCTGGGTGGGTCGGCCCACTTAATTATTATTATTTTTTGTTTATAAAACGTTACTCATATTTGTCGTTTCTAACTCGTTTTAAACCCGTTTTTCATGCCGTTTGCGACACAATGTCCCGTTTAATGAGACAAATTATTTTATGATTCTAAATTTTATTTTTAACCAATAATTATTATTGGTATATATAAATTATAATAATTTGTATTTAATTTCTAATTGGTTTATGTTTCACCTTTTTAGGCGAAAACACAATGTCTTTTATTCCGACTGCTTAACCAATTTTTTTTAATGCCTATAAAATTACCTAAATAACTTTTTAAAAGGTGTATAAGACCTAGTTTTCACTTCCAAAATCGTGACACGTTTCGAGGTAAAAACGATAAATC
Organism: Limonium bicolor; assembly: GCA_023374045.1. NCBI lineage: Eukaryota > Viridiplantae > Streptophyta > Magnoliopsida > Caryophyllales > Plumbaginaceae > Limonium > Limonium bicolor. The sequence goes on along the minus strand of CM041778.1, from coordinate 255,459,597 downwards.
TTATTTTCGTTTCTATTTCTTTTTCCTAAACATCCTCGATGTCGTTTTAGGTTTCGTTAATGTTTCCTAACGAATTTTTAGGGTATAATTAAACATTATATTATTCCACTTTTTCTTATTTAAGGATATTTCATTCCCTAATCTCTCATTAGTTATTTATTTAATTAATTCATTATTAATTAAAGTAATTAATATTTGGGGTATTTCAATCTACCCCCTTAAAAGGACTTCGTCCCGAAGTCGTCTTTCTCGAATAGATTATAATAACTACCCGAATAACCCATAAGGTACATCTATGTGATGTAACATTCACACATATAGTGTTGTGCTCATATTGCACATAGCCCTCAAGTGTGGCGTTACTTCAAATATATGGATATAGGTGATCCATCAGCACCATCATTTCCTATCAGTTCTAACCACCTTGACAACCTCCCCGAGGTGTCCATTAAATTTCACATTTCATTGTTCCATAGCCATGATCCATTCAGTATCTAGGCGATACTATACGAAGGATTGTAAAAACATAACATAAACATATATATATATATCACATGTATCTTTACAGATACTTTATCACATTATCATACCAGTATCTCATAGGATACGTAAAAGCATATACGTTCACCAGTGTGCAATGCACAAATAGTCACACAATGCATGCCCCACGTGACAAACAAACAACCAAAAACCACAACAAACAACAATTTATTGTATGCCCCGCATACCACTCATTAAAATTAGTGCAACACCGTGCACAGCCAAGAGGCTCTACCCCCCTTAAAAAGGGTTACACCCCCGTACCCCACAAGTATACAACAACCGCTATTCAAAAAGCGCTGGATACTTGTCTCTCATGGAATTTCCCCTCGTTCTTGTCTTTTAGACTTTGGAGTGGAGTTTTCTCATGTTGAGAGACAGGTCAATCTTAGGTATTTGATTCTTAAAAGAGGTTATGAGAAAGGTGAGGAGCGTACGTTTCCATCCAAAGGCATGGAGTACTTGGTGCGCTGTCTCAACCACGTTCTATTGGGCCCACTCGCTCCATATTGAGGTGCAGACCCACGGATATGGGCTAATATGCCCTTCGTTCTACTGTTATCTTAGATGGTTTATTGGCAGCAGTTTATTGTTGACGTCGTTCCATTATGACGGTGTCGTTCACGATCTTTGTTAATTGGAACAGAAGTATCTCAGTCGGTGCGGTAACATTAGTTGTATCTGCACATGACTGGATTTAAATCGTGTATCGATATTTGGATCGCTAGTGCGCAATATAATTCAATTCGTTATTATCTTCACTCGTTGGTATAATGTTGAGATGAAGTATGATGTTAATAATCATTTGTATTTAGTGTCGTTGGCACTAGTCATAATATTTTCTTTAAGACATATTGTTAATAATGCACGAGGATAATTCATGTAATCCCGTGTCTCCCGGTGTTTTGTTCCGGAGTGAAATATTTGATTGTAATATTTGTTATGTATTTCTCGTTGATATTTGTTATGTTTCTTGTGTATCGATTTCGCAACATTCATAGTACGGTTTATCCCGTTTATTAGGGAAATGCATTGTCATAGTCACCTTGTGTCTTGCACCGTTTGATATCCCATGCGGGTATGTTCTTGGCAGTTGAGGTATTTCCTCAATTACATTTTATATTTTTATATTCATACGTTTTTCACAAGGAATATCCTTATATATTTGTAAATTCATATTTGAGTTATGGTTTGAACTCGGTAGTTATTTTGGAGCATGTCCTTTGATTGTCCAGGTTGTTGTACAGCCTGCCATTAAAACCTACTTCTCATTATTATGTTTTGTGCGAGTTTTACTCGTTCGTATTTGCGAATGTATTCATTCATATTGTAGTTTATAATGGCCGCTTTCGCGCGCACCATATTTCAGTCAATTAGACGGTTGTATATTTATGTGGTGTTCACTTATAGTTCAGGGCATCCACTAGTGTACTAGCTTGGCCTTTATTGAATATAGGTAATGATGTACCTATGTTCAACCTTTTCTTGGTTAAGAACGTACCTTTATATCCCAAAATTTTACCCCCCTGGTTGGGTCTACGAGGTTTTGATGTTGTGGGGGACGTTTCAATCAAGTAATGAGGGATTTCGGCTCGATCGGCGCATTCCAGGGCATGAGGAGCAGTTTCGTCATTGTCAGGGGCATTTTCGTAATTTTTAAGGCTCCTAAGACCTCCTATATGCTTTCTCTCTCCCCGAAAGATGCCAAATCAGCTTGAAATAATTTGATATTTTAACCCATGATAGAGGATGACATTCTAAGCATAATGGCGTTGGAATTTTGATTTTTCAAATTTACAATAATTATCTAGCAATTCAATTTAAAAATATTCCAACATTTAAAAAATCCGATTCTACTTCAGAAAATTCATAATTGTCATCCTTGACATGTGGTTAAAATTTCACAGCAAAATTCCTTTGGGAAGTCACTTAATTAAAATCTAAAAATCTTACTTTTACTAGATTTTCTTTATCTTTAAGAAAGTCTATATAAATGATAGGTTTTTTGATAAAATCAGAATGGGATATGCTCAAGAACCCTAGGGAGTCAGAAAACACAGCCTCCTCTCTCTCTCTCTCTCACGTTTTCCAACACCCGGCCACCCGAATCATACCGAAAATCCCCCGAAATCACCATCTAAACACGTTTTCCAATCCCCAAAGCACCAATAATCATCAAAACCCCACAAAAACACTTCCGAAACATGAAGAACAGCAAGAACAACCAACAACCAGAAGCTTGGTTTGAAATCCTTTCGGGTCTGCCATCAACGGAGCACTCGACGAATCCCGGTGTGAAGAATCATCAGGAATCCGAAGGTAAAACAGGTAGAAATTTCACTTTCCTAACTCCCCACGATATTATCAGTCTTGCCTCAAAATTTGGGCTTAAACTAACTCTTTTTCGCTTCTGTATCGCTAATTGTTTTAGCTACTGCCTTGTTACTTGTTTGCTAAGTTTCGTATTTATTTTTATGTCAAATTGAGTTCTTTCAGTTACTAACGTGTTTAAAATCTTTCAGGCTACACACCCATAAAATTTGAGCTCAAAACACCCTCGGGAACCATCGAAAACCCACTGTCCGTGACCTCGGACTCATTGTCCGGGACCACGGACGGGTTGTCCGTGACCACGGACACCCACGGACGGTGGCGGGATTTTATATCTTTCAATTTTTCAAAATTTAGGGTTTCTGTCAATACATGTCCGAGCCCACGGACACCCTGTCTGTGGCCCCGGACTTTTCAAGTTTGCGTTTTTATTTTAGTTCTGTTTTTGAAATCACTTAATTCAACTAGGGTCCGTGGTCTCGGACATTAGGTCCGTGACCACGGACGTAATTAAAATTTGACCTAATTCTGCCTCCGAAACCCTAGTTTAGGTAACTTTCAGTTTCACTTTAACTTTCTGTCAAAAAACGTCAAAAAATAAAAAAACAGCAGCGCGCACCTAGGTTAAAACAACTTTGTAGAAAGCCGTAAATAAGCCAAGTAGAGGTAAAACGACCTAGGAAGGGTAATGAAAGTAATTTGAACCCTAAATAAGTCGAATACCAAGCCCCCGAACCTGAACTCTCCTTTCCTAATTTGATCTAGGTTAAAATTAGGTGGTGACTCACAATAGGTTCAAGTGAGCTAGATTAGGTTTTAATAATTATTGTTATATGACATAGTTATTAATCTTAGGTTATAAGTGGACCTAAAACCCGGTTAGATCCTAATCTGCCTTAATCAACATAGGATAGGGTATAAAATGGAGGCTCATAGTACCACTGTCCTTAATTTGGACACACTAATTATTATACCATCTGGTATCGTTGTATATGTCTATTTTTGGAGAGTAATTCTCTCTTTGTCCCCTTTTACGGGTAATGATTTTAGTCATTAAGCGGTTTCTTTTTGTGTATTTCAAATTATTAGTTAAATTGGCTATTGAGCCTCTTAGGGTATCATGTTCTCATTTGCCCGTTTATTGGGCCTTCTTGTATGTCGTTTAATTTACTATCAATTTTTCTCCACTATCGGGAGATTTTCCTTTTTAAAGGTTAGTGTGTGTGTTGGTCATTCCTTTGCGGAGTTGTGTCTTGGTCACATTATATTCAAGGTTGTTGGTTCCTTTAATTTCGTTAGTTAAACGGGGGTTTCACTCGTTAATTTTATTCTAGGCAGTTATTTACACTGGTCTGGGTTTACATTTCTAACCTCCGTGTGGAGTTGACTACTCCCAGTGTTCCTTTCACCACATGTCTACATGTATGGGGGTACCGTACTGATACATTGCTACTTACTCGACTAACTCAGGAATGAGTCTGTCGAGCCCACAAGCTCCCATGGAGTCTGGTCGTTCCATAACTCGTTTATAGACTCGTAGTGTCCGTCACACGCTCGTGGAGTATTCTGTTGTCAATCTCCCTTCTTGTTGGTATTGGGGGTCACCCGTGGAAATGTTCAGTTCCCTGGGTTTCCTGCCCAATGGATATGGGTTCATGTATTTGATTCTAGCGGTTTGTTATATTAATCCTAAAGGTATGGGTCATACTGTAATAATGGAAGATGGTTGTTCTCCTCTTGCTGTTGAGTAAATTGTTGATAACGGTTTGTCGATTTCCTTAAGAGAATTCATAACTTCGTTGTTATTTATTGTTTAATAGTAGTTACTTGTAACTGTTGTTATTTAGATTACAAGTGTACGGTTTGGCGCCTGTTAATTAATCATCATGTTATTCATGTTGTTTATGGTATGTACCGTAATTTCCTTAACTTCATCATATTCACTTAGACATTGCTATCTTAGTAATATACCTCGAAAGGTAATCGGAGTCGGTGTTCCCGATCTCCTGGCTCATGCCCTTTACTAATACATTAGGTACTTGCTTACTTGCGCTTTTTAGACTTTTGGTTTAAGTGTTTTGTATTATCAATTAGGCTGTTTGCCATTGTTTTAATTTACACATCATTTATCACTGACAGTCGTCACAATAGTAAACGACATGTCTTTAACACATATTAGTACTTATCATTTTACATGGCAGAACGCCAATGACGGTAGCCATTCTTTTACTTAGAACCTGTTTATTGATCGGTATGATCAGTAATAATATACATAGAATTTAATTTTGACGTTTGTTCATTCAATATCGCTTATGGCATTCCTTGGTAAAGGTAGTGCCCATGGGTGGTAATTGTTTATGCTTTCCGCATAGATTCACATTTATTGTTGCGAATTATATAGATAGTAACCGTGTTACGGTATACTTGTTCTTCTCAATTTTTGGTCCAACTGTGGACTGATATGTTTTACAACTTTTCTTGTGTTCGTCACATGTTGGCGTAAGCCGTTATGATTTAATACTGGTATTGTTCGTTAATTGTTCGTATTTCCTCGACAATTCCCAATGCTTGTTGTATGGGTGCGAGTTGTTACTCACAAGTATTCTTATTTAATAATTTATTATTAACCTGTTGCTAGCGGTTATAGCTAGTATGTTGTAATCTTCGTTTATCCTTACTGTAATTAATTGTGGCAACTTGTGAAGAGTCTCAGGAGTCATCCGATTCTGGTGTGATCAGCACCAGTGTCGAGCTATCCTTTCACCCCAATTTGTGGTTGGTTTCCCTTGATCCCCGGGAGTCAAGTTTCACCTTCCACGTCCAAATCATCCATTTAATGGTTTGACAATTAAATTATGTTATCTTGGCTGTTATGCCCTTTTTTGTTGTTATGATGGTCGGACTCATAAGGTCCTTCCGAGGTTGTAGATTGTTAGTCAGGTTGGCGTATTCGAATCGTACAAATGTTTTGGGGGTTATTGGTAGCCATGGTGTTTTACCACTGGTCAACATAGTTTACAGAGTTTGTTTGTAATGATAACGACAATTGTAACTACGGTCGTAGTTGTCTGCAACACTTGTAGTAGCAAGTGCGCGGGGTAGACGGAATTATTAGTACATTGTTTAACTTAGCGCTTGCAGTGGGGTAGACAGAATTATTAGTACATTGTTTAACTTAGCGCTTGCAGTGGCAAGCGCGCCATGCAAGTGGAGTTGTCGGTTTTAGACTTGTTCGTCTTACTACCACATTGGTTGCTCAAGTATCGTTAGAACAATTGTTCTAAAATGGATGGTGTTTGGATTGGAAAATTTTCCTGACCACATAGTTATTAGAATATCTAAGTTCTACCTCACACTAGATTTATGATAGCATGAACACTCGGAATTTGTTTATGTATAGGTGTCATCACGACAAGGTTCTAGTGTCACGGTATTGTGTGTACACAAGATTAGGACTGGAATTTGAATATGACAGGATGAGTGAACTTACAAAATTCTCCACACTCTCAATATAATATCGGTTTACAGTTTGGTATTACAATACAATAACACGGTAGGTAATGGTCCCCATTACGGGTGACGGTCTCGCGGAGCTCAAGGTGCTCCCGATCCACTTGCCCTGATGTTTGGGAGGTCCTTTCTACAACGTTTACCGTAGAAATGGCTCCCGCCCCCGGCGGTGCTTATCACTAACGCTTGGTCATTCGTGTGGAAGGTAGGACATTGAATTGTATTAACGTTATAAGTGTAAGATTTATACTTTCAGTTCGAAATCGTTTAGTCTATTTGCTTAGTTGTCCTCTTCCCTATACTCGGGGATTGTATTTTTCAGTAGCATTAAACTCATTGGGCTGTGGCGGGAGGGGTACTGTCGGCGGTAGTCCATACTGGACTTCCACATGAAAGTGGACTGTCGCCATCGTACTCGCGACGTTCGGTATGTCTCCTCCTGACCGAGCTCTTAGCCGGTCCATGACAGCCGAGACAATCTCGGGGATGCTAGGCATTCCTGGGCCTCCGTGCCCCTGACCAGCTTCTTGGTCATCGCCACCACTAGACATCGGTATTACCGTTCGTCTTCTCCTTACTCGATAACTCATCACATTACAATTAACTCGTTTGTGCGCCTCAAGGGCTAACACTTGCAAGCCAAAGGGTTTGCTAACAAATAAATTCATTAAAGCAAGACATTCCGTACCTCACAAATGTTTCCCATATATCCCAAATCCTAGGCTCACTGTCTTAAATTCTATTATCTCGTCATCAGAGCGGTACTCCGCTCTGATACCACTTTTTGTAACACCCCACTCATAAACACGTATTAATCACTCACGTAGCATTTAATTAACAACGTCTCACAACGGAAGTCTCACATTACTAAAACTCACTCGGGTGTCACATGCCATTACTCGCCCAGATGAGTAAAGAAGCAAAAATAAATAAAATAAGAAATCACACTGGTACTACAAATATAACCGCAGTGATAACGAGATACTAACCTATACATCATTCTACACCAAAAGTAACTTTAACGGCAAGAGAGCATCTAGGTATTCCCGACTGTATACATCGTTACTAATACATTAACTAACATCCATCCTATAAAATACGAAGTCTCGTGCGGTAACTAAAATCCTAACTACCCGATCCCACTCTTCGGCTCCAACGGTAGTCATCACCTACACGTAATGCCATAAAGGCTCAGCGATAAACGCTGAGTACGCCAGGCCTGGACCCTATTGGTCACTTAATAGTCATGGTCACCATTATTAAGTTCATTACATGCTTTACCGGTGTACAGGTATTTAAAGCAGTAAACACATGGATGGCGGTAATTTAAACAAATAAGACAGTCACTACATTTCACACATTCACACACAAACACACACAACACCAACAATATTAACATTAATATGTGCAGCCGTTAGTAACGGTCAGGTTATTTAGTTAATCACACGACCCCCCCGGTCCTCATTACATCACATCACATACGTCAGTGGGTGTCAAGTTAGGATAACTTGAAATAATCTCAATTGGACAGTAGTCCCACGTACACACAAGGTGCTCACTGCCCTGATGATCCGAAGACTCCGGGACTTATTCACTTTCCCATTGTAAAGACGTCCATTTAGGTGGCCAAAGGCCTGGTGCCAACGGTAGCACACTCCTCCTGACGATCTATCTAGGCTCAATCAGGATTAACTAGGGTAAACCCGATACGGGATAACCCAAGAGATCTCTACACGCGACCAGCAGCCAGTGACTGTCTGGATTAAAGTACATCACCACATTCATTCACACTCCACTGTTAACTTCGTTAGTTAGATAGTCTGTTACAGTTTAATTATGGAGAACATCACTTATTTTGTTGGCTGCCCTGTGGGTCCTACGCATGCCTAGAATTATTCTAGGTAGTATTCACGTTCGAGTCAAAGCTCTAGAGACCGACGATGTCGTGTCTCGTTCCTAAGCATTCAACTTAGGATATAACTACATACTTATAATATTTAGCGTATTATGTCAGAGAACGGTAACCACAATCACATAACTCACATATGTAGTTTTATATAAGTCGATCTATAGTCGAGTAGTATTAGTCCCGGAGGACGTTCGCACACAATTAAATGGTGCGGGAAATTAAACAATCAAACATCACATAACACAATCACATCCACTCACATACATACATGCATCACACATTATACAACACACATATCTAAGCCTGAGGAAGCCCTCAGGACATCTCAGATCAGACCCCTTTACGTACCGTTCACCAAGACCTAGGTTGCGCAGTAGACCACTAGCTCGTCGAGCGCCTTCGTCGGTGATACGGTCTAAATAACAAACATAACATAAGTCAATCCTCATGACCTATTTAAGCTCGGTAAATCCAAACAACATAAATAATCCAAACCATTCATCCCCGGATTTCAACTGTTATTTGTTAAAGTACCGTTATACGAGACTCGTTACTCGTGGTACGTTTTATTTATCAATGTCCAGGTTTATTTAAATGGGTCGGTTAAAAGACGCTTTAGTTATAGCGTTCTTAAGCGTTAGGATTTATTTCATTGTATCCCGTATTATTCATGAGTATACAAATATACTTAACGTTTATACTTAAGTATTAATTTTAACCAATCCGGTTAAGTATACGAGTATACAATTTTAATGTATAGTTACATGTATACATGCAACGTTACTTCGCATCTTATATTATGCTCATGCACTGATGTTTATAATTCATTCCATGAATTAATATTTTCTCTTTTGAACTTAGGTATATAATATATAGTTGCATGAATGCATGCACTAATATTTATATGGCATTTTTATTTTTAACCATTTATTATAATACAATGTATTATAATATTCAAGACTTGTAACAAGTTATATTTAATTTCCAACTAATTAACTTGTACTGTACACACTTAGTAATGTAGTAACATCCACTCTTTATATTATATAGTTTCCAACTATATCATATACTCATTATTTATATTTATTCACATATGCTTGCGCACCACATATATATACACTTATATTTATATTTCATGATTCATTCTCTTATATTATATGTCACATTTTCATCGTCTTAATGTAAGATGATTATTTGATTTGTTACATTATATTATGCAATTTATATTAAGAACTTATCTTAATATTTTGTAATATTCCATGACATATACTTATAACTCCTAAGGTTTATTTTGTACTAACCTTAGTTTGTAAATTCCATTTTCTCATTAATTGTCACATTATTTCATGTGAGTGTTATTAATGATAATTGTTTCATTTAGTCACATTAATACTATATAATATCTATAGTATTTATATCATTTTAACCATATAGGTTTGATACCAAAAAAAAAACCATATAGGTTATATTTTCTGAAATTTCCGAACAACCCTTAGCTATTCTTATTTATTTTCCAGCACATCATTACTTCTTGTTAGAATTAATGCTAAATCCGTTGAGTTACTCTTGTGAAGTTCATTGGTTTTGTCTTCCAATTAATGTTGTATTCACGAAGAGTTTCACGGAAGTTGAAGATGCATTAGTGGGAGCATTTATGCGGTGAAAATTAATGGCGTCTAAAGCATTTGGTTTTCTAACATTATGAGGAGAGTTATGAGGAAGTTAAAATCCTTAAAAGAAGAAGTTTAGACTTCTGGCTTTCTAGATACCCGGGTGTTAATGGATTGTGTTGTAACCGTTTTAACTTGTGAGCCATTATTATACGGTTGTTACAAGGTTAACGTTGGGATAAGTGAAGGGTTTAGATCTAGCACTATAAATAGATCTAGTAACCCGTAGCTTTGGATCATCCCAACTTTGGGGTTCACATCCAAGGGAGTCAAGGGTGGTTCTATGGGAACTCAAAGGGACTCGGGTAAAAACACCAAGGGAAACACGGGAAACACGGGTTAATGGGTTGGTTGGGTAATCCTCATGTAAAATTGTAATCCTCATCTTCTTAATGAAAGTTGTTCTATCTCCTCCCGTGGACGTAGGTCATGTTTGGACCGAACCACGTATATCCTTGTGTCACTATTTTATGATTACATTATCTTGTGGTTTTTTCTTCTTCGGTAACCATGTCGATCTCACCACGATCCTGGGGACATGGGCCCGAAATCCTAACAAGTGGCATCAGAGCTCATGGTTTTTCAGGATGTCCGTGTTGGTGGAGATGTCAGTGGGAAGAAAGAATGGTGATTCAAGATGATGTGGGTTTTGATAAAAGTGAAAAATGAAGGAATGAGTTGGAGAGGTGATGTGTTCTTAAGAAGATGTTTGGATTGAATACAAGTTCGGTAGAGAGGAAGAGCTCGTAAAAAAATCATCAACTACATGTGTGTTTGGTGTGGGGATGTACTTGGAGATGATGATGTGTTGTTGGAAGGAGATCAAGTTAGAAATCTTGGATCTTGAAAAATTCGGTGCATCATTTACAATTTGAAGTTAGATCTATTTCTTTATTTTACAAACCCTTTTTTGGGGAGTAAGGATAATAAAGAATGGTAAGATCAAGTGAAGCTTCAATGGTGATGGATTGGTGCAGAAAATGGGAAAAATATTTTCTCGGGTCACGTGACCGATCGTGGACTTCCATGGAGCACTGGAGATCATCTAGCAAGTGGGTGGACCTAGGGGTTGTGGTAGCGCGCATATAACCACAAATGGAGCTTCGCGTGGTGATCAACTGTGAAGCTGCTGTTAGGTCATGTTTGGAGACTTTGCGAGAACCGGATAAAGACGGGAGAGATCACTATTGTCTTTGGTTGCGCGCTACTTACTTCGTGTTTGTGGCGGGTCCATGAAGATTTGGACCAGATGGGTCTTTGAAGGCTTGGGGAGGAGTGGTCAATTTACCGAAGTTGGAATGCAAACAGTCCAGATGAAGTTATCCGGTTTAGTCCTTGTGTGGGATGTTTTTGGGATTATTCTTCAAGAGGAAGTTTGACATTGATAGTGGTATGTGATTGACCGGATTGAGCATTAAGAGGAAGAATTGTTAGAATTAATGCTAAATCCGTTGAGTTACTCTTGTGAAGTTGATTGGTTTCGTCTTCCAATTAATGTCGTATTCACGAAGAGTTTCACGGAAGTTGAAGATGCATTAGTGGGAGCATTTATGCGGTGAAAATTAATGGCGTCTAAAGCATTTGGTTTTCTAACATTATGAGGAGAGTTATGAGGAAGTTAAAATCCTTAAAAGAAGAAGTTTAGACTTCTGGCTTTCTAGATACCCGGGTGTTAATTGTTCCTAGGTGTTAATGGATTGTGTTGTAACCGTTGTAACTTGTGAGCCATTATTATACGGTTGTTACAAGGTTGACGTTGGGATAAGTGAAGGGTTTAGATCTAGCACTATAAATAGATCTAGTAACCCGTAGCTTTGGATCATCCCAACTTTGGGGATCACGTCCAAGGGAGTCAAGGGTGGTTCTATGGGAACTCAAAGGGACTCGGGTAAAAACACCGAGGGAAACACGGGTTGATGGGTTGGTTGGGTAATCCTCAGGTAAACTTGTAATCCTCATATTCTTAATGAAAGTTGTTCTATCTCCTCCCGTGGACGTAGGTCATGTTTGGACAGAACCACGTATATCCTTGTGTCACTATTTTATCATTACATTATCTTGTGGTTTTTTCTTCTTCGGTAACCATGTCGATCTCACCACGATCCTGGGGAAATGGGCCCGAAACCTAACACTTCTTATCATTACTATGTTGCCACATATATTTTACAATGTTATATATATACACCATATATTATAGTATTTTATTTCATAATTCATTAGAACCTATGGTTATATATTTCCCATAATAACCAAACAGACCATAGGTCTGTTTTGAATTTGTTTCCCAGCAACATAAGTTTTCTATATTCATACTTTTACCACAAATAATCCATGTAACACTTACTATATACATAACATACTAATTCTCTTCGTTTATTTATCGCATATATATTCTCGTATACGTGTTATCGAGTTTTTTTTATATATACAGGTTATATCTATTTTAAATACCAATTGTATGTATATATATATATATCTTCTTAATTCAAATACTTGTCAAGGTTATAATTGCTACATATATATATATATACATATATATGCACATGTTCCTTCTATCTGAATTATCAATTATATATATATTCCTTCTATCCGAATTATCAATTATATACATATATCTCCTTTAATCCGAATACTTATCAAAGTTATAATTCTGCTCATTGATCCTATTGTATTTATAATACATAAGTGTTTATATTTGCTAATGTCCTTAATGACATTATATTATTTAGCCAAGTAACTTCCAACATTATAATCCGAATTCAATCATATCATACCTTATAAGTTAATTCCTCTCTTATTTAGTTTGAAGTTCTAATCCCCCACTTATATTATATGTGTTTGTATATACATATATAAGTTGTTCCCATATTTTTTAATGTAACATTTATATTATCTTAATCACCTCAATCACTCATTCTTTCTATATGTTTATGTTTATACCTATGTTTATGCATATGTATTACAGCACAATCAACCTACGACTACTCTCCTCATATTAGTATTAATTTACAAAACATATTGTCAACATCCACTGAACTATACATTTATTATACTTATTCACAATTAATCCCTTATGCATTAAAATAGTCGAAATACTAGGAATCTTATTTGGCCAGATTAACGGTTTTTTTTGTATACCTCCAAAACACTACTAACCGCTCTAACACAACAATCCCAAAATCACACTTTACCTCCCATTATCCATAACCCTAACTTAGGTTTAATTAACCCATAATGACCTTTAAACTCACTATCCTCAAATCTAAACCTTAGAATTTCAGACTCACAGTTTACGTCCAATACAACAACATTCACCAATTATGCAATGCAAAGCTTGAATTTGACATCAACTGCAAGGAATAATTTTCCTTTACCGCTCACAGGTATTTCAACTTCGGTTAAGGTTTATGATTGTAGTCTCTTTCCGTTTTGTCCAACTTTGGGCAACAAAACTTAAGGATTTCCCTTCTTAATATCCTTTTGACTCAATCTCATTGCCACTAACTTATATTCGATTAACCCAAAACATTATTGACGCCTACTGCTCACGCACTATCACCACAACTACATAAATAATTAACTATATAAAAATTTAGCACTTAGGATTTTAACTTACTTAATTTATCAACCCATCCAATTAAATCATACCCACCATTTCAACCGAAATAATGGTGGCCACGGTTCCGGTTCCGGAAAATGTGTATTCGGATTCGGAACCGGTCCTGGGCGGTTCCGGGGCGGTTCCGGTTCCGGTTCCGGAACTCTGTATTCGCTTCGGATTCGCTCAAATCAACGGTTCCGACCGGTTCCGGAGCGGTTCCGGTTCCGGTTCCGACCGGTTCCGGGGCGGTTCCGACCGGTTCTGGAAAGATTCGATCGGCTCCAGTTTCTTCGTTTTAACTCCGATTTTAGATCCGTTTGCGCGCACACGTTGCTCTTTTCGTCCACTTTACTCCTAGCTAGGTTATTCTCAAGTTTATAATCTTAAATGTGTAAGAACCAAAGACTTAAATTTTTGTATTGAATTTGCAAAAATTAAAGAGCAAAGCGGATTTTATTATATGATTCACTGCCTCGTTAAAACCTTATTAGGTAAAACCCCATTGGGAAAACCCTAATAAGGAAAAAGAGTACAACTACTAATAGGTTACATGATTTCAATTTGGAAGTCTTAAAAGATTACATGGAAAGAAAGTAATACTAATACATTCTAAAAGATTACAATACAAAATAGAAGTCCTAAGTGGTGATTCCATCGGTAACTTTGACCGGTTCCGGGGCGGTTCCGGTTCCGGTTCCACCGGTTCCGATTCCGGTTCCGGTTCCACGGTTCCGAATCCGATGCGAATCCAGGCGGTTCCGGGCGGTTCCGGTTCCGGTTCTGGTCCCGGTTCGGTCCCGAATCTCAAAACTTGTATTCGGATTCGATTCACAAGGGGGCGGTTCCGGTTCCGAATCGGTTCCCGCCCGGTTCCGGTTCCAATCGGTTCCGGGTAGATTCGCCGGTTCCGGGTAGATTCGGATTCGGTGGCCACCATTAAACCGAAACCTTCCCCAACTTGTAAAGCAGCACTTTGAGACTAACCACAAAGCCGTTAAGTCCAACTTTACTTGCATTAAAAAAATTATTTAATGACTGATTACTTAATAACTTCTTTATCCTAAATTGACACATAGTTATCAATCTCCAAGATCCTAAAAATATTAGTAAGTTAAGGTTTCATAAGGGTGAAAGAAAAAAACATATACGAGGAATATTATAAAACCCATGATTATCTCTTGTTTATTATTATTTTTTTTGAACAGAAGGAGACCCAAATTAGGGCTGGTGACAACTTAAACAGAAGTTACCAGATTCACATTAGCAGTTCTAGCATTTACAGAATTTCCCCCAAATTCAATTTTTGAAAACCCCAATTTTAATTTCGATTTGTCACTCAACAATAGTCAATTTGGAACCCTAATTTTCGGTTCCAAATCTCAGTTTCAATTTCAGAAAATCTAATTTCCAATTTGACCCTAATTTCGGTTTTTCCCCTAATCAATTTTAGAAACCCAGAATTTCCTATTCAAACCCTAATTCAGTTTCATCAGAAACCCTAATTCTCAAATTAAATCCCTAATTTCATATTTCCCCTCAATTCCAATTAGAACCCTAAATTGATTTCAAGTTCGATTTGAACCATATTTTTTTCAACGGTAACCCTCAATCACTAATTCACTCCATAGTTAACGATTTCAACTTGAAAAATTAAATAAATACTTTCAGAAATCAATAACAACCACAAACTTCTACCATTCAACTTAAGCACACCCAAAATCACTATAATCAAGATAGAAACCCTAATTTCGTTTTACCATACTCTCAAACAGAGCCCTAGTTTTATGGTTCCAGTTTACAATACCAAATCGCCAGTTTTTTTTGACAAAACAGAAGTAGGTAATTGCATTAATCTACTCACGTACACCTTTGAGGATTTATTGCGGTTTTTGTCCCCGAAATGCTTGGCCTCTTCGAATTTCCTTGCGGTTTCTTCCAGATCCGGCGAGTGAGGGGGTGTTTGGGTTCCAAACTCAACCGAGAGAAAGAAGAAGAAGAAGAATGGGTTAGGTTTTTTTTTTTGGGTATCAGAAGTAAGGAAGTAATTAGAGAAGAAAACGAGTCATTTACCTTGTTTCGATTTTTCTTCTACGGTAGAGTTGCTACCTTCTTTTCTTCAGATTTTGTTAGTTACCAACACTTCTTCTTTGTTCTGATTCGAACTGGAATCTCATGGTCCTTGTTCGCCCACGTAGCAGTCAGCAAGGATATAGCATTGTTCTTGTTTGTTGGTAAGGAAAGAAGACCGAACAAGAAGAAGGAATGAAGAGAGGTGCGGTGAAACAAGAAGAATAGAGGCGCAGTAGATTTGCCAGTTTAGGGTTGTGATTTTTGTGAGTGTAGACGATGAAGGTGAGAACAAGAGAGGGATGGGGCGGCAATATTCAAGAGAGGCGCAGAACACGATTTTTTCCAGTTAGGGTTGCAACATTATCGTAAGTGAAAGATTGAGAGGATTAGATTTAGTAGGGATGGGCTGGTATTACAACCGAAAATGAAGAGTATTGACCGGGCCGGCCCAGTCATTCTGGGTGGGTCGGCCCACTTAATTATTATTATTTGTTTGTTTATAAAATGTTACTCATATTTGTCGTTTCTAACTCGTTTTAAACCCGTTTTTCATGCCGTTTGCGACACAATGTCCCGTTTAACGAGATGAATCATTTTATGATTCTAAATTTTTATTTTTAACCAATAATTATTATTGGTATTTTAAAATTATAATAATTTGTATTTAATTTCTAATTGGTTTGTGTTTCACCTTTTTAGGCGAAAACGCAATGTCTTTTATTTCGACTGCTTAACCAATTTTTTTCAAAGCCTATAAAATTACCTAAATCACTTTTTAAAAGGTGTCTAAGACCTAGTTTTCACTTCCAAAATATTCGTGACACGTTTCGAGGTAAAAATGATAAATCTTATTTTCGTTTCTATTTCTTTTTCCTAAACATCCTCGATGTCGTTTTAGGTTTCATTAATGTTTCCTAATGAATTTTTAGGGTATAATTAAACATCATATTATTCGCCTTTTTCTTATTTAAGGATATCTCATTCCCTAATATCTCATTAGTTACTATTATTTAATTAATTCATTATTAATTAAAGTAATTAATATTTGGGGTATTTCATGGATTATCAAGTTTCTATTTTTGCCTTCTTCCTCTAAGGCCTCTGTTTCTGATTTTGCTATGCTTTCATATAAGTATAAATGTATGTTCAGATTATGTTTTGAGCGTGCTCAGTTGATGAAGTTTATCACCTGCTAAGTAATAGTTGTGCTCACCCCTATATCCGTTTGATTTGCAGGTCTTAGTTCGTGTTTAAGATTCGGCCTTCGCTTTTAGTTTTGGATTTGTTTTTGTATTTAGATGTTTGGCTTTGAGGCCCTTTTTGTATTTACTAGCTTCCACTATCATAAACTATGTAAACGATTGTAATTGTTACTTGTTAAATAAAGGGTTTTTTGTTCAGTTTTGGGATTCACTAGTGTAGCCTTGCGTGTCTTAGGTAATAAGCACGCGGCGTGTAATGGTCACTCAACCAGGGTGGTTTTTGGATCGTTACATTTAGTGGTACCAGAGCCAGGTATGGTTTTCGTTGGGATTTATGGGTGTTTGCATGTCTACGCTTCCGTGTCTTTGCCTGCTATATGCTATGTGCTAACTGCTACGTGATTGTGATTACTATCTGGTGTCTGTAATGTGTGCCTGCTCTGTGGTTGTCTGCTATCAGAGTAGCGTAGCGGAAGCGTAGTGTCTATTTTCATGTGCTTATGTGTTCTAAGAGTGAGTCTAAGGGAGTCGGGTCCTTTAGGAAAGGATGACCGAAGGTGAGTTCTGGTTTGTCTAGGTTGTGTGCTTCAGTCGTGAGCTTGCGTTATGTGCTTGTGTTGTGCTCTAGGATGTGAGTTCAGGTGAGATCTTAACCTGTGAGTGTAGACACCAAAAATTCTCACCCTCATTAAGCAAAATTCAAGAAAATGCATAAAATAAGAAGGTCGTCGCCTTTCTTTTCGAAACTTATTCATGTACATACCGAATGAAACTGTCATTTCATAACAAGCCTTGTATATCAATTTTCAAAGCATTCGTTTTCAAACTCGTCCCTTTTTGTTATTTACTTATTTTACCATTTCAGTTCATTTTATTTGTATTTGCTTTTGTATTTGTATGATTGTTTTATATTGGTCTTATTCTATGCTATTTTATTACATGTGTATTTTATATCATTTCATTGATATTTTTACTTGTATTTTACGTATAAGTATTCTAGTCTTACTCCTTACTTTTGTTTAAAACATTAGCGTTTTTCGGAAACTTTTGCAGTCCGAGTTGTCACTCTTATATTATTTCTCGCATTAATCAAACAAGTTCAGTTAATAGTGTAGTTGGAAAAAGTGGTATGCCCTAATGTGAGGGATCCTGGTTCGAGTCCTTGTAGTTGCATTTTTTTTTTAAACTAGGCTTGCTCCTTTCTTAAACCCTAAACCCATATTCCCAGCCTATAAATACAACAAAAAACAGGCAAACCCTTCCGGAGGGCAGCAACGTCAGCCGTCATCTCGTTACCTTTGATTCACCTGCTTTCTCACAGTTTCCACCCCTGAAAACAAGAAGAAGACCCAGCCGACAAAAACATTCTTCAGCTCTCGAGTATTATAGTTCTCTTTGAACATTCCCTACGTTTTACTCTTGCACTACATTACTCGACTCCAGCATCAGAAATCCAGAAACAATACCCAGAAGCAAAAATTTCTTTTATGCTCCTCAACGCCATTACGACAACCATCTACCTTCAGTGAGAAATCCTGGGAATCATGTCCCAAAAAACTCAAAAACCAACCACGCTCCACCAGAAATTTCATCCAAAACCTCCATTGATTGCTTACGACAGAGTGAGTGGCACGACACCATCCTCCCTCTCTCCATCTGAAGAGGCGATTCGCGGCCTTCGATGCCATTCAGTTCTTCCTCTCTGTTTTCTAGCTTTTTTTTTTCTTTCAGTTTTGTGTTGTTTTGTTTTCTACATTCTCTCGCCAAAAGAACCAAGCCGGTGATGGCAAGGCGTAAGCCTGACTCTGTCGAGATATGTCTTCGAAGGAAGAGTCGATTCCCTATCTCTACTTCCACTGTCTTTTGTTGTATATTTTGTTGTGATTCCCGAGCTAGAGCAGTGAATTCTCATTTCGCTTGTTTCTAGTTTCAGGAAGGGTGGATTGATATTGACGTTTTGGATTATGTTTCTTCTTTCATGTGTTTGACTAAAAGGAAGCAAATGTATCTCTCCAGTAAATCTCCTGAATGAAAGTCGTTATACATCTTTTCTACTGGTTTCTTCTTTACTGTTGTCTTTATCTTGTTTCGTTTCTGTACAAACATATGGGTAAGCACCCAGCCTGGTATGAACCCTGAAGTTCACGGACATGGCAGGAATCTAGAATCGTTTTAGTTCAGAAACTTCAATCACTCTCGTTATGCTCCATTGTCTCTCTATTTGTCAGCGCTTATGAACGTTTGGTTATGATTCGTTCTGAATGTGTTCAAGATGCTCACGGTGATTTGCTTATGAGTAATCCAGCTCAGATTATATGTTGTGTATCCATCTACGTTCTCTGTCGGGATTTTCTTTCGTTCCCTCTTTCCTCTTTCATCTCGGTTCTTCTATAAACGTGTTGTTTGTTCTGTTCGAAATTTCTTGCATCTGATGAAACATGGCCAGAAGAAGGATCGTTGTTCCTACATTAGAGAAGCAGTGGTTCTCGCTTCTTCACATCGAATGTTTGTGTATATTTCTGTATAGCTCGTTACCATTAGTTTATGTGTCAAAATGGGGCCAGCAACCTTCCCCAGCTCCTCATGGTTTAGCACTGGAACTGGTTTGAGTTCATAGGTCTTGGTCGGACATGAGCTCCGAGTTTTTTTCCCTTCACAGTTATTGTTGGAATAACTTAATGATCTATTCAGTGGCTGGCTTTCGTGTTGATTGACCCTTCCGTGTTGTTTTGCCTGATACGTTCCTAATGACTCTGAATAAGTGGAGCTTCGGCCTTCTCATGGGAGCTGCTTTGCCAGAGTTTTGAGTTTGCCCCTGAATCGTCATGAACATATCAATATCATTTGCTCAGTCTCTTTATAATTCTCCCAGTCTTTTAATTTTCTGTTGTTATAATTACCTGATCTATTGCACTCACAACCTAATCTAGTGTGCTTGTTCTGCCTATGTGTTACCTCTGCAGGATATACCTATCAATGTCCCGGGTACATTTCTTAAACTCAATTTCTTTGAGCTGTTGTCTGAATGGGTGATATCCTTAACATGCTTGCGAGAGTTCATATATTGAAATGCTGCAGTTTTATTTTCCGTGTATTTGCAAGTTGACAATCCATACTTTGCTTACTATCTCGTGATCTAATGCCTGAATTGGTGTCTTGAGTTTTCTTTCCTTGGTCGTTGATTGAACTAGTTTAATTCACTCCTATGTTCAAGGCACTATCCAAAATCGAGGTTTAAAAAAATACAATCAGAGAGCAAAGACTGTCCATGTTGTTCCTTGTACTTGAAGAGAGATAATAGTTTAGTGAATTTTTTCCTTGTCTTCCGAGTATTAAAGTATAATTTCATTGATTAGGATTCACTTTTTAATTAACCTCAATTTAGAGTTTCATGAGTAGGGCCCATATTTTGCCTTAACGCACATATTTTAGCAAACCTGGATGCGATTTCTTTGTTCTTTCAATTCAGAGCACTTGTTTGGATGTTCAGAAGATTAAAGAGCAATTAATAAACGGATTAGCAATCCACATTTTAGGACCGTGTGTTACTTTGATTCCGATTTAGTGCTAAAAAAAATGAGAAAGGAACAAGTGTATATACCCAAAACTTTGTCATTTAACTTCATGTTAAACTTGTTATTTACCTTCAATTTCAAATTCATGATTATTTGTATTATGTGTTCATATTGTATAGACTAGCTTGATAAGTGTTGGGCCTAGCCCAATATAGAGGTCCAATGACATAGGAAACTCTAGATAGTCCATAGGTCACCCTTTTATAGAAAAGCCTTAGGTTTGGGTATCCTCAATGCATACGGGTCCTAGACACGGTCTATGTGAGGAATACTCATTTTCCTCAAAACTTTTCAAATCATCCCTTAATGTCAGAATAAAATGCACAATCAACATTCCAATTCTAATAAAAAAAATCATCAAATTTCATTCCGAAAATCAGTCAATTTCAAAATCTAAACATCAATTCACTTCAAATGCTAAATAAAGCCCAATTTGAGGCCCATTCCAAAGCCCAATTCGAGGCCCATTCCAAAGACCAATCGAGGCCCATCTTCCAAGGCCCAACTTGGCCCATCTTCCAAGGCCCAATCTGGCCCATCTTCCATGGCCCAACCCGGTCCATTTTTCATGGTCCAACCCGGCCCGCTTCCGAGGCCCAAACCATACCCATCCCATTTCTTCTCAACTCCGATCCAAAATCGATTCAATTTCAATTCAAATCCAATTCCGATTTCCATCGAATTCAAATCCAATTCTAATAAAAATTCATTCCAATTTTAATTCAATTTCCAATTCATTAATTCTTAATCCAATTCATCTAACTTCAATTCAATTCAATTCAAAACTTCATTCAATTCAAAATTCATTCCAATTCAATCTCAATTTAAATTCAATCCCAATTCAAATCCAAATTCATTCGACTCCAATCTCAATCTCAATTCCAATTCAAATCAAATTCATTGAGCTTCGATTTCGATTTCACTCCAATTTCTCCTACACTCTAAATGTCTCATAGACCTGAGCGTCTCATAGACTTTGTCATCCCAATGATTCGAATGTCTCACAGACCTGAGCATCTCACAGACCCGAGCGTCTCACAGATCCGAGCGTCTCACAGACTTTGACATCTCAAGGTTTCAAACGTCTCACAGACCCGAGCGTCTCTCACAGACTAGCATCCCAAACCCGAAACTTCTCGACATTTCGAACCCTTCTAAATCTCAAACACCTCAAATATCTTCAAACTCCACAAACATCTAACTTCCAAAACCCAAAACCGTGAACTACGTAAGGTCTGATCTCAACAGGAGTTGAGTACGTAGGCAGCCCATCTAGGGTGCGACCCCATTCCAAACAAAAAACCCTTTTCCCCTCTAAGGTGGCTCTCATATCTCTCAAAACGCTCAAACCTTCTTTGCCCCACAAACTTCAAACCATCAACTCCAAGTCTTGTCTATTCATCAACCTCAACTTTTCCCAAATCTTCATTCTATACTCATCCGAATTCAGCAATTCCTCTCTTGGCGCTAGCTTGGTAGAAAAGCTCGCCTCATCCACTTCATTTTCTCTCCTCCTGTCCTAATCCTATCCTTGGCTTTTAAATGAATCTCTTAAAAGGTTTTGAAAGAAGGCAATCCCGACAATTGGAGACCGAGGTTTCCTCGGGCACCAATCCGAAGTCGTGGTCGTTGCCACTTCTAAGGGGTGTAACCCAGTGCGAACCCACAATAGAATCTCTGTATGACCAGATAAGTCCTATCCATAGGCAACAATCTCAGAGTCAATTAACGGTTCTTAGAACCCTTTTCCTTCCTAGTTTCATAGGTCAAACTAGGTGGCGACTCTAGTCAATTCCGCCTTATAGAGGCATAAGTCCGCGTGGAGCCCATCGAGAGCGGGTGTAGTGCTCACTAGCATTCCCCTACTTTCTGGGAAAGACGGACGATAGAGTAGGTATTTGAGGGATGCCAGAATAACGGGTTTTCACCCTCCACAGAATGGCATTTCTAGGATCTAGGCTTTTAGTCAGACCATATTTAGATAGACCCCCCTCATACCGAAAAATCACCCTCCACAGAATGGCGACTCTGCTGGGGAAAACTTGAGTAAGTTTTTCTCAAACTCAAGGAAGACTGAACTCCATTCAAATTGTCAGGATTCCCCACTTCTTTCAAAACCTTCAAGAGATTCATTCTAAAGCCGCTAGGACTACTCTACTCCACACTTAGAGTGTGCTGAGAGGATAGTTAGGATGAGAGTCTAGAGTTCGAGATTGGCCTTGAGTGCCATATGTGTGCTTTACCATTTGTATGCTTCACTTTTGTGTGTTTATTGTTTGTGTCTACTGTCTTATGTTTACTGCTCTTCATGCATGACATAATATTTATTGCTTATTTATTGCTTTTGTAAATGGGGCCTTCCTAGAAGGAGTCAACCCATTGTTGCATCGGGTAGCATAGGACATGCATTCCTCTGTGTCACCCGATTTGTCCACGAGTCACGGGATCCCAACCGGTCCACGGTTGATTCCCCATGAGTTGGGTCCTTCTTAGAAGGAGTTAACCCACGAGGTAACATGGTCCAAGACCTACGCCTTGAAGCTCATGATCCAAACATATCCTCCATTACCCGAGTCTACCAGCATAGAGTGAGCCATGAGCCTTCAGTGTCCAGCTGTCTGGTCCCTGTCTAGGACGGGTTTTATGGGTATCACCCTTGTATTCCGCCTGTCTGACCACCCTCTGTCTTACCCTGAAGATTGCATGGGCTCAGTTCTCCATGATTCCTCTGCACCACGGGTGTCTTTAAAGCCCAATGTCGCGCTACAAATTCATAGCGGATCCCGTATTTACGGATACCCATACATGACAAAGCGTAGTCAGCGAATAATTTGGACTTTAGACACACCTTATCGTGCAGACGATGGGAGACCCGTTCCCATGCAGTACTTCCCCAAGTTTCCCGAAAAGTGAGTATGTTGTGATAATCCCCGACCGTGGCTCGTGTGACTGTATCACTTCGGGTATCCTGACCTTTCGAACTTAAGCACTCCGGACTTTCTTGATGACGTGCCCCACAAGGCATAACAGAGATAAATCCTGAGAGATGAACAGTGAAGGGATGACGGTTCCCCCGGTGGTATGGAAGCATTGATTGACCTGGAAGGTGATTATCCCAATCATTCACACTCAGCTCCACAAAAAATCAGCCACGATTTTATTTTGCACTTACATGTATGTGTGATCACGTTTCAAAAATTGGCAAAAAAAAAAAAAACAGCTCAAACACTCCAATGAAAATCTTCAAAGTCATCCATTTCAAATGATTTAAAAAAAATGATTTTCAAAATTGTTATTTCCAAAACAGTTTTCAAAAACGGTTTCAATCAAAGTCTTCTAGAAAACAAACTTTGTCAAACGGTTTGCAAAGAATAGATGTTTTCACAAATGTAGTTTCAAAAACTATTTTCACAAACAGATTTCAAGAAAACCTTCTTTACACAAACGAATTTCGGAACAACATTTTTCATGGATCATATTTCAATATAGTTTTCGAAAACAGTTTTCAAAATTGATTTTCACAAACAGATTTTAAGAAAACCTACTTTACACAAACGAATTTCGGAACAACATTTTTCATGGATCATATTTCAAAATAGTTTTCGAAAACAGTTTTCAAAATTGATTTTCACAAATGTATTTCAAAATAAATGATTTAGTCCCCATGTCGTGACCCGCTATTTTTGAAGTTCAACCCACCTTCAGGAGCAGCGGTCATTACCGTGGAGCGTACTAGTCATTTCGTGTTTTCACAAAAGTGGTGGATTTTCACAAAGAATTTATGCTCGATCATTCACCTTTCCTTTCTCAAAAAATGCCCCTTATTTTCCCTCACCGGAGCAAGTGGGATGCATGAAGATCAACGACGATTCGAGCCAAAATTAGAGTTGCACCAACCTGAGTCGAGCGACATGAAGATCAGAAACAACCTTTCGAGTTCGAAGCTGCAAAGGGTCAGAAGAGCACCAACCAGTTTCTCTTGATCATAGTGTCACCTTGTTGCCCGAACCCGAAGACGAGCGAACGGCCAATCAAGAGCCCGCACATGAGTGAGCAGACAGTCAGAAGCTCAAGGACGAAGCAGAAGAATTCGGGAGCAGTTTTTAAGCTCAAAATCCCCATTTAATGACTTTTAAAATTGATGTATAGGTTTTCCCCTAGCATTCTTTTCTCTCTTGTCAAATTCTGAATAGACTTTGTGTATAGGTTGTACATTCCCCTTGAATTTATTTAGATCAATGTGTATAGGGTTCCCCACTCCCTATTTTTATTTGCGAATGACCAAGCGTCAAATTCCTATTGAGAAAATCCACCACTTCGAAAACACGTATTTTTAAAACTGTTTTTTTTCTCTCTAAGACTTGATTTCTTGTAGCACATACGAATGCTTTTTCCCATCTTCGGTCATTTCATATTCATTAATCATGCATAAATCACACCCATCTCAGAAAATTGTATAATCACGGTTGCATTCTCAACACATCACACACAAACATTCATCTCATTTTTCAAGCGTACTAACATTCGCATCTGTCAGATTCTTCTTTGATGACCGTTTTGCAGGTGATTAACCGCGTTTGCCCACGAGTGAAAGTGTGACCCTCAAAGCGATAGCAAGAAATACTAGGGATTCAAGCATCTTCCATTCGGCATGCCATGTACATAGAGACTAACACCAACAAAAGAGCATATACCAATAAATCATACATCCAAAAAATCATATACCCAAAAAAAAAATCCCAAATAAAAGAAAAGCATACATCCAAAATCCAAAAAAATCGTACATCCAAAAAAATCCAAAAAAAGCATACGTTCAAAAATCCCCAAAAAAATGCAGTCAATGTCATATATTATGGGGCCACCATGCGGGAGTTGTCACTCCCTAAAATTCCAAAACTCGAGGAGCCAATCACCAACCCGACCTCATTGGAGAATTACTTCTTCAACAACAATCACCACAACTCGACCGTCTTCAGAGCCAGTCGTGACGGGATGAGCTTCATGAACTGTGAGCTGAATTTGACCCAAACGAGACTAGGTGTAGCCTTACCACTCATGCATTGCATCCAAAAAGAAAAACACAAAAAAAAAACACACACATTTGGTCAAAATTCAAAGTCAGCCATCTCCATTCATCATTTTCAGCATTTCATGCATCATATGTACATAGTAGTTCCATATTACCACAACACATTGCACGGTAGATGTACTGCATACACTCATATCGAAACGACATCTTTGGGGAAAATCTTGAGAGATTGATTGAACAGCATGCCTGAATCACTAAACTCTCGACCCGTCAATGAACACAAGGGTCTAATCAAAATCAGCACCACAAACAAAGTGAGTAATTTGCGAAGAGCGGTATTTTCCTTGGAATTTCAATTGAGTGTATTGGACGATCTACTGAGCGATGAGGGAAGGTAGAGAGAGCCAATCGAGGTAAAACCACGAGCGACATGTGCATTCCTTCAGCACGTGGAGAGGCACAATACATAGTAAGATCAATGTTGATAGCGAGTCACGAACTGTGATTCATGCAAAGATCTGAGAATAGTAAGAAAACAATCATCGACTAATGAGAATGAAGAGGCACATAGGAACAAAAAGCTCCAAAAAACCAAAAAACTTTCACTGCCCTGTACATAATCCCTTAGTAAGCCCCGCTGAGCCTTTCACGACAAACCTTTTTCTGTGAACTCCACAACATGCCAACCCACGTACATATATTTACTCGCCCTTGCAATAAAGGATATTGAAGGAGCCGGAGCCATGGTCTCTTCCCCACCATCTTTCACAAAACACAACAAATGAAATGTTTGAAGGAATCAGTGAGTCAATGCAACTCCAAAGTCAAACCAAAAAAAAACACCAAAAATGTTCAAGAAGATCGATGAGTCAATGCAACTCCAAAGCTGAAAGCCAAAATACAAAGCAGAGAATGCTTGAGAAAGTTGATGAGCCAAATGCAATTTCAAAAACACAAAAATGAGAAGAAAGTTCAAATCGTACGCCAAAAGAGGCAAGAAGGAAAAATCCAAACCAAAAGGACCAATGATGTCCCGAAGAAACCGATAAGGGGTTATCAAAACCCATCTAATCATTCCACCCATGGCAAAGGTGAAACATGTCCTTTATTGCACAAAAGCTCCACAATTCCTAAATAAATCCCACAGTCCCGTGTGACATGCATCTTACCCCTCAGCCCCGTTACAACCCAACAAAGACCTCTGACTCATAAGTTAATGAGAGTTAACTGAAAGTACCGGATCTGAAACATGAATCATAGGCTTCATACTCGTTATCAACATGTCCCATCATCCCAAAGGGACCATGAGCAAAGAGTGTGACCTTACCCTACAAGGTCTTTCGAGTGCGAGTGATTCTTTGATCGAAGCACCAAATCATAAACAGCTAATCCCATTGCAAATGAGGAATTTGTGAGGATCGGAAAGTCCAGAACCTCGAAAGGAAATTCTCGGGAAAATACTGCTCTGAGCATCGAGAGTATCATCACACCGCTCTGCACACACAGCCAAACTCACGAGAGATTGATCCGCATCCCTCCGTGAGAGGAAAGTGATTCACGCATTCGAGTTTAACAATCACTCAAGATCGACCCGAAGATGTCTTATATTTGTAAACCTCATACTAATAGAGATAGGACCGTACCCTCTCTGGAAAAAAAAACTGCATATGCATTTTGCATCTCGTTTAGCACTCAATGTCTACATCTAACATAATCATCATTTCATCATCAACTTCCGACTGGTAAGAACTCTGCCTAGTCTCGCTGAAAGTCGACTTCAGTTGCAGTTGTTGAAGCGTAACTTTTGATCAAAAGATGTCCTGGGCCATCATCAAGCTAAATCGAACCATCTTGGAGTCATCCTGGGCTATCTTCGAGCTATATCTAAGCCTTTTCGGAACTATCACAGGCTATCACTGAGCTACATCGAACCATTCTAAGAGCTGTTCGGAGCCATGCGTAGGTCATCCCGAAGCCATCCAGTGTCATGCTCGAGTCTCATCGACACTACTCCCAAATCCAAGCTAGAGCCATGCGGGAACCAATCTCAAACATTGAGACCATCCCTAGAGCTACACAGGAGCCACCCCAACAGTTTGAGAGCCATACAGAGCCACCTCAAATCCATGTCAGAGTCATCTCGTCCCCAAGGCCTTGCCTACAGAGATCGAACTACGTATGGTCTGATCTCAATACGGAATTGAGTACGTAGGCAGCCCGTTCAGGGTGCGACCACATCAAAGGCGAAAACTTCCCTTTTTCCCCTCGGTGTCATTAAAGTGAACCAACCAAAGCATCGTCATGCTCAATCGGCACAAGTCATCCCGGAGCCAACCATGGAAATCCTGGAACCTTGATGAGAACTACGAATAAAGTCATGCAACTGTATTTCATCATTCGCCCATAAAAACCATTCACCCACTACAAAGTCCACAAAAAAGAAAAATCCTATCAAATCGCAACAAATCCATCGTTGGAGCCATCAAACTACTTCGAAAAGTTTTCAACCAAACCTGTCCACCACATCGAAGTATTTCAATCACATCAAAACCCACCAACCACCCAAAATGATCACATCCCATCAAAAACACACCAACCATGTCAAACCACCAACCACCCCGGAGCCATCAGTGCATACCGGAGCCATCAGTGCATACCAGAGCCATTAGTGCATACCGGAGCCATCAGTGCATACCGGAGCCATCAGTGCATACCAGAGCCATCAGTGAATACCGGAGCCATCAACGCATGCTGGAGCCATCTCAGATCCTTAAAGCCATGCCGGAGCCACCGGAGCCATCCCGAAGTTTTGATGTAACTCTGAAGCCATCTGCTCACACAAAAACCTACACCCACAAACAGGGAGTTTAATTCAATTAATACATTGGTTAATCACCTCACATCACATATCATCTGCATATACCCATAAAATTTGCTCACTATTTGACGCATCTTTACACCTGCTAGACAGTTATTGCGCTACTAGTACGGTCGCCTTTCTTTTTACACCCGCTAGACAGCTATTGCGCTACTAGTGCGGTCGAATTTTTTGTTTTACACCTGCTAGGCAGCTTTTGCGCTACTAGTACGGTCGCCTTTCTTTTTACACCCGCTAGACAGCTATTGCGCTACTAGTGCGGTCGAATTTTTTGTTTTACACCTGCTAGGCAGCTATTGCGCTACTAGTACGGTCGCCTTTCGTTTTCCACCCGCTAGACAGCTATTACGCTACTAGTGCGGTCAAATTTTTTGTTTTACACCTGCTAGGCAGCTATTGCGCTGCTAGTACGGTCGCCTTTCATTTTACACCCGCTAGACAGCTATTGCGCTACTAGTGCGGTCAAATTTTTTGTTTTACACCTGCTAGACAGCTATTGCGCTACTAGTGCGGTCGAATTTTTCGTTTTACACCTGCTGGACAGCTATTGCGCTACTAGTATGGTCGCCTTTCGTTTTACACCTGCTAGACAGCTATTGCGCTACTAGTACGGTCGCCTTTCATTTTACACCTGCTGGACAGCTATTGCGCTACTAGTATGGTCGCCTTTCGTTTTACACCTGCTAGACGGCTATTGCGCTACTAGTACGGTCGCCTTTCATTTTACACCTG
This sequence comes from Limonium bicolor, assembly GCA_023374045.1. Classification (NCBI taxonomy): domain Eukaryota; kingdom Viridiplantae; phylum Streptophyta; class Magnoliopsida; order Caryophyllales; family Plumbaginaceae; genus Limonium; species Limonium bicolor. The sequence continues at coordinate 255,430,550 of CM041778.1, read as the reverse complement.
CTAGACAGCTATTGCGCTACTAGTACGGTCACCTTTCATTTTACACCCGCTAGGCAGCTATTACACTACTAGTGCGGTCCCGCCGTTTTTCCTTCACTAGGTAGCTATTACGCTACTAGTGCGAGATCGTTCACTTCATAACCCGCTAGGCAGCTATTACACTACTAGTGCGGTCCCGCCGTTTTTCCTTCACTAGGCAGCTATTACGCTACTAGTGCGAGATCGTTCACTTCATAACCCTCTAGGCAGCTATTACGCTACTAGTGCGGTCCCGCCGTTTTTCCTTCACTAGGCAGCTATTACGCTACTAGTGTGAGATTGTTCACTTCATAACCCGCTAGGAAGCTATTACGCTACTAGTGCGGTCCCGCTGTTTTTCCTTCATTAGGCAGCTATTACGCTACTAGTGCAAGATCGTTTCTCACCCACCTGCTAGGAAGCTATTACGCTACTACTACGGTACACAATCGAAGTATTATAGGCTCGTCGTAAGTCCTATAGCTAGATATCAAGAGGTCTAGTTGAGGCTCTCCTAAGTCCTCGTACTTTCAATTGCATTCTAGGCTCGTCATAAGCCCTAGGACTGGATGTCAAGAGGTCCTGTTGAGGCTCTCCTAAGTCCTCGTACACCCCAAACCAATCTATTATTAGCATTCTAGGCTCGTCATAAGTCCTAGGACTGGATGTCAAGAGGTCCAGTTGAGGCTCGTAATAAGTCCTCGTGCATTAAGCTATTCATATCACTTCCCGTTGCATTCATACATTATCTTCCTCGCGGTCACATCCCAATGCACCACAAAGTCGTAGTGAGAATTTTTGGCGCCCTCTCGACCTTGATCCAATTCTGCAAGGGCTTGCAAAATTGAATCAAGGGGAGCCATCTGTAGACACCAAAAATTCTCACCCTCATAAAGCAAAATTCAAGAAAATGCATAAAATAAGAAGGTCGTCGCCTTTCTTTTCGAAACTTATTCATGTACATACCGAATGAAACTGTCATTTCATAACAAGCCTTGTATATCAATTTTCAAAGCATTCGTTTTCAAACTCGTCCCTTTTTGTTATTTACTTATTTTACCATTTCAGTTCATTTTATTTGTATTTGCTTTTGTATTTGTATGATTGTTTTATATTGGTCTTATTCTATGCTATTTTATTACATGTGTATTTTATATCATTTCATTGATATTTTTACTTGTATTTTACGTATTAGTATTCTAGTCTTACTCCTTACTTTTGTTTAAAACATTAGCGTTTTTTGGAAACTTTTGCAGTCCGAGTTGTCACTCTTATATTATTTCTCGCATTAATCAAACAAGTTCAGTTAATAGTGTAGTTGGAAAAAGTGGTATGCCCTAATGTGAGGGATCCTGGTTCGAGTCCTTGTAGTTGCATTTTTTTTTAAACTAGGCTTGCTCCTTTCTTAAACCCTAAACCCATATTCCCAGCCTATAAATACAACAAAAAACAGGCAAACCCTTCCGGAGGGCAGCAACGTCAGCCGTCATCTTGTTACCTTTGATTCACCTGCTTTCTCACAGTTTCCACCCCTGAAAACAAGAAGAAGACCCAGCCGACAAAAACATTCTTCAGCTCTCGAGTATTATAGTTCTCTTTGAACATTCCCTACGTTTTACTCTTGCACTACATTACTCGACTCCAGCATCAGAAATCCAGAAACAATACCCAGAAGCAAAAATTTCTTTTATGCTCCTCAACGCCATTACGGCAACCATCTACCTTCAGTGAGAAATCCTGGGAATCATGTCCCAAAAAACTCAAAAACCAACCACGCTCCACCAGAAATTTCATCCAAAACCTCCATTGATTGCTTACGACAGAGTGAGTGGCACGACACCATCCTCCCCTCCTCCATCTGAAGAGGCGATTCGCGGCCTTCGATGCCATTCAGTTCTTCCTCTCTGTTTTCTAGCTTTTTTTTTCTTTCAGTTTTGTGTTGTTTTGTTTTCTACATTCTCTCGCCAAAAGAACCAAGCCGGTGATGGCAAGGCGTAAGCCTGACTCTGTCGGAGATATGTCTTCGAAGGAAGAGTCGATTCCCTATCTCTACTTCCACTGTCTTTTGTTGTATATTTTGTTGTGATTCCCGAGCTAGAGCAGTGAATTCTCATTTCGCTTGTTTCTAGTTTCAGGAAGGGTGGATTGATATTGACGTTTTGGATTATGTTTCTTCTTTCATGTGTTTGACTAAAAGGAAGCAAATGTATCTCTCCAGTAAATCTCCTGAATGAAAGTCGTTATACATCTTTTCTACTGGTTTCTTCTTTACTGTTGTCTTTATCTTGTTTCGTTTCTGTACAAACATATGGGTAAGCACCCAGCCTGGTATGAACCCTGAAGTTCACGGACATGGCAGGAATCTAGAATCGTTTTAGTTCAGAAACTTCAATCACTCTCGTTATGCTCCATTGTCTCTCTATTTGTCAGCGCTTATGAACGTTTGGTTATGATTCGTTCTGAATGTGTTCAAGATGCTCACGGTGATTTGCTTATGAGTAATCCAGCTCAGATTATATGTTGTGTATCCATCTACGTTCTCTGTCGGGATTTTCTTTCGTTCCCTCTTTCCTCTTTCATCTCGGTTCTTCTATAAACGTGTTGTTTGTTCTGTTCGAAATTTCTTGCATCTGATGAAACATGGCCAGAAGAAGGATCGTTGTTCCTACATTAGAGAAGCAGTGGTTCTCGCTTCTTCACATCGAATGTTTGTGTATATTTCTGTATAGCTCGTTACCATTAGTTTATGTGTCAAAATGGGGCCAGCAACCTTCCCCAGCTCCTCATGGTTTAGCACTGGAACTGGTTTGAGTTCATAGGTCTTGGTCGGACATGAGCTCCGAGTTTTTTTCCCTTCACAGTTATTGTTGGAATAACTTAATGATCTATTCAGTGGCTGGCTTTCGTGTTGATTGACCCTTCCGTGTTGTTTTGCCTGATACGTTCCTAATGACTCTGAATAAGTGGAGCTTCGGCCTTCTCATGGGAGCTGCTTTGCCAGAGTTTTGAGTTTGCCCCTGAATCGTCATGAACATATCAATATCATTTGCTCAGTCTCTTTATAATTCTCCCAGTCTTTTAATTTTCTGTTGTTATAATTACCTGATCTATTGCACTCACAACCTAATCTAGTGTGCTTGTTCTGCCTATGTGTTACCTCTGCAGGATATACCTATCAATGTCCCGGGTACATTTCTTAAACTCAATTTCTTTGAGCTGTTGTCTGAATGGGTGATATCCTTAACATGCTTGCGAGAGTTCATATATTGAAATGCTGCAGTTTTATTTTCCGTGTATTTGCAAGTTGACAATCCATACTTTGCTTACTATCTCGTGATCTAATGCCTGAATTGGTGTCTTGAGTTTTCTTTCCTTGGTCGTTGATTGAACTAGTTTAATTCACTCCTATGTTCAAGGCACTATCCAAAATCGAGGTTTAAAAAAAACAATCAGAGAGCAAAGACTGTCCATGTTGTTCCTTGTACTTGAAGAGAGATAATAGTTTAGTGAATTTTTTCCTTGTCTTCCGAGTATTAAAGTATAATTTCATTGATTAGGATTCACTTTTTAATTAACCTCAATTTAGAGTTTCATGAGTAGGGCCCATATTTTGCCTTAACGCACATATTTTAGCAAACCTGGATGCGATTTCTTTGTTCTTTCAATTCAGAGCACTTGTTTGGATGTTCAGAAGATTAAAGAGCAATTAATAAACGGATTAGCAATCCACATTTTAGGACCGTGTGTTACTTTGATTCCGATTTAGTGCTAAAAAAAATGAGAAAGGAACAAGTGTATATACCCAAAACTTTGTCATTTAACTTCATGTTAAACTTGTTATTTACCTTCAATTTCAAATTCATGATTATTTGTATTATGTGTTCATATTGTATAGACTAGCTTGATAAGTGTTGGGCCTAGCCCAATATAGAGGTCCAATGACATAGGAAACTCTAGATAGTCCATAGGTCACCCTTTTATAGAAAAGCCTTAGGTTTGGGTATCCTCAATGCATACGGGTCCTAGACACGGTCTATGTGAGGAATACTCATTTTCCTCAAAACTTTTCAAATCATCCCTTAATGTCAGAATAAAATGCACAATCAACATTCCAATTCTAATAAAAAAAAATCATCAAATTTCATTCCAAAAATCAGTCAATTTCAAAATCTAAACATCAATTCACTTCAAATGCTAAATAAAGCCCAATTTGAGGCCCATTCCAAAGCCCAATTTGAGGCCCATTCCAAAGCCCAATTCGAGGCCCATTCCAAAGACCAATCGAGGCCCATCTTCCAAGGCCCAACTTGGCCCATCTTCCAAGGCCAATCTGGCCCATCTTCCATGGCCCAACCCGGTCCATTTTTCATGGTCCAACCCGGCCCGCTTCCGAGGCCCAAACCATACCCATCCCATTTCTTCTCAACTCCGATCCAAAATCGATTCAATTTCAATTCAAATCCAATTCCGATTTCCATCGAATTCAAATCCAATTCTAATAAAAATTCATTCCAATTTTAATTCAATTTCCAATTCATTAATTCTTAATCCAATTCATCTAACTTCAATTCAATTCAAACTTCAATTCAATTCAAAACTTCATTCAATTCAAAATTCATTCCAATTCAATCTCAATTTAAATTCAATCCCAATTCAAATCCAAATTCATTCGACTCCAATCTCAATCTCAATTCCAATTCAAATCAAAATTCATTCAGCTTCGATTTCGATTTCATTCCAATTTCTCCTACACTCTAAATGTCTCATAGACCTGAGCGTCTCATAGACTTTGTCATCCCAATGATTCGAATGTCTCACAGACCTGAGCATCTCACAGACCCGAGCGTCTCACAGATCCGAGCGTCTCACAGACTTTGACATCTCAAGGTTTCAAACGTCTCACAGACCCGAGCGTCTCACAGACTAGCATCCCAAACCCGAAACTTCTCGACATTTCGAACCCTTCTAAATCTCAAACACCTCAAATATCTTCAAACTCCACAAACATCTAACTTCCAAAACCCAAAAACCGTGAACTACGTAAGGTCTGATCTCAACATGGAGTTGAGTACGTAGGCAGCCCATCTAGGGTGCGACCCCATTCCAAACAAAAAAACCCTTTTCCCCTCTAAGGTGGCTCTCATATCTCTCAAAACGCTCAAACCTTCTTTGCCCCCCACAAACTTCAAACCATCAGACTCCAAGTCTTGTCTATTCATTCAACCTCAAACTTTTCCCAAATCTTCATTCTATACTCATCCGAATTCAGCAATTCCTCTCCTTGGCGCTAGCTTGGTAGAAAAGCTCGCCTCATCCACTCTCATTTTCTCTCCTCCTGTCCTAATCCTATCCTTGACTTTTAAATGAATCTCTTTAACAAGGTTTTGAAAGAATGCAATCCCGACAATTGGAGACCGAGGTTTCCTCGGGCACCAATCCGAAGTCGTGGTCGTTGCCACTTCTAAGGGGTGTAATCCAGTGTGAACCCATATAGAATCTCTAGTATGATTAGATGAGTCCTATCCATAGGCAGCAATCTCAGAGTCAATTAACGGTTCCTAGAACCCAGTTTTCCTTCCTAGTTATCATAGGTCAAACTAGGTGGCGACTCTAGTCAATTCCGCCTTATAGAGGCATAAGTCCGCGTGGAGCCCATCGAGAGCGGGTGTAGTGCTCACTAGCATTCCCCTAATACTTTCTGGGAAAGACGGACGATAGAGTAGGTATTTGAGGGTTGCCATGAGTAACGGGTTTTCACCCTCCACAGAATGGCAATTTCTAGGATCTAGGCTTTTAGTCAGACCATATTTAGATAGACCCCCCCTCATACCGAAAAATCACCCTCCACAGTGAGCTTGTGCTGCGTGATCCGAGTTTGAGAGGTGTGTTTGGTCCTTGGATAAGGACGTCTTCTAAGAGTTGAGCGTTTCGTCTGTGCCCTTAGGCCGAATCTTTAGATACCTTCTGCTATGTTCGAATCGAGTCAGTCAGTAGCCAATGTGAGTGTTATTCCTATTTCTTTAAGCATTAGCCTTCTGTAATCTTTTGCCTTGCTTATTCTGTTAGTGAGTCGGCCTGTAACTCCGAGTGCTAGCTTTTCAAAGTTAGAGCTTCCAAAATGTGTGAGTGTTCTTCCAGTGTCTTCAGGCCCACTCTTCGGTGACCATCTGATGTGTTCCTTCTGTCAGCGAGTCAGTCAGTGTATTCTGAGTGTTGAGCATTCTTCCTATACCTTTAGGATAAGCCTTTAGTGATCTTCTGCTTTGCTTCTTCTGTTAGTCAGCCAGGGTATTCGTGTTAGCTTTGTGAGATTAGAGCTTCTAAGATGAGTGTGAGTGATCATTCTATGCATCGGGGCTAATCTTCTATTGTGTTCCTCGGTTAGCCACTCATCTATGAATTTGAGTGTTGTGCCTGTGCCTTCAAGTTTAGTTTCAGTAATTTTTGCTTCGTCTGTTCAATCAGCGAGTCATTTAACAAGTTCTGAGTGATAGCTCTGTGAGGTGTGGACTCCTGAGATGTGTAAGCGTTTCCTTCTGTGCTTTTAGGCTGAATCTCTAAAAATATTCTGCTTTGTGCTAATGTTAGTCAATGACCAGTGAGTGTGAGTGCTGTTCCTAATTCTTCAAGATTAACCTTCTACAGTCTTCTGCTTTGTTCATTCTGTTAGTGAGTCAGCCAGTGAGGTTTGTGTGTTAGCTCGTGTGAGGTTAGAGCTTTGGGATGTGTGAGCGTTCTCATGTGCTTTAGAATTAAGTGTTAGCAATCTTCTGTTATGTCCTTCTGAGTTAATCAGCAGCGAGTTCAGAGGGTTAGCTCTGTGAGATTCAAGCCTCTGGGAGTGTTCACCCTAAGCCTTAGTCTGAGTGTTAGTGACTTCTGCATTGTGTCTTCTGTCATTCTGTTAGCAGTGAGGTTTGAGTGCTGCCCTCGTCGAGAGGTTCTGAACCTTTGAGATTTGAGATCTCTTCTAAGCGTGTGAGTGTTCGTCGTATTCCTGCACGAGATGCATTTGTTCCTATTCTAGGTTTCGTTAAATTTCGAGGACGAAATTCTTTTTAAGAGGGGTATGTTGTTATGCCCCATAATATTTTTATTTAGTTATTTTCTTTCTGATTCGCAAAGGGAGTTAATAATATCCTTATCTTATTTTAATATGTTTATGTCATCTATGGCATAATACTCTTTGTTGGATGGAGAGAGGGTCACATTTGTCTTTTGTTTTATTATTTAAATAAGGAGTTAGGAAATTATATATATATTTTTCCTTTTATTATTCCTAACTCCCTTTCCTTATTTTGTATTCATGATCAATTGTTTCTCCTACCTCATTTATATTCACGATTATTCTCTCTTTACTCCGTAACTTCTCCCGCTTTGCTTTCTATCTCAGCCTTCCTCCCTTTGCTCATCCTTTTCTTCAATCTCTCATTCCTACAATTCAATGGTGCTGCTATTTCGTTATTCGAGTCCGTGAGATCTCTAATTGAGGGTTTCGAGTTGTGATTGATGTTTCTTCGTTTCCCTCTCCGTCGTTGGTCTTCTCCCAATTTCGATCGAGTGTTCGTGGTTCGAGTAGAGATTCGAGTGAAGATTCAAGAAGAGTGTTTCGTAGAGTCCGCAAAGATTGCTTTACTTCGCATGTGAGGTAGGTGGTAGATGAATTCGGTCGTGTATGTTCAACCACGGGGATTTCTGGTTTCGTTTTGTTTTCCGTATATGTTTATGTGCTCCTCTGATTGTGATGTTTCTGGATTGATTTTGGTTGCTTTTGATGTGTTAAAACCCCGTGGAAATGTGTTTTCAATTGGCTATTTTGCTGCTATAAGTTATGTATGTTTTGTGGGGGATTTGTGGCTTGGTTCTGGCTGATTTCCACAATTGATTTTGCAGTTTTCGCTGTGTCCGAACATGTGTGTGAACATTGAAGTTTGGACATCATGCGCATGCAGATTTTCAGACTCTCGGCTTACGTCCGAACATGTAAGGTCGGATGCATGTTCGGACAGGCCTTTGTTTTAGCATAACTTCTTCGTTTGACATCTGTTTTGAGTGCCGTTTGTGGCGTTGAATTTCTCTTTTTGAGTACTATCTGTTTTGATATGTTTTGGCATGTGTTTAAGTATATTTTGATTTTAAAGTCACCGATAATCTTTTGAACTCTGTTTTGCTCTATAAGTGTGCTTCGTCCTCTGATTTCAATTTGACTTTGGCTAGTCCTGGTTTAAGACTTTTGTTTCAGCTACGATTTAGTTTTCGTTGTGTTAAGGCCTTGTGCTTTGGTGTGTGTTCTCTGCAACACCTTCTGAACTGATTTGTTAAGCTTCTGTTTGTTAAGCTTCTGTTTTGGGACCTAGTTACTCTACTTTTGAGCCTTGAATGGCTGGGTCGAGCTATTCCATGGTATACCATGTAGACGTCATTCTGAGTGTGGGTCATGCCTAATCTGTTCCGTGGGGTTGATGAACCCTTTGGCTTTCAGGTCATTTCTACGTTGTCGAGGGATCTGTTAGATCCATGGGTCTCTGATCCTTTCTGAGTGTTTGTGCTTGGTGCTAGAGTCCCACTTCTGATTGTTAAGTGTTCTGTTTTCTGTTTGCTCTGACTATTTCTGATTTCTGACAGACTGCTTTGTGCTTACTGTTTTCTAGGAGCCTCTAGTTTATTAAGTGATCTGCTTCCGTCCACTCTGTCTGTATTTGATTTGAGACGGTCTGCTGTGTGCTTTCCGACTTCTGAGAAGTCTCTAATTTGCAAAGCTTCAACTTTTTGGTTTGTCTTCTGCTGCTTCTTCTGATTTGACAACACTCTCTCTGTTTTAGACCTCTATCTGCTAGAAGGTCTTCCGCTTTGATCTCTGCTTTTGAATTTGATAAGCTTCTGATTTCATTCAGCTTTTGATGTGGTTAAACTTCTGATTTGGTTGAGCTTCTGGAATATCAAGTTTCTGTTTCTGCCGTCTTCCTCTAAGGCCTCTGTTTCTGATTTTGCTATGCTTTCATATAAGTATAAATATATGTTCAGATTATGTTTTGAGCGTGCTCAGCTGATGAAGTTTATCACCTGCTAAGCAATAGTTGTGCTCACCCCTATATCCATCTGATTTACAGGTCTTAGTTCGAGTTTAAGATTCGGCCTTTGCTTTTAGTTTTGGATTTGGTTTTGTATTTAGATATTTGGCTTTAAGGCCCTTTTTGTATTTACTAGCTTCCGCTATTGTAAACTATGTAAACGATTGTAATTGCTACTTGTTAAATAAAAGGTATTTTGTTCAGTTTTGGGATTCACTAGTGTAGCCTTGTGTGTCTTAGGTAATAAGCACGCGGCGTGTAACGGTCTCTCAACCAGGGAGGTTTTGGGGTCATTACATTTAGTGGTATCAGAGCCAGGTATGGTTTTCGTTGGGATTTGTGGGTGTTTGCATGTCTACGATTCCGTGTCTTTGTCTGCTATATGCTATGTGCTAACTGCTGCGTGATTGTGATTGTTATCTGGTGTCTGTAATGTGTGCCTGCTCTGTGGTTGTCCGCTATCAGAGTAGCAATGGAAGTGTAGTGTCTGTTTTCATGTGCTTATGTGTTCTAAGAGTGAGTCTAAGGGAGTCGGGTCCTTTGGGAAAGGATGACCGAAAGTGAGTTCTGGTTTGTCTGGGTTGTGTGCTTCCGTTTTGAGCTTGCGTTATGTGCTTGTGTTTTGCTCTAGGATGTGAGTTTGGGTGAGATTTTAACATGTGAGCTTGTGCTGCGTGATCTAAGTTTGAGTGGTGTGTTTGGTCCTTGGATAAGGATGTCTTCTATGAGTTGAGCGTTTCGTTTGTGCCCTTAGGCTGAATCTTTAGATACCTTCTGCTATGTTCAAATCGAGTCAGTCAGTAGCCAATGTGAGTGTTATTCCTATTTCTTTAATCATTAGCCTTCTGTAATCTTTTATCTTGCTTATTCTGTTAGTGAGTCGGCCTGTAACTCCAAGTGCTAGCTTTTCAAAGTTAGAGCTTCTAAAATGTGTGAGTGTTCTTCCGGTTTCTTCAGGCTCACTTTTCAGTGACCATCTGTTGTATTCCTTCTGTCAGCGAGTCAGTCAATGTATTCTGAGTGTTGAGCATTCTTCCTATGCCTTTAGGATGAGCCTTTAGTGATCTTCTGCTTTGCTTCTTCTATTAGTCAGCCAGGGAATTCGTGTTAGCTTTGTGAGATTTGAGCTTATGAGATGAGTGTGAGTGATCATTCTGTGCATCGGGGCTAATCTTCTATTGTGTTCCTCGGTTAGCCAGTCAGCTGTGAATTTGAGTGTTGTGCCTGTGCCTTCAAGTTTAGTTTTAGTAATTTTTGCTTCGTCTCTTCAATCAGCGAGTCATTTAACAAGTTCTGAGTGTTAGCTCTGTGAGGTGTGGACTCCTGAGATGTGTAAGCGTTTCCTTCTGTGTTTTTAGTCTGAATCTCCAAAAATATTCTGCTTTGTGCTAATGTTAGTCAATGACCAGTGAGTGTGAGTGCTGTTCCTAATTCTTCAAGATTAACCTTCTACAGTCTTCTGCTTTGTTCGTTCTGTTAGTGAGTCAGCCAGTGAGGTTTGTGTGTTAGCTCGTGTGAGGTTAGAGCTTTGGGATGTGTGAGCGTTCTCATGTGCTTTAGGATTAAGTGTTAGCAATCTTCTGTTATGTCCTTCTGTGTTAATCAGCAGCGAGTTCAGAGTGTTAGCTCTGTGAGATTCAAGCCTCTGGGAGTGTTCACCCTAAGCCTTAGTCTGAGTGTTAGTGACTACTGCATTGTGTCTTCTATCATTCTATTAGCAGTGAGGTTTGAGTGCTGCCCTCGTCGAGAGGTTCTGAGCCTTTGAGATGCGAGATCTGTTTTGTGCGTGTGAGTGTTCGTCGTATTCCTGCACTTGAGGTGCATTTGTTCCTATTCTAGGTTTCATCGAATTTCAAGGACAAAACTCTTTTTAAGAGGGGTATGTTGTTATGCCCCATAATTTTTTTATTTAGTTATTTTCTTTCTGATTCGCAAAGGGAGTTAAATAATATCCTTATCTTATTTTAATGTGTTTATGTCATATATGGCATAATACTCTTTGTTGGATGGAGAGAGGGTCACATTTGTCTTTTGTTTTATTATTTAAATAAGGAGTTAGGAAATTATATATATTTTTTTCCTTTTATTATTCCTAACTCCCTTTCCTTATTTTGTATTCACGATCAATTGTTTCTCCTTCCACAATTATATTCACGATTATTCTCTCTTTACTCCGTAACTTCTCCCGCTTTGCTTCCTCTCTCAGCCTTCCTCCCTTTGCTCATCCTTTTCTTCAATCTCTCATTCCTACAATTCAATGATGCTTCTGTTTCATTATTCGAGTCCGTGAGATCTCTAATTGAGGGTTTCGAGTTCTGATTGATGTTTCTTCGTTTCCCTCTCTGTCGTTGGTCTTCTCCCAATTTCGATCGAGTGTTCGTGGTTCGAGTAAAGATTCGAGTGGAGATTCAAGAAGAGTGTTTCGTAGAGTCCGCAGAGATTGCTTTGCTTCGGATGTGAGGTAGGTGGTAGATGAATTCGGTCGTGTATGTTCAACCACGGGGATTTCTGGTTTCATTTTGTTTTCCATATATGTTTATGTGCTCCTCTGATTGTGATGTTTCTGGATTGATTTTGGTTGCTTTTCGATGTGTTAAAACCCCGTGGAAATGTGTTTTCGATTGGCAATTTTGCTACTATAAGTTATGTATGTTTTGTGGGGGATTTGTGGCTTGAATCTGGCTGATGTCCGCAATTGATTTTGCAGTTTTCGCTGTGTCCGAACATGTGTGCGAACATTGAAGTTCGGACATCATGCGCGGACAGATTTCAGACTCTCGGCTTACGTCCAAACATGCAAGGTCGGACGCATGTTCAGACAGGCCTTTGTTTTTGCATAACTTCTTCGTTTGAGCTCTGTTTTGAGTGCCGTTTGTGGTGTTGGATTCCTCTTTTCGAGTACTATCTGTTTTGACATGTTTTGGCATGTGTTTAAGTATATTTTGATTTGAAAGTCACCGATAATCTTTTGAACTCTGTTTTGCTCTATAAGTGTGCTTCGGCCTCTGATTTCAGTTTGACTTTAGGTAGTCCTGGTTTAAGACTTTTGTTTCAGCTATGATTCAGCTTTCATTGTTTTAAGGCCTTGTGCTTTGGTGGGTGTTCTCTGCAACACCTTTTAAACTGATTTGTTAAGCTTCTGTTTTGGGACCTAGTTACTCGGCTTCTGAGCCTTGAATGGCTGGGTTGAGCTACTCCGTGGTATACCATGTAGACGTCATTCTGAGTGTGGGTCATGCCCAATCTGTTCTGTGGGGTTGACGAACCTTTTGGCCTTTGGGTCATTTCTATGTAGTCGAGGGATCTATTAGTTCCATGGGTCTCCGACCCTTTTTGAGTGTTTGTGCTTGGTGCTAGAGTCCCACTTCTGATTGTTAAGTGTTATGTTTTCCATTTGCTCTGACTATTTCTGATTTCTGACAGACTGCTTAGTGCTTTATGTTTTCTAAGAGCCTCTGGTTTATTAAGTGATCTGCTTCCGTTTGCTCTGTCTGTATTTGATTTGAGACGGTCTGCTGTGTGCTTTCCGTCTTCTAAGAAGTCTCTAGTTTGCAAAGCGTCGACTTTCTGGTTTGTCTTCTACTGCTCCTTCTGATTTGACAACACTTAGCTCTCTCTGTTTTAGACCTCTGTCTGCTGGAGGGTCTTCCACTTTGATCTCTTCTTTTGAATTTGCTAAGCTTCTGATTTCATTCAGCTTTTGATGTGGTTAAACTTTTGATTTTGTTGAGCTTCTGGATTATCAAGTTTCTGTTTCTGCCTTCTTCCTCTAACGCCTTTGTTTTTGATTTTGCTATGCTTTCATATAAGTATAAATGTATGTTGAGATTATGTTTTGAGCGTGCTCATCTGATGAAGTTTATCACCTGCTGAGCAATAGTTGTGCTCACCTCTATATCCGTCTGATTTACAGGTCTTAGTTCATGTTTAAGATTCGGCCTTCGCTTTTAGTTTTGGATTTTGTTTTGTATTTAGATGTTTGGCTTTGAGGCCCTTTTTGTATTTACTAGCTTCCGCTATTGTAAACTATGTAAACGATTGTAATTGCTACTTGTTAAATAAAGGGTATTTTGTTCAGTTTTGGGATTCGCTAGTGTAGCCTTGTGTGTCTTAAGTAATAAGCACGCGGCGTGTAACGGTCTCTCAACCAGGGTGGTTTTGGGGTCGTTACATAGACTTTCTTCATGCATACCCAACTTATGATACATCGGTATATAGCATTTTCCAAGAAGTGACTTGGTCATGATGTTTGCAATCTGATTGTAGGTTGGAACATAATCAACCTTACTTAGGCCTTCTTGTACTTTCTGTAGCACCTGATGAATATCCAACTCGACGTGCTTAGTACGCTCATGTAGGACTGAATTTGTCGCAATAAACACCGCTGAATTGTTGTCCGACTTCATAGGAATAGGAGTGATATCTACGAGACTCAGCTCTGTCAATAAACGTGTCAGCCAACATAGCTCTATAGTTACTCTTCTTATGCTTCTATATTATGCCTTCGCTGTCGATAAGGATACACTTGTCAGTTCTTTCGACTTCCACCTAATAAGTGATCCCCCTAAATGTATTATATAGCCACTGATTGATTTTCTTGAGTTAGGGTAAGTAGCCTAATCCGTATCATAGTAGGCCACTTGAAGCATGTCTGGTTTGTTGTTGTACTGAACACTATAGTCTAAAGTGCCTACCAAATACGAGAGTATGTGAAGATCAGCCTCAAGATGTTCTTTTCCTGGTGTCTGCAAGTACTGGCTAAGATGTTGAGCTGCAAAATTGAGGTCTGGTCTACTTTGAGTAAGGAAATTTATTTTTCCAACTAACTGTCTGTACTGTGTTGGACCCTTTAAAGGTGCTGTAGTGACTTTGTTCAGCTTCAAATCTGTACGCAAAGGAGAAACAATAGTTCTTTTTTCCAGACAGTTATACTCTTTGAGTAAATTCAAAATAAACTTTCTCTGAGACAAGATTACTCCAGAATCTGAATGGATAAACTCCATTCCTAAAAAGCAATGTAATTTGCCTAAATCTTTGATTTTGAATCTATCATTCAGTGCAATTTTCAAGGATTTTATTTCATTAACTAAATTCCCAACTACAAGGAGACCGTCCATATAAATAACAACATAAGTAACTTCCTTATCAGTTTGTTTACTCATTAAAGAGTAATCATTTAATGATTGCACATATCCAAGGCTTTGTAAGAAAAATGTTAACTTTTTCATATACCACTTTCTGGATGAATACTTTAACACATATAAAGCTTTTATCAAGCTTGCACACATTTTCATCTTTATTGTGATTTAAGCCCTTAGGGATGTGCATATATACATCTTCATCCAGATCACCGTGAAGAAAAACATTGTTAACGTCCATTTGGTCCATTATCCACCCTTTCTTCACGGCTACAACAACCAGAATTCTAATTGTAGTCATTTTTGCAACAGGTGAACAAGTCTCATTGTAATCAAAGCTGTATCTTTATGTAAACCCCTGTGCTACTAGCCTATCTTTTAACCTTTCTACCTTTCCATTAGCTAGTAACTTGGTATTAAATATCCACTTGCACCCTATTGGCTTCCTACCTGATGGGTGAGGGACTATATCCCAGGTTTTATTCCTCTCAAAAGCATCAAGTTCCCGTTTTATAACATCTTTCCAACCAGGAGTAACAATAGATTGTTCATATGTTTTTGGATCCCTTATGTCATGACAAATTAAAGCTTGAAAGATATGACAATTTCTAGATTGAATTACCTTATATGGTTTTAGAATTGTTAAGGTGATGCAAGAACAAAAACTTTCACTCTGGTTACCTGTAACACCCCTACCGCTAATACCGTCATTACTGTACAAATACTTACCTTCGCAGCGGATACTACATACACGACGGCAGGTGTACAATGCCGTTAGTCACCCACGTGACTAACAAGGCGAGTGACAATACTACATACTATCGGTCTGATGAATTTGAACATATCGAGTACTCTACACAATACATTACTTTCCCTTTCATACTCAACCATAATTAAAATACAACTCCAATACAATACTATACCGAGTCTACTACAATCCTTAAATTACCGATATAGTTTGGGCATCCAAATTCGCATTACAAAACAAATACAAATCCTATAATTCAACTACCCATGCTTACATAGCAGCCCCGTCCTACACTCTCGAAACGACGGTCAGCTTCAAATACCTGTAAAATAAAAACGGTGCCCCTAGGGGCTCAGCAAAATTGCTGCATATGAAATTCGCATATACCGCGTGCTAACCGCGGTACGCCGACTACTTTGGGTCGGATATACATGGAGTTCGTTTTACATGCATACATACATACTAATACTACAACAATACAATCAACAATACTTACATACCTATACAAGGTTCGTTACCTACCCAGGAAGACAAGTTGTCAGTCAACCGTTCATTTAGTTATTTATTCGCAAAGTTTCCACCAAGCTTGATCTTACTTACTCGTTGTTTTACTCACGTTGCGCTCACTACCTTACTCATTATTTACTCATGCTCTACTCCGTACTCACTACTACTATTACTTACTCTTACTCAGTACTCATCACTTGCTCTCGCATACTCAGTACCCATACTCTTCTCCTTACTCGTACTTACTCATTGCTCGATACTCATTACATACTCATACTTACTCATTACTCAATAATCATTACGTTACTCATACATACGCAATACTCAATACTCATTACTTTTGGCCTCTGGATGGAGTCATACACAAGACTTGCCACCGGGCCTACAAATACAAAGGGTTATACTCCTAGCTCCTCAAATATACAAATGTCCGTTTTTACCGGATCACTCAAATTCCCAACACTCCTCTCTCGGAGTATCTTACAATCTCATGGATTAGCCTAGAAGTATCTCTCTCGATAACCTCCACTAGCTGAGGGAATTACCACCGTCTAGTATTCTCAGATTTAAGGGTTTCCCCAACGTATCAAATACTCTCATGTTCGGGACATTACTTACATCAGTCGGGTCCTCTCATAGTGGGTCGACTAGTTGCTAAGGGGTTTGAAGATCCCTCATCATTCTTTACTACTCTCATGGTTCATGACTTGCACCAACATTAATTCCTCTAATAGGGATTATTTATATACTTCCACTACTTATTGTTTGTGGATTGTTCATTTCGGTTCTCCTACCGTTATCGGGAGGTTACTACTCCCGTACACTCTCTCACATTCTAGTGAGTTCATTGGTTTGCGTTATCGTTTATTGGTTTGTTAGTTTAGTGTGTTTCTACGTTTCCATTAGTTCACAACATGACTCTTACTACGAGTCACTAAACAACAAGACTCATCTATGAGTCGGTCTACGCACTAAGTGAAGCCACACAATCAATCAAGAAGGGTTAGCTCATACAACATACAACAAGACATACAATGAAAGGCAATAAACCGTTTTCATGCTTTAGTCTTGATTAGCCGGCATACATCACACAAATCAACGTAACTCGGTTAGCATACGGGGCATGAGAAAATCATACCTTTCACCGGGTGTTCCCTTGTTCCTTAGTTCACACTTGTTCCTTGAATCTTATCCTCGAACCAATGACTACATGCCAAATGATTCTATTAATACTAAGCATTACAGTACATACATAATTACTACTCCCGAACTCACCCCGTTATCCCGTTAATTCGGTTTAACTTAATGTTCTTAAATCCACAACTTTCTCAACTGTGTTTTCTTACTCATGTGTGTACTTTCTTACCATTTTCATTCCTTTCATGGCGTGCTACTACACATACATATACATATGTGTGTGGGCATATATATATATACTTATGATTACTATAATCATATATATATATTTTTGTTTTGACTCGACCGACCTTACCCAGGGTCGGACCCAAGGTCGGTCGAAGTCAGTAAGTTTCATCGCTGGAAAATTCAGGCTCGACCGACCTTGCAAGTCCGGTCCCAAGGTCGGTCCATTCCAGTAGGTTGCATGACAGGAAAATTTTAGGCCGACCGACCTTGCAAGTCCGGTCCCAAGGTCGGTCAATTCCAGTAGGTTTTCGTCTTCGTAAATCTGGGCTCGACCGACCTTGCAAGTTCGGTCCCAAGGTCGGTCCGGCTCAGTATTTCAGTTTTAAAATCTGTTTTCAGTTCTACACTTTGCCCATTGTTTCCCCAATCTTCCTACATGTAATCCCACATGTTTTAACACTACTTAGGCCCTCAAAATTTCCTTAGTTCATCCTCCAACTACATTACTCATTCCTAAATCCACTTACACAATTTTTTCCTCACTTCCTTCCATCATTTTTACCAATTTCCTTTCCTCCAATCCTACAGATTTTTACTTCATCTTATACAATTCAATACTCCCTCTTCCAATGTTTCTCCTAGCATTCTCAATGCATCACTTTACACCCTAGACATATGCACTACCTATACTCAAGTCAAATCTCCGTTTTCACCAACTCTTGTACACTAATTTCTCCTAGTTTCCACAATGCATTTAAATACTCTTTGCTACAGATTTTACACTCTCATATCCTCATACTACAAACACCAATACACACCTTGGTTCTCCCATTCACCAAGTCATCCATTAATGCACAATTCCTACCAAAATTTTGCCATAGTTCACCTACTTTTCTTACTTATCCACACACATACTTCCTCATCAAATTCATTCCTAATCTAGCCACACCCTTACAAGGGTCCTACTAGCAATACAAAGCAATACTCATTAGATCATTACTCCACCAAACATCAATACCAATACTCATACCCAATATACTTGGCTCTATGGCCTACAATTCACTTACTAGTTCCCAAATACTCAAAAATTCATAAACTTCAATACTAATACAATAGTTAGATTCTTTTATTTGTTTACCCATTCCATTAATGCATTAAAATTAAGCATTATGGAGGTGCTCTTACCTTGAGCTTATAATTTCCTTCATTCTTTTCCAATTCTCCTCTTCCTCTCTTTCTTGCACAAATCGGTTATGTGGGGAATGGAGTTGCCAACCTCCATTCCCACCACCCAAAGCACACAAAAACAAGTATAATTAATATACAATCCCTTAGATTTATGCTAGTTCATTGAAATGTTTAAAGCAAGATTTCTAGGGTTTACCTTTGGAGTGTTTTAGGAGGGGTTTCAGCCCTTGGTTCAACAAGGTGATTTCACCACCATTGCAAGGTTGAATTGAAGCTCAAAGGAGAGAGAAAAATAAGGCATTACAAAGGGCCAAAAATCAGCTACCAAAAGAAGGTGGAGAAAACATGAATCGTTTATGAAGAGTTTTACCTTAATGGAGAGAGGAGACTCCAAGCTTTAGTTTGGTACCACTTTCTCTTCAAATGGGCAAAACCCTTGGAGATGAACTTTCTCATTTTGAGATTTTGAAAAGAGAGAAGTGTAGAGGATGATGAGGGGGGCAGGAATATATATTTATAATTGCATTTGGAGCTCACATGGAGGTAGAGCATGGAGAAGAAGAAGGGAAGCCATTGTTGCTTCCTTTGGGAGCTTCAAAATCACCACCCAGTAGAGAGAGGAGAGGGAGATCGGCTGGGAAGGAGAAATGGGGGAGAGAGAATAGAGAAATGAGAGAGTGGGAAGTGAGAGAAAAGGTAAGTACCTTTTTACTTTTTCCCTCTTTTGCCTTTTGACTCCCTTATTTATTTAGCTAGTTACATGTGTGTGTGAGGGGTTATTTGACCCATTAAAAACCGGCCCCCGTATTACTACTGTTTGGAGCATTTTTCGTCTTTTACAGAAAACGCCTGTTAATTTACCCGGTTTTAGTGCTATTCACTAACCGGGCCCGTTTTCCGGAATTTTCTCGTTTCTTTAATTTTATTGGTTATTAAGCTTCCATTAGTGCTTAATTATTGTTATTTGATGATTTATAATTTTTACGGGTTCGTTTGCCCACTTAAAATCACGTTTTCGGGTTTTCTCGAAAAGCGCGCGCTATTAGCGTTTTAATACATTATTTGGATCCGTTGTCTTCGGGAGTTGTTCCCATATGTTATTTTGGTCTTATTATGCCATAGGAATCCATATAATACGCTTACCGAGGTCTCATACCTCCTATGGTTATTTAACGCTTATTTAACGTTTTTCGCTTTTTAAGTGTTTCTTTATTTCTTTTGGATTTATTTTCCTTACCAAAATTACTTAGGCACTATTAGACCCTTAAATACCATATTAGAATCATTTAATCACCATATTTAAGTTCGGGGGATTTCATTACCTCTGTTTAGTGCAGTAAGGGCAAGATCTTCATAACTTGCTCTCTTTCTGTTCAGTCTCTAAGTAAGGATATCTGAAAATACATCACTTGTTGTAGTTCATGCAATGTCGACTTCATAGTCTAAAAAGTAAGCTGGAATCCTTGAACTTACTATCTTAGTTTGTGGCTAAGATGTATCTGGATCAGATGCACTCATTTCAGACTGATGCTTCTCTGTGATATCTTAATCTATAGCATCATGTTTGGATACATCCTTGCCACCTGCTCCTGTGAACTTAGAAACACTTGCACAGACTTCATCAGAATCATTCAAAAGGTCACTATTTGCATCATACTGAAATACCCCAAACTTAATTAGGGTGATTAAATTAGTCTAACATGATATTTGAGGGCCAAATAGTGCCTAAGTAATTTCGGTAAAGAGAATAAATCCAAAAAAAATGAGAAAACGCTTAAAAAGTGAAAAGCGCTAAAATGAGCGTTATATGACCATAGGAGGAATACAACCACGGAAATGGTATTATATGGATCTCCAAGGCTTAATAACGCCTAATTAATATACGAGAACAATTCCCGAAGAAAATTGGTCCATAAAACGAATTAAAACGCTAATAAAGCTTTAGCGCACGTTTTTCGAGAAAACCCGAAAACATGACTTTGAGTGGTCAAATGAACCTGTAAAAATTATAATTCATCAACTAACTATAATTAATCATTAATGGAAGCTTAGGAACCATTAAAATTAAAGAAACGAGAAAAATCAGGAAAACAGGCCCGGTTAGTGAATAGTGCTAAAACAAGGTAAATTAACGAGCGTTTTCTATAAAAGACGAAAAACGCTCCAGCTTATTCTGTGTAGGGCCCGGTTTTTAAGACAGTAAACAAGCCTCACACACACACACACACCTAGCTAGAAAATAAAAGAAAGAGAAAAGCAAAAATGGGAAAAAGTTATAAAAGTAACTTTCCCTCTCTCTCCTCCCTCATTTCTCCTTTCCTCTTCTCTTTCCGCTCTTTCCCTCTTTCCTGCCGATTTTACCCTCTCTCTGAGCTGGGACGGTTTTTGAGTTCTTCACCAAACATCCATGGCTTCCCCACCTTCTCTCCCTTGCACAAGCTCCATTAAAGCTCCAAATAAAAAACTAATCACATATTCTTCTTCCTCTCATCATTCTCTATCTTCCTCTCTTTTCAAAATCTCAAATGGATATAGTTGACCTCCATGGGTATACCCCCACTTGTGAAGAAGATGGCATTTTCTTGAAGCTTGGAGTCCCCTATTTCCATTAAGGTAAAAATTTCAAACAAAAACTCATTTTTTCTCCACTCCTTTGTGCTGGCCGATTTTGCCCCTCCTTGACATCTTGTTCTCTTCTTGTTTTTAAGCATTGTTTCAACTATTCAATGGTGGTGGAACCCTCGTTTTGATTCATGGGTGAAAACCCCTCTAAAAAACTCCAAAGGTAAAACCTAACTCTTGTGCTGCCCTTCCATTGGATTAGAATTTTCTTAAGGGTTAGAGATTTAATTATGTTAATTTTGTGTTCCTTGGGTGTTGGGATGGAGTTTGGAAACTCCATTGCCCACTTGACTGAAATTGAGAAGAGGAAGAGCAAGAGAAGAATTGGAAAGAAACTTGGAGGATTAAGGTAAAAAAACTTACCTTAGTACTTGTTTTAATTGTTTTAGAATTTTGGGAATGGGAAAACCAAAAGAATGAACCAAAAATTTATACTAGGAATGTGCTTGGTTGTAATTTGTGGAATTATGAAGTTGATGGTTGATATTAGAGAGATTTGTGAATTGTTATGAGAAATAAGGGCCTTAGAGCCATGGGATTTGAGTTTGTGTTTATGTTGTTTTTTGATGGAATTTTGATGAGCTTTGAGTACTGGTAAGACCCTTGTATGGGTGTGGCTAGCTTAGGATTGATTTTGGTGAAATTGGTGAATTTGGGATATGTTAGGTTTATGGGGAGGTTATGGCAAAATTTTAGTAGAAAATGACTACTTTTAGGTGGCCTGGTAAGTAGGAGAACTTAGGTGTTCAGTTGGGTTGTTTAGAGTTGACTAATAACCTTGAAATGGTATTTGGAGACTAGAAAGAGAGATAAAAATCTATAGCATAATGAGGTTTGGTAACTTGGAATTCCTAGGAAAAGAGTTAGAGTTTATAGTCATGGAAATGGAGGATGAACTTGGTTATAGTTGATGCAATTGTATAGGAATGAGTTGGAATGGTCATTAAGTGATTCGGTAAGGTTGGTATTAGGTAGAAACTATCAAGAGGAAGTATAAATGCACAAGTGTGCAAGATGCAAGAATGTGAGAATTGAAATTTGTGAAAATGAGCAAGAATTGGAGTAAGGATTTGACCAAGGATTTGAAGTGGTTTAGAGCATGTTTTGAGGTGTTTAAATATGTAGGAAACTTGTGGAAAGATTAGGGAATGATTAGGGGTGGATTAAGGGTTGATTTGGGGTTGAAAAATTACCTAAGTAGCAGTTTTTAGCAGGGTCCGGGACCTAGGTTGGGAACCAAGTCCCGGACCGCATCAGAAAACAGGCCGAGAGTGAAAACAGGTATTGGTCCGAGACCTTAGTCCAGGACCAAGTCCCGGACCAGTAGTAAAAATCAGCAGAGAGTTAGTTTCTTGATTGGTCCGGGACTTTGGGTCCGGACCAAGTCCTGGACCACCCCCAGAAATGCACAAAAAGTGATTTTAAGGCTTTAAAACATGGGGGGATTGATTGGTATTGGTTTTAGGAGTTGTTTAGGAGTTGTTTGGTAACTTTTAAATGGCCTAAGATGTGTAAACAAGTATTGAGAAGTGAATGAAAAAGTTGAAAACGTAAGTACACTTAAGTAAAACCAAGATAACGGGATAACGGGGTTAAATACGGGAGTATTAGTTTTACATACCGTAAAGCCTTAATGTTAATAAAACATTTGAATGTTATCAGTGGAACAAGTGTGAACCAAGGAACGTGAGGTCACGCGGTAAAGCTAACCCCGGTGAAAGGTATGCTTTTCTCATGCCGCGTATGCTACCTTGGCTACTCTGATTTGTGTGCTTGTTTGATTGTGTGATCACCTTAACAAGATAAATGCACGAATCAGATTGCTTGCACCTTCTTGTACTTGTTTGTATTGCCCTTGTGGGATTGTTTATTAAATTGAAGTTAGTATAATTCATGAAATGTGTGTTTGTGGATGGAGTGCTTGATGTTGAATGTGCACTGTAGTTCGACTCATAGTTGAGTCTTGTTTGAGTAGTGACTCGTAGAAAGAGTCTTGTTGCGAATTATGTTAAAAGTGGAACCACACGAAAACTATCGAACCAAGAAACGATAATGCAAACCTATGAACTCACTAGAACGTGAGAGTATTGTACGGGAATTAGTAACCTCCCGATAACGGTTAGAGAACCGAATTGATTTAATCACAAAACAATTAATAGTGGAAGTATATGAGGAGCCTCTACTTAGAGGATAAATGAATGCTCAAGACATGAACCTTGAGAGGAGTAAAGAATGGTAAGGGATCACTAAACCCCTTAGAAAAATAGTCGAACCCCAATGAGAGGATTCGACTAATATAAACAATGTCCCGAACATGAGAGTATTCAATAAGTTGGGTAAAACCTTAAATCTGAGAATACTAGACATTGAGAATTCCATAAGCTAATGGAGGATATCAAGAGAGATACATCTAGGCTAAACCATGAGATTGTAAGATAACTCCGAGAGAGGAGTGTTGGGAATTTGACTAGTCCGGTAGAGAAACGGACATTTGAGTATTTGGGGAGCTAAGTGTATAGCTCCGTTTGTATTTGTAACCCGGTGGCGAGTCTTGTGTATGACTCTGCTCCAGAGGAGATGGGTAATGACTTAAAATATACCGTTGAGCATTGGTTTTGAGTATTGGAATTGAGTATTTGATTTGAGTATTGGAATTGAGAATTGATTGAGAATTGAGAGCTTGAGTATTGAGTATTGAGTTGAAACTTGAGGGACTGTAACACCCCAACTCAATCCAAACGTGGTCTCGCAACTTAACAGCATATATATATATATACACGTCACAGCGGAATTCTTTACACACCAGGACCTTGCCACGGTCTGACTACAGAATATACTGAACATTAGTACAACAACCTTAACCAAATACATATCCTTTTCTTTCAATCTCCCCTCAATCCTATACATCTTACTAACTCAATTGCCATACGAGTGTACATGCACAACTCGTAGGCCACGCTAACCCGTAACACTTGTATCCCCTTCTTTCTCTCGCGACGGCCGCCTCCTGATGTTCACCTGTGTAGTAAAAACAGCCCCAAAGGGGGTCAGCACGAACGCTGGTACGATCCTCTCATGGCCCCCAAGCTAACGTGGCTACGACGACTAATTGTCGATAGCATGGAGGTTGATTAGATGCACAACATAATAGTAAGTGCTGTAAACAACAAACCAAATTTGAACAATCAAAGTTCACACACAATGAACGACTTAAATGCGTTCCCTTAATTAGAGAGTTAATTATCTAACTCCTTAAGTTATGTTTCCTCTTAATCTTAGTCCATCCTTATCTTACCTCAATCTTAGTCTTATCTTAGTCTTAGGAACAACCATCCTTTAAAAAGGAATGGATGTATCTTATCTTAGTCTTAGGAACAACCATCCTTTAAAAAGGAATGGATGTATCTTATCTTAGTCTTATAATACAAACCAACCTTTAAATAGGAATGGTTGCAACTTAACTCAACCTTATCTTATATATGCCAACCGTTCTCTCATTGGGAACTGGTTAACCCTTAATCCGTTGTTTATTTTCGTAGGGCTTGGTTAACCCTAGCCAGCAGCAGGTCACTTACCGGCAATAAACAACATTCTTAAATTGTTGGGGATGTAGGCTAGATCCCCCACGCCATCTTAATGCCTCCCTCCTAAAACAAGTAGTCCGAGGAGGTCGAGTCTATATGTCGACTCTAGGCGACGAGTCTGAAGACAAGTCATATTTGGAAGTCGGTATCTAATAAGGATACCGACCTCCCCCAATACACATGTGCCGGTACCATTCCGGATTCCTCACTCCCCCCCAAGTTAAAGTTAGTAGTAGTATCAATGCGACGTTTGTTTGTTTAACCTCTTTCGGTTATTAGCAAACTAATATTAGGGAGTGTTCCTTATTCTCACACAATACTTACTAAACACTAGTTAGTAAGTTCTCACGTAAGTTGTGTTAGTTTACAAACATCACACAACAATAAAATCAACATGATATTCCGGTTGCATGCTTTATCTTGTTTAGTGAGCACACAAAAACAAATAGCACACAAGCCGAGGGACACCTCGTTTGCAAGCAGGTCACAAGAAGAACTGTACCGTTCACCGTTGGTCGTTCGGTTGCTTACTCTCTTCCGGAGTCCAAATTCTCAAGCCCTAAAACATTCATTCAGTTTTAGGTTGTTAATCACTTAACTTAATTCAACTCATTTAACTTGCTTAACCCATAATGATTCCCACCTAACACCTCTTAAGTTTTACAGCTTAATCTTACAACTTAACCTTAAACTTTTAAGTTTATACTTATCTTAATCTCTTAGGTCTTTACACCTCCAATCATCAATGCCCTCTTAATGGGGTACCATTAATACCACTAAACTTCCTTAGGGTTTCTTTCTTTTTTTTTTCATTTTTAGGGTCGACCGACCTTACCGACCGACCTTATCCAAGGTCGGTCCATTCCAGAACTTATTACCGTTTGAAAATTTTACCCCGACCGACCTTGCCAGTCCGGTCCCCAAGGTCGGTCCATTCCCGAGAGCTTCCCCGTGGGATATTTAAGCCCGACCAAACTTGCCAAGTTCGGTCCCAAGTCCGGTCGATTCCAGAGACTTAATTCGTACACAAAATACAAGCCCGACCGAACTTGCAAGTCCGGTCCCCAATTTCGGTCGATTCCCGAAACTCTTTCCGGTAGTGTAAACTGAGCTTGACCGACCTTGCAAGTCCGGTCCCTAAGGTCGGTCGGCTCCAGAACCATGTTTCTAAACTTCCCCTTTGACTCCAAACTTCTCCACAGTTCCCCCATGTGTCTTAATACCATTTAGGCACTTAAACTCACCTTAGAACTTCCACCAAACTCTCCAAAACAACTTCCAAGATCTTCTTAAACATTTGCTAATTTTGCAACCTCCTACACTTATAATATAATTCCTTACATTCCAACTTGTAACCTTACCAAAACTTCAAACCAGCCCAAGTGTGCCCTCCTTAATAGTTTGAGCACTTCATAAACATTATTTTCCATCTTCAGCTCATTTTCCAAAACTTCCTCAAGTCACCTTGCATATCCATACACAAATTCCTCTCCTTTTCCTTTGGTTACTCATCACTCTTAACTCTTAAACTCTTAAGCTTGCTTATACATTTCCTTTCTTTCCATTACCTTAATACCTTGACATTGTTCTCCATTTACCTTGACCATGTAACACCCTCCTTAGACATTTCCACCTCTTTTATGCATTTTATTCACCACCCTCATGATCATACACTCTTTTACATTCCTAGTCATTTTCCTTGACATTTGACAACATTCTCCCACACCTTTCTCTTCCATCACCTAAGTCCACTCATTAACATCTAAACTAAACCTTATTAGTCCACTATTAGCATCATCACACTTACACAAGCTATCCAAACTCCTCATTGTTTATTCCCTAGTTCATATCTAAATCACCTTAAAGCATTATACACCTTTCCGTCCAAATCTTTGCTCAAGTCTTAGCATTCCTCATCACATGATTTTGGTGTGTTTAATACACCCACCTAACCTCTAATTCCTCCTAGACAACTCTAGGCCATTCTAAGCCTCAAGAACTCCTTAGTTAACTCATTTCCACTCAAATCCCTCTTAATGATCCCTAATAAATCCTAGGGCATATTAGCTCACCACTACCACTTAAACACTTTGTTTTCTACTCAAATTTCACCATAGCTTCTCTAGTATATTATCATGCCCAAATGCATTGTTTTCCTCATTCAACCATCTCACGCACATCAAGTTCTTTCTCATCATATCTCATCACCCAAACCAACTCAATCACATCAAACCCAATATATTGCAATAATCTTAAATTGCATAGCACTAAGGCTCTTAAATGACATGGCTCTTAGGCCCTTAAATGACTTAAACTTAAACACTGAATTTCCCACATATAAAAGCTTTCAACCTGCAAATACACCCATCAATCTCATAGTAATTATAATGCTCTTAAAATCCACCTTAAACTTATATTACTAACTCATTCTCATTGGCTCCTTAATCACAAGTTCATAAGCTTGTTTAAGTTCTTTTTCTTAGGTTACATAACCCATTACCTAATGTGAGCCTTAGGCTACATTGGTACTCATCTAAAACTCATTCCTTAAACCTTAAACCACCATTAGATAAGTAATTCACCTTGTTTTCTCAAGCTTATCTTATCTTCCTCCTTAGACCTTCTTCTTGAATGAATATCGGCCACCACTTAAACTTCCTTTGCCAATGTCCTAACCAATATTCAATGACTCACATGAGTACTAAACAATACACTAACCTCTAGGAATGAAAACCTAGGTTAGAAATGTGTTCTAAGGCATAAAAGTGGATGATTACCTTTGAAGTCTCAAAGTAGACTTGGGCATTGAATGAAATAGGACCTCCACTAGTCCTTGGTGAACAAATCAAGCTAGAACAAGGCATAAAAACAAGGCCCCATGAGTAGTAATTTCCGGCCATGTGGAAGGTGATGGAAACATGGTTTTTCTTACATTTTCTTTACCTTAAGAGAATGGAGAAGCTAATGAGCTCTTCAAACTTGATTTTCCTCCATCAATGGAGTTTTCTCATGGCACCAAACTTGAGCTTTGAAAGATTTGAAAAGATAGAAAGACAGGTCTTGGCCTAACTAAGAGAAATCTATACTTAGTTTTTGATTTGGAGCAAAGCTGAACACTTGGTGAGCAATTGAAGGTGAAGCACCCATGGATGGAGCTCTCTCGGTTTTGGAGCAAGAGAAGAGAAGAAGAACACGTGGGAAGAAGAGAAATGAAGAGAGAAAAGGAGAAAGGTAGCTTATTAAGAGATATTTTGCTTTTATAAAGTAAATAGTAACTTTACTTATTTCCCTCTTCTTTTCTTTAATTGAATGACTCATGTGGTGACTCACCACTCTCAAAATCGGCTCCCTTGTTAAATAAGGGCATGTTTGGCCTTTATTGGCCAATTAACTAAACTAAGTTGATTAAAGATTAAACTAGTCACTATTTGGCACTATTCACAAATCAGTGCACATATTTCTGAAATTTTTGATTTCCCATTGATTTAGGCTTCCTAATGTGATACTAATTAGTACAAATGTTGATTAAAGAGTAATGATGGGCATTTAGCCACTCAAAACTCAATTCTAAGACAATTTCTCAAAAATGTGCTTTAAGACTTCTTAAAGCACATTTTGTTTTAACTTGTTTTCAAGCTTGGTTTTCTTTGGTAATTGGTTTAAAATGACCATTAGAATATTACTAAGGTCTTATCATGATATTTGGGTACTCACCCAAGTCTCTCCAAGCTTAGAGCACATTTTTGTCCTAATTGCCCTTAAGGCATTTTCTTGTGTTTTCCTTGGTTTAAATTGTCTACCAATCTTTCTAAGGCATATTTTAGCCTTACTACATCATGATTTGATGTTTACTTAGCATACTTAGGTTTGGGGTATTTCAGGGACATGAGAAGTAGAGTTTGAGTGGAGTATAGAGTTGAGATTGAGAACTTGAGAAGTCGAGTTGAGATTGAGAGTAAGAGAATTTGAGTAAGAGTAACCCAAGAGTGTGGGTAAGACAATGAGGAAATTTCGTAAAGCATAGTGGGGTAGAAACCCTTAAGGCCTATCATTAGGTAAAACTAACTAACAAACTATTGTGTTAGTGTGATTGTATTCCTTGGTTGAATGTGTGTATTTGTGTTAATGTAGATATATAATGTATGTTGTCTAGC
Source organism: Limonium bicolor (assembly GCA_023374045.1). Taxonomy (NCBI): domain Eukaryota; kingdom Viridiplantae; phylum Streptophyta; class Magnoliopsida; order Caryophyllales; family Plumbaginaceae; genus Limonium; species Limonium bicolor. Next base: position 255,402,155 of record CM041778.1, on the reverse strand, counting down.
ATGTTGATTGAATTAAAATGAACCGCATGTTCTTGACCAAAGTAGTTGGCGTACCCTTGTTAACACGCGGGGTATGCGAATTTCATATGCAGCGATTTGCTGAGCCGCTAGGGGCACCGTTTTTATTTTCCACGTACATCGAAGCCGATCACCGTCCGAGAGTGTAAGACGGGGTGCTGTATAAGCATGGGTAGTTGGTTAGGAATGTTGTGCACATTGAACTATTGTATTATGAGTCTGATTTGTAATCTGCAGACTTGGGAATTGTAGATACTCGGTAAGTATGGAATGGATATTGTATTTGTATAATATAGATTTGAGATTGTATTTGAATTGAGATTTGATTAAGGAATTGAAATGTATTATTGGATAGTATACTCGGTATATTCGTCATCAGACCGATACTATAATTTGGATTGTTTATTTAAGTTTGGATTGGCCTTGTTAGTCATATGGGTGACTAACGGCATTGTATCACCCCCGGTTGTATTGGAATTCCGCTGCTTGTGTATTGGTAATGGAGACAAATTAGGGGATAATGATTGAATTACTGGTAGGGTGTTACAAAAAGTAGTATCAGAGTGAAGTATCGCTCTGATGGTCTAAATACCGAGTTTAGGAAAATGCCGAGTTTGGAATTAGGACCTAGGGCTAAGGGTTGAGTGTTAGCGTGTGAGGCACGCTAGTTAGAAACTTCCAGCGTGATCTGGATACCTACATGACCAATCCTGCCCTCCGCAATCCCGTTATAAGTTGGGAAAGTACGCCAAAGAGATGGAAATACCTCTCATACTCGGGTAAAACCTGATCTGGCAGTTGTAAACAAAATCAGTAAGAGAAAGAACTTGTCATACGGTAGATTCCGAGAACTGAAAATCCTGAAGACGGTTCCCGTTTGAACGACAATAACCGTACATAACGGCAGAAGATTGAAGATCCTAAATATAGGATAATGAAATTTACGGCACCATGGGGCGACATGCTTCGCATTCGCCAACACAATGCACAGCTAACAAGAAGGGAAGCATAACTACGCAAGGTGGCGAAAAGGCAGAGTAACAAAACCCGAGACAAGGGAGTCTGCGGATAACCAACGTATGACAATACCGTCAGCAACATACAACCTACTAAGGAATCAGTTAAGGTTGGATAACTCCAAACCTACAACGCTAAAAAGGGAAGTAATACCGAGTAACATAGTTAAGATAACTATGAGGGTAACCGTACACCACAGGACTACGATGTAGTTCCCAAGGGTTAGTCAAACCTCGGTAACCACAGTAAAGTGGGACACAAAACTAAACAAACCGGGATCCCCAAGAGTGCAGGCACCCGAATTGACGACAACCTGATCAAGAACACTGAGAAGCTACTCAGAAGATTGATCACTAAGATCAAAGGATCGAAGGAAGATCCAGTAAACCACCAAACTTGGATGAAACAATACCGAAATCGGTACATGTTAACCCGAAAACCGCCAACAACTAGGTAAAGACATTGGATATGTCTCAAGAAATCTTGAAGCAAATACGGGATAACCGGGATGAATACCCATCTAAACCCGGTGAGGTAAATACAAGACATGAACACACAACGTTCAATGAACAAAGTAAAATACCCAGAGTGATCATATAAGTACCAGAGAATACTGTTTATCACCAAAGAGGATATCAAACCGGTCTAACACATAAGGAAAAGTATTTGTAGTCTACCCTAAGAATGGGAGACGTATAACCCTAAACGAGACAATTTGAAATCTAGAACCGCAATACGGAGTAAATTGAACATTCTCATAAGTGTTAGCCAAATGAAATGGCGTAACTTAACAACACCCAGGAGCAATCCTTGAAGGGTGTCGGAAGCGTGACAAGAGCGCAAGAGCTAGAATGAACACTCGGTTAGAACACCAAAGGAATCCCACTTACTAGGCGATACCCTAAATTAATAAATGGTACCAATCAACACCAAGATACAAAAAGGGGCACCCAACAGACGGAAGCATGATGCAACGATCCTGTCATGGAGCCCAGGAATACCTCCAAACCATTTGATGGTATACGGATAAGCAAGCTTGTGAACAGCCTAAGATGAGCAGAGCTCAAGGCAACATGGCTAGTATGCCATGAACCTACTACAATACAGAGGTCCAACGGTTGCAAAACCTATTGGAAACCATATGGAGAGTTGCCAAGAACGGCACCAGTGGAGATGGTTTAATAAATGACAAGCAAGGATACCCCTCGTTAATGTGAGACCGTGAGAGCGGTGAACACATAGACTCCAAGAAGAGGATGTATCTCTTGTAGAACTACTAATTAGTGAAGCTTGAGCATAAAATTATTGCCAAGCAATGAGAAATAAGCTTTGATAACAATTATTGAAAACTAAGAAGTAATCGGTTAAGAAGAAATACCGTATGTGGAATGTGAAGTGGAAAATAAATAACGCTCAAGGATCACAGAAACACAAGAATTGTATATTCAGTAAACAGCCAAATGATGGGTGAACCATTATATAAATGGTGGAAACACATGAGCGAATGCCATGGAAACCAAGGTCGTAAGTAAATACGAACATGGTGCGCACAAGCGACCAATGTAACTCAATAATCAAATGATATGGAGTTATTAAATACGAGATGGTAGACAGACAGGGCAACAAGCCAGGAGTCTACACCAAGGGATAAAGCAACCACAAGGAAGCAATGTTCAATCCTATTGCGATTGCATAAGAGATTTACTGCCAAGGGTTTACGTCTCTGCACTCTGTAGGACTGAGTGTTTTGGTAATGCACTTGTGCAGTTAACGATCTAGTGGGATAGCTAGGAATTTGGGAAAAGGTCAATTGTGGTAAATTCTTCCTTTCACCAACGAACATGGCACAAGCCAGCTAAGCGGAAGCGTTGAAATAAACCGTGCGGCCTAAGGCTAAAGAAGCATGAGGTGAATCCCATTGGAATATAAACGGAAGGAAACCTATGAATATTTAGAGGACCGATGCATAGAAATGCAAGGTCATACAAGTAAAGAACACTTGTACCAAACAAGATAGTGAGCATAGTTCAGAAGCCACTGACAATAGAGGAAACACTACAATTAAGTAGTGGCTTAACCTCAACCGACAATAAGTCGGAGGAACCGAGTGAATAATCACGAAAGTACACAATAGAATGTACATTAATTCCAAAGAGATGGATAGAAAATCCGAAGCTCATTGAATTCGCGTACGGTAAGAAATACCACGCTTGATTAATAAACCTTATTCCCAAAATTAAAAAGGTATAAAAAGGTGATGTATCACACATTAACATAACGAGAAGGGTGAGCAAACCCCAAGTTATCAGGGTCGCGCAGCAGAAGCTAGTGGGCCCAAAATTCTAAGTGAAATACACCTAGTGAATGAATGGCTAGTTATCAATGCCTTGAAGCCTCTGAGGCTAGAACCAAACCCGGTTAAGAGTTAAATAAACTCCGATGTGAATTCTTGGTGTAGGGACTAACCAATAACATGGTTAAGACCCTTTGATCAAGGAACATTGTATAATAGACCACATGGAAGTTAAAACACTCCATGACGGCTAAATGCCTTCGACCTATGTCCAATGTTGACACATGGTAGATTACGTGGGTGTAATCCCTTTTTAAGGGGGGTAGAGCGAAAACCGCGAAGTGTACGCTTTACATAATAAGTGCGTAAACTACAATGCGCTTAACGCAAAGAAGTTTGTTTTGGATGATGGGTACTTATGTTACATAAACATTTGTATCCACTCATTGTGTAAATTTGATTATTTGTGAGATTTGAAGTGGAAAGGAGTAGAGAAACTCCATGGGAATGAGAACCCCGATTGGTAATAGTATGAGGAATGAGTATGTTTAGGAGACTTGATGAGTATAAATCGGTATGAAACCGATGTTGAACCTAGTGGTAAGTGAGTCCCCTAGGTAACTTGATTTGATTGTATTTGTGAATAATTGGAGGATAGAAAAACTAATTGGAAATGAACCTTTGAATGCCTTTGGTATAGTAGTTGAAGATAAATTGGGTAATAATTGGTGAGATGATTAGTAAGTGGTTAAAAAAATTCTAGAAATTGGAAATGTATGGCCTTGGTGATTATGACTAGCAAGATTAAGAAGATAGAAAATGGAATAATGATTGAATAATTGATTGTGTGAATTGAGGTGGGAGGTGGAACTTGATTTGCTAGCGATCAAGGGAAACCGAACACAAATTGGGGTGGATGGATAGTTCAGCACCAATGCTAATCACATTGGGGTTGAATGACTCTTGAAGCTCCCTATAAGTGGCCACAAGTAATCACACTAGTAATAGGTGAAACTAACACAAATTGGAATTTGGAATTGTATTGAGTTTTCAAAATGAATTTCCAAACTGATTTTGGCACAAATGATTTTCTTCAAACTTGAGAATGAGGAACGGTTTTGAAACCGCTTCCACGGGTGCTAGTTGGACCTTCTCGTGGATGGGCGCCGGTATCGGGTCGAACCCGGGGAGTAAGGCTAGTTGTGAGCCGGTGGGAGTGATGATTAGTTTTGAAACCATTACAACGGATGAGCAACGGTACTAAGTGACCAGTAGGACGTTTGTAGTGTGTGTTTTGTATTTTTCCAAGGGCCGCCGGATATGAGTAATCCGGTCAGGGAAGAGTACCCACTTTGGAGCCTGAGGATCTTTAGATGTGCAAATGAATTTGATCAAGAACCAAAGGACCATAGGGCCAGAAAGCGTAAGTGCCCGAAGTCATGACGGCCGTGAACCAGAAAGCGCAAGTGTTCAAACGTGACCGGTACCTGAAGAATCACTTGTGTGGGGAAAATAATATTTTTGATTGCTATGCATGCAGTGAAATGCTGTTTGGATATGTGGTATACATTGGGTCAGACCTTTGGGTGTCTGGCAGGTTATATAGGTTATAACCTTATCAAAGAATACCAATGTGAGTGACTAATTTGGATTCACTAACTTTGAGGGCAAAGTTCTTTAAGGGGGATAGATTGAAATACCCCAAACTTAATTAGGGTGATTAAATTACTCTAATATGATATTTGAGGGCCGAATAGTGCCTAAGTAATTTTGGTAAAGAGAATAAATCCAAAAGAAATGAGAAAACGCTTAAAAAGCGAAAAACACTAAAATGAGCGTTATATGACCATAGGAGGAATACAACCTCGGAAAGGCTATTAGATGGATATCCAAGGCTTAACAATGCCTAATTAATATACGGGAACAATTCCCGAAGAAAACGGGTCCATAAAACGAATTAAAAACACTAATACAGCGTTAGCGTACGTTTTTCGAGAAAACCCGAAAACATGACTTTGAGTGGTCAAATGAACCCTTAAAATTTATAATTCATCAAATAACTATAATTAATCATTAATGGAATCTTAAGAACCCTTAAAATTAAAGAAACGAGAAAAATCAGGAAAACGGGCCCGGTTAGTGATAGTGCTAAAACTGGGTAAATTAACGAGCATTTTCTGTAAAAGACGAAAAACACTCCAGCTTATATTCTGTGTAGGGGCCGGTTTTTAAGACAGTAAACAAGCCTCACACACACACACACACACCTAGCTAGAAAATAAAAGAAAGAGAAAAGCAAAAATGGGAAAAAGTTACAAAAGTAACTTTCCCTCTCTCTCCTCCCTCATTTCTCCTTTCCTCTTCTCTTTCCTCTCTTTCCCTCTTTCCTACCGATTTCCCCTCTCTCTCTTTGCTGGGACAGTTTTTGAGTTCTTCACAAAACATCCATGGCTTCCCTACCTTCTCTCCCTTGCACAAGCTCCATTAAAGCTCCAAATGAAAAACTAATCACATATTCTTCTTCCTCTCATCATTCTCTATCTTCCTCTCTTTTCAAAATCTCAAATGGTGATAGTTAACCTCCATGGGTATACCCCCACTTGTGAAGAAGATGGCATTTTCTTGAAGCTTGGAGTCCCCTCTTTCCATTAAGGTAAAAATTTCAAAGAAAAACTCATTTTTTTCTCATCTTCTTTGTGCTGGCCGATTTTGCCCCTCCTTGACACCTTGTTCTCTTCTTGTTTTGGAGCATTGTTTCAACTCTCCAATGGTGGTGGAACCATCCGTTTGATTCATGGGTGAAAACCCCTCTTAAAAACTCCAAAGGTAAAACCTAACTCTTGTGCTTTAAGCCCTTCCATTGGATTAGAACTTTCTTAAGGGTTAGAGGTTTAACTATGTTAATTTTGTGTTCCTTGGGTGTTTGGATTGAGTTTGGCAACTCCATTGCCCACTTGACCGAAATTGAGAAGAGGAAGAGCAAGAGGGGAATCGGAAAGAAACTTGGAGGATTAAGGTAAAAAAAACTTACCTTAGTACTTGTTTTAATTGTTTTAGAATTTTGGGAATGGGAAAACCAAAAGAATGAACCAAAACTTTATACTAGGAATGTGCTTGGTTGTAATTTGTGGAATTGTGAAGCTGATGGTTGATATTAGAGAGATTTGTGAATTGTTATGAGAAATAAAGGCCTTAGAGCCATGGGATTTGAGTTTGTGTTTATGTTGTTGTTTGATGGAATTTTGATGAGATTTGTGTACTGGTAGGACCCTTGTATGGGTGTGGCTAGCTTAGGATTGATTTTGGTGAAATTGGTGAATTTGGGATATGTTAGGTTTATGGGGAGGTTATGGCAAAATTTTAGTAGAAAAGGAGTGCTTTTAGGTGGCTTGGTAAGTGAGAGAACTTAGGTGTTCAGTTGGGTTGTTTAGAGTTGAGTAATAACCTTGAAATGGTATTTGGAGAACTAGAAAGAGAGAGATAAAAATCTGTAGCATAATGAGGTTTGGTAACTTGGAATTCGTACGAAAAGAGTTAGAGTTTATAGTCATGGAAATGGAGGATGAACTTGGTTATAGTTGATGCAATTGTATAGGAATGAGTTGGAATGGTCATTAAGTGATTTGGTAAGGTTGTTAGGAGGTAGAAACTATCAAGAGGAAGTAGAAATGCACATGTGTGCAAGATGCAAGAATGTGAGAATTGAAATTTGTGAAAATTAGCAAGAATTGGAGTAAGGATCTGACCAAGGATTTGAAGTGGTTTAGAGCATGTTTTGAGGTGTTGAAATATGTAGGAAACTTGTGGAAAGATGAGGGAATGATTAGGGGTGGATTAAGGGTTGACTTGGGGTTGAAAAATGACCTAAGTAGCAGTTTTTAGCAGGGTCCAGGACCTAGGTTGGGAACCAAGTCCCGGACCGCATAAGAAAACAGACCGAGAGTGAAAACAGGTATTGGTCCGAGACCTTAGTCCAGGACCAAGTCCCGGACCAGTAGTAAAAATCAGCCGAGAGTTAGTTTCTTGATTAGTCCGGACTTTAGGTCCGGACCAAGTCCTGGACCACCCCCAGAAATGCACAGAAAGTGTTTTTAAGGCTTTAAAACATGGGGGATTGATTGGTATTGGTTTTAGGAGTTGTTTAGGAGTTGTTTGGTGACTTTTAAATGGCATAAGATGTGTAAACAAGTATTGAGAAGTGAATGAAAAAGTTGAAAACGTAAGTACACTTAAGTAAAACCAAGATAACGGGATAACGGGGTTAAATACGGGAGTATTAGTTTTACATACCGTAAAGCCATAATGTTAATAAAACATTTGAATGTTATCAGTGGAACAAGTGTGAACCAAGGAACGTGAGGTCACGCGGTAAAGCTAACCCCGGTGAAAGGTATGATTTTCTCCTGCCCTGTATGCTACCTTGGCTACTCTGATTTGTGTGCTTGTTTGATTGTGTGATCCCCTTAACAAGATAAATGCACGAATCGGATTGCTTGCTTCTTCCTGTGCTTGTTTGTATTGCCATTGTGCAATTGTTTATTAAATTGAAGTTAGTATAATTCATGAAATGTGTGTTTGTGGATGGAGTGCTTGATGTTGAATGTGCACTGTAGTTTGACTCATAGTTGAGTCTTGTTTGAGTAGTGACTCGTAGAAAGAGTCTTGTTGCGAATTATTTAAAAAGTGGAACCACACGAAAACTATCGAACCAAGAAACGATAACTCAAACCTATGAACTCACTAGAACGTGAGAGTATTGTACGGGAATTAGTAACCTCCCGATAACGGTTAGAGAACCGAATTGATTTAATCCACAAAACAATTAATAGTGGAAGTATATGAGGAACCTCTACTTAGAGGATAAATGAATGCTCAAGACATGAACCTTGAGTGGATTAAAGAATGGTAAGGGATCACCAAACCCCTTTGAAAAATAGTCGAACCCAATGAGAGGATCCGACTAATATAAACAATGTCCCGAACATGAGAGTATTCGATAAGTTGGGTAAAACCTTAAATCTGAGAATACTAGACATTGATAATTCCCTAAGCTAATGGAGGATATCGAGAGAGATACTTCTAGGCTAAACCAAGAGATTGTAAGATAACTCCAAGAGAGGAGTGTTGGGAATTTGAGTAGTGCGGTTGAGAAATGGACATTTGAGTATTTGGGGAGCTAAGTGTATAGCTCCGTTTGTATTTGTAACCCGATGGCGAGTCTTGTGTATGCCTCTGCTCCGGAGGTCATGGGTAATGACTTAAAATATACCTTTGAGCATTGGTTTTGAGTATTGGAATTGAGTATTTGATTTGAGTATTGGAATTGAGTATTTGATTTGAGTATTGGAATTGAGAATTGATTGAGAATTGAGAGCTTGTGTATTGATTATTGAGGAAACTTGAGGGACTTGAGAAGTAGAGTTTGAGTGGAGTATAGAGTTGAGATTGAGAATTTGAGAAGTCGAGTTGAGATCGAGAGTAAGAGAATTTGAGTAAGAGTAACCCAAGAGTGTGGGTAAGACAATGAGGAAATTGAGTAAGGCATAGTGGGGTAGAAACCCTCAAGGCCTATGATTAGGTAAAACTAACTAACAAACTATTGTGTTAGTGTGATTGTATTCCTTGGTTGAATGTGCATATTTGTGTTAATGTACATATATAATGTATGTTGTCTTGCATGTTGATTGAATTAAAATGAACCGCATGTTCTCGACCAAAGTAGTCGGTGTACCCCTGTTAGCACGCGGGGTATGCGAATTTCATATGCAGTGATTTGCTGAACCCCTAGGGGCACCGTTTTTATTTTCCAGGTACATTGAAGCCGATCACCGTCCGAGAGTGTAAGACGGGGTGTTGTATAAGCATGGGTAGTTGGTTAGGAATGTTGTGCACATTGAACTATTGTATTGTGAGTCCGATTTATAATCGACAGACTTGGGAATTGTAGATACTTGGTAAGTATGGAATGGATATTGTATTTGTATAATATGGATTTGAGAGATTGTATTTGAATTGAGATTTGATTAAGGAATTGAAATGTATTGTTGGATAGTATACTCGGTATATTCGTCATCTGTAGCACCCTGGATTTTGACTCATTATAAAGTAGAAAACAATACGAATCCAACGCCGCAGACGGGGATTAAAACGGATGTCAAACGAGGCTTAAAATTGAGAAACAAGGTCTGTCCGAACATTAGTCCGAACATGTAAGTTCGGACATGTGCCGAGACTTACAGTCAGACCCATCCTCGCATGCTGTCCGAACATTGAAGTTCGGACAGATGTTCGGACACAGCTAAAGACAGAAAAATAAAATGCATCTCGGGGTCCATACTTGCGAAAATCAGTTTGAAAACAGAGTTAGAAAGACACAAAAATAAACATAAAACTAATAGCAATTGATGGGGAAATGTTTTAATAAACATAGTTAGCAATATATACCAAAGAAGTACAGCGGAAACCACTTTGAAATCAACATATGATAATCTCAAACGATTTATAATTGTCAAAGGACTTTGTCTTGAACACAATAACTGACAACTTAACTCAACGGCAGCGGAAATAAATTTTACCAGGGCGTTACCGCCACACTCAATACCCATTGAGTGCTCAGGCTTTATTCAACCAAAACATTTACCAAACTTTGTAAAACAAAAGTACTTTCAACATCACAACTCAACTTTAACAATATGAAGTTTAATCTGGTCATCCTAAGCTATGTGATAGCGTGTTCCCAAGTCCCCTATTCATCCATAAGTACCTGCGATCAGAAAACAACAACAGAAAACGCGAAGGGATCGCGCAAATCAGTGAAACTGAGTAAACATTGCCTCAACTTGTGAAATACATTTTGAAACTCATTTTACATTTGCAAAACATTAACTCACACCATAACGTTAACCAGTCTCACCAACACCAAACCACCATTAGTAAAACATTTCGGGGGAGAACTTTCAAAGAATCAAATCAATGGTTTACACGGACGACCCCCAAATCGGGTCGCAACAATTAGAATCCCACCTCACTCTACGTCCTTAAGTGTGCACACCCCCCAGAAGGTAACTTACGACCCAAAGGAGTAGATCATTAGAGCTTAACTGCAAGTAATGTCTGCAGGCAAAATAATAAGAATATCCACGGGGTACATAGTACCAATATTACACGGAGCGCCATAAGGCACCAACAATTTACACGGAGCACCAAGAGGTACCAACAATTCCAATAACCAATTCAAAGAAAGTCTCCCAAAACATTTATTCAAACCCTTTCGCAAAACATCTCACCAGAAACACAGGGGAAAATAATTCCCAAACTTTCACAAATCAAACCATCCAAACCAATCCATTGTTAATTCGCAAAAACACAGAGGTAGAGAATGTTGAGCACAACATTTACCTGATTGTGCATAACACTGCAAAGACGAAACAGCCAAACCACTAGTAGCGTCCGTCAGAGAATTCGGGGTCTAGAATTGCAACAACATTACCAATCAGAAACCACACCAATACAACCCAAAATAATCCCAAAGCCTTAATAAGTAATAGACCTTACCCCTTCTATCTAAGCCGGCACCAGGGAAGAGACTTATCAGTTGCAGAACGAGAATTTGGGATTTTGGAGGAGGAGCGTAATACGTCACGAAGAGGATGAAGAAGATGAGGAGGAGATCGTGGATTAAATAGAACGGTATATTAGAGAAAAAGAAATAATATTAATTGAATATTAAATGTATTTAGTTTTTTTAAAAGAGAAAGAAATAATCTACAATGTAAATAGTTTTGGGAAATGTATTTAACGAGTAGTGTTGCAAATAATTTCGGAAAGTAGATTGAATGACGTAATCAATTTGAAAAATAACTAGATTCAAAAGGTTAGATAAATAAGGAGTAATTACTAATTGGAATCAAAATGAGAAAGGGAATAATCTAGTTGTTGGAAAGCGATAAGGATGGACAAAATATCTTTTAGGGAGAGAGAATAAATAGGTAGATAAAATAACTCAACTCTTAACAATTTATTTAAGTGGGAAAAGGAATATATTAAATTAAGTAAGAATAAAATCAGTTCCGTAATAAGAGGAGAAATATATCACGTAACTAACTAGAGAATAAGGGATGATTTACTAATGTAAATAAAGAAACCAATTCGGCCAAATTTATCTATTAGGGAAAGTAGTTTATTAAGAAATCAACAAGTAATTGAAACAGTATTAGTAATTCCCTTAAGATAAATAAGAAGATCTTATAAATAAGTTACAAAAGATAACACTGGAAATATAAGGGAAGTATTTCAGTATCATATATTTTAGTGTTGTATTAATTTAGGAAAAGAAACAAAGGTGATATAATTATCTTAACTTCCCTGGGCCTCTAATCAGTTCTACTCTTAACTAACTATTTAATAACTTATTTAGTTCAACTATGTATTATAAATATATATATATATATCCTAACTCAAAATTCACGGGTATTTCATCTCATCCCCTTAAAAGAAAGCTTCGCCCTCGAAGCTGAATCTAATCTAAGGCACACCTTCACAGAGTTGGCCAATTTCCAGATGCATGAACTAGTGTAACAGATTCCATAAAATCAACAATCACTCACGAATATCCGCAGGCACACCGGTCGAATGACAAAGGACTGCGTGGTCCTCGGCCCCTTGGATAGCCATTTCAATACACACCAAAATTCAAACCAATTTAAACGGTTTGCCACATAGATTGAAGTCCAAAACATTACAGGAATCCAACACATAGGACTGAAATCTAAATCAACTCAACCATTCCATATTCATCACATCGCATTAATAGCACAACTTCAATCCAATACACATCATATCAATCCACGCATTTACCATGACATTTTTCTTTTTAAGTCCACCTATAATATAACGCTTACTATATCCCATGCCTTTCAAGAAATCAGGTGCAACCCCTTAACATTCATGTATCAAGATTCCAATCCTCTTACCGAGAATGAAATAAATTAACTCATTACACACCAAACACAAGTAAACATTTAAAGGAATTCATGGAACCAAACTCTAACTCCTCTTATAACCACTACCAAAATTCACTAAAGATCAACTCATTTTGAAGGCTTTTATTAACCTTCCCGGAAAAATACCCCAAATCTAATGTCATTTCTCGGACTAGAATCCTAGATCCCTACCAGTTACATCTTGTATTCCTAAAAGATACCCCACCTTGCTTTGTTGAGGCATGCCCTCTTCATATAACCAATACTCCGCTTAGAATTCCCAAAGTTTTAATTAGGAGTTTCTATTTTACCCAATATTCATATACACCACACAAGATATCCATACATCACAAACATCCAATCACAATACATTTTCTAACAATTTCATTCCAAAATCAAATCTCCTTACGAGCTATGAAATCTATATAATTCTATTACTCCAATTTTTTTTTTGTAGTCAAAGCATATTTTAAGTCATTATACCCACCTAAATCTCTAGATTGAGTTCTCGGTGATCAATACTCCCACCAATATTCACAGACAATTTCTATAAGAATAATCAACCAAGGTTCTCGACAGATTCTTTAATCTAAATCCCCAGTCCAAGATCAATATTGACAAATCCCGACATAACAATTTGTTTTATAACGACATAGTAAACTCACACCTAAGCTTCCAATTGTCATTCTAAGTCCAAAAGAACACTGATATGCATAGACCACAAAGATTTTTCACCTATTGTTCTAGCCCCTACCATAACATTTCTGCTTACATGAATCTAACATCCACCATAACATTTAATAAAATTTCTCTAAATGATCAATCATATATCCTTATAACTTAATTAAATTATTAGTCACACCATAATAGCCAAAAATAATTATATCACCTACGAGTCCTGACATCATCTATAGCATGTATTTTACTCCTCAAATATGACTCAACTCATAGATCAATTCTCTTCTTATCAAACTATTATCAATTCTAAGTTCATCCCTTATTGCTATACAAATGAGTTCACAACAATTAAACTTCATCTAGAAAATATTCTCCTTTTTTTTTTACTCAAGTCAACCTCTTGATCCTCTACTCACCACAAACATGATAAGACCAACACGACAATTTAATTACTAATTTCTTCAATAATCTCCGGTTACAAGGATCGTAATCCTAATCCTTTCTCTATCTAACTTAATGCTTCCTATATTTAGTCTACAAAACCCAAGTTATTCCCGAACACCAAATGCTCAAATAAATACTATCTTTTGTATTGTTGTACAATGAGACATAATTAATCACTTCGCAGCAAGCTATGAGAATTCACCAAGATTTCCAATGAAAACAATTACTAGAATAAATTTCAAAAATCTGAACATCAAGGTCTCTTCAATACTAAGCAAGAGGCTCACCAAAACACTATCACATTATAAATATTCATCACAAGACTTCCTGAAAAGCTCAATATGAATAATCACTAATATTGGCATACATTCAAAAATACACGGAAACAAACACATCAGTTTTCGTATACCTTGATTAACTGCGAACCTCACATATACTCACAATTTTATTCACACCACTTACACATTTCTACTCAAGCTCCATCATAATTCCCACGTTATAAGAATCTTACCCACAAATCATTTTCTAACCAACTGATTAAGTTCTAGGGCCACCAGAAGATCCTCCGCTATTTATTGACAACCAATGCTCTAACACTTAGTACATTTCATGCTATTATTCAATATGACATTGCTAACCAGTTCATCAACGCATAAAGGAACTCAATCAAGGATTTCGATCTTAATTTCAATCTCAATATTTAACCCCCCCAAACCATCATCTTAATCAAAATTTCAACACAAAGGGGTCTACAAAACCTAGCTCAAAGATCAACCAACACGTTGCGTCCATAATACATGTAATACATTCACTCTACCTTGTTACGAAATACTACAGAAGTACTGTAATTTAGTAAAGCATGCAATGTCCCCTAACCTACCTTGATAGAAAAATAATATGGGATCCCAATCAGCAAGAGTAGTATAATGAACTTAAATTACATAAATACCTAAACACATATTCATATTTTTCCAGCATTGCTCGCATCACCCATACCAACATTGTTATTTAACAGGACAGACAACCATCAGTATTAAAATAGATACATATACACAGGTACATCCATATAAATACATTAACGTTTTACTTTCCGCAACCAAGCATATCGAGATCAATTGTACTCAGCATTTTTTTTTCAAAATCCTAATTGTAACACTTCACAACCACACTTCCTATACTTATTTATCTAGCTGATCACAACAATCACTTCAATTAATATTAAGACTACACTAGTGTTCCAGCCAACAAAATAATTGCCACAATCTATTGTTCATGAACATATTAAATAAGACATAGACTATATATATACTGCAAAATATATGCTTTTAAAGTAGCGTAGAAATAATTCCAAACAACACTCCACTGGCTACATGTATAGTATTCTTGAGAAACTGGTTAATCACATAACTATTTGTTTACTGAATACTCTTAAGTCCGTTTTAAACCAAATAAATGTGGAAGACAACTTATAAATCTAACCGCCAAATAACATAAATGACAATTAAAATTAACAATTTATTAATATAATTAACAACTGTTATGACTTGCTATAACTTTAGTTAACCTAACATAAATCACTACAGTCACTTTGAACAGACAACATTAAATAAAGACGCCAGACTCGTCATACATCAAATACATAGACAAGCGTATTTACACACAACCATGATGGCAAAGGTGAAACATTTTCCCTTAGTTTAATACAATTTAAAATTGCTATCATGCCAAAATTCCCCTACGAGTAACACCGATAATATATCCATATTTATATCCATATATGCGTACATCTATATTCTCTGTATCTGTAGTCATTGCTAGAGTATTTTTTATATATATATATATTCCTTACGAATTCCCACGGCAACTTAGTCTATATACTGTAGCAGAAGCAACTACCATAATATACCCATTCGCAACAGGGGAGAAAATAAATTTGATATAACAATTGGACTATATTGTCCGTCTGGCACATCACATAGAGATTCAACCATATATATTCATAATCGGCACACACAAATTTGTAAATAAGGAAACATAGTATCATCATGGAAGAAACAGGAACTCGCCTGAAGGCGTCACACAAGTCATCATAGAAAATTTCCTCACCAGTACTTGTAGCCGGTATTCCAAGCAATCTAATTTTCAGCATTCCCCATAATTAATTCCCAAACCACACTGAAGTCTAATGCAAACAATCCTCGTATAGTGTATATAATAGTGTATATATAGATAATACGTAATACCACCCAATATTTGATTTGCCAACCCCATATTAAGAACTAATACCATAATCCCACTTTGCGTATATAATAGCAATATCGTCCATATGCTCGCAATATCATCCATTATCAACAACTCATTTCAAATACAGAAATTCACACTCCGAGTATGTAACTCAGCACATCCAGCATTATATAGTCAGCCACATAACAATCACACAATGACAATTCCCCAAAGACGGCTTACCCCAAATTTTAATCCGTTTTTTTTTAATCCAATTCTTATCTTATTTCGAAAACCATGCTCTGATACCACCTTGTAACACCCTGGATTTTGACTCATTATAAAGTAGAAAACAATACGAATCCAACGCCGCAGACGGGGATTAAAACGGATGTCAAACGAGGCTTAAAACTGAGAAACAAGGTCTGTCCGAACATTAGTCCGAACATGTAAGTTCGGACATGTGCCGAGACTTACAGTCAGGCCCGTCCTCGCATGCTGTCCGAACATTGAAGTTCGGACAGATGTTCGGACACAGCTAAAGACAGAAAAATAAAATGCATCTCGGGGTCCATACTTGCGAAAATCAGTTTGAAAACAGAGTTAGAAAGACACAAAAATAAACACAAAACTAATAGCAACTGATGGGGAAATGTTTTAATAAACATAGTTAGCAATATATACCAAAGAAGTACAACGGAAACCACTTTGAAATCAACATATGATAATCTCAAACGATTTATAATTGTCAAAGGACTTTGTCTTGAACACAATAACTGACAACTTAACTCAACGGCAGCGGAAATAAATTTTACCAGGGCGTTACCGCCACACTCAATACCCATTGAGTGCTCAGGCTTTATTCAACCAAAACATTTACCAAACTTTGTAAAACAAAAGTACTTTCAACATCACAACTCAACTTTAACAATATAAGTTTAATCTGGTCATCCTAAGCTATGTGATAGCGTGTTCCCAAGTCCCCTATTCATCCATAAGTACCTGCGATCAGAAAACAACAACAGAAAACGCGAAGGGATCGCGCAAATCAGTGAAACTGAGTAAACATTGCCTCAACTTGTGAAATACATTTTGAAACTCATTTTACATTTGCAAAACATTAACTCACACCATAACGTTAACCAGTTTCACCAACACCAAACCACCATTAGTAAAACATTTCGGGGGAGAACTTTCAAAGAATCAAATCAATGGTTACACGGACGACCCCCAAATCGGGTCGCAACAATTAGAATCCCACCTCACTCTATGTCCTTAAGTGTGCACACCCCCCAGAAGGTAACTTACGACCCAAAGGAGTAGATCATAGAGCTTAACTGCAAGTATGTCTGCAGGCAAAATAATAAGAATATCCACGGGGTACATAGTACCAATAATTACACGGAGCGCCATATAGGCACCAACAATTTACACGGAGCACCAAGAGGTACCAACAATTCCAATAACCAATTCAAAGAAAGTCTCCCAAAACCTTTATTCAAACCCTTTCTCAAAACATCTCACCAGAATACACAGGGGAAAATAATTCCCAAACTTTCACAAAATCAAGACCATATCCAAACCAATCCATTGCTAATTTGCAAAAACACAGAGGTAGAGAATGTTGAGCACAACATTTACCTGATTGTGCATAACACTGCAAAGACGAAACAGCCAAACCACTAGTAGCGTCCGTCAGAGAATTCGGGGTCTAGAATTGCAACAACATTACCAATCAGAAACCACACCAATACAACCCAAAATAATCCCAAAGCCTTAATAAGTAATAGACCTTACCCCTTCTATCTAAGCTGGCACCAGGGAAGAGACTTATCAGTTGCAGAACGAGAATTTGGGATTTTGGAGAGGAGCGTAATAACGTCACGAAGAGGATGAAGAAGATGAGGAGGAGATGGTGGATTAAATAGAACGGTATATTAGAGAAAAAGAAATAATATTAATTGAATATTAAATGTATTTAGTTTTTTTTAAAAGAGAAAGAAATAATCTACATGTAAATAGTTTTGGGAAATGTATTTAACGAGTAGTGTTGCATATAATTTTGGAAAGTAGATTGAATGACGTAATCAATTTGAAAAATAACTAGATTCAAAAGCTTAGATAAATAAGGAGTAATTACTAATTGGAATCAAAATGAAAAGGGAATAATCTAGTTGTTGGAAAGCGATAAGGATGGACAAAATATCTTTTAGGGAGAGAGAATAAATAGGTAGATAAAATAACTCAACTCTTAACAATTTATTTAATGGGAAAGTGAAATACCCGAACTTAATATAGGGATTAAGATTAATCTAATACGTAATTAAAGGCCAATGACGCCTAAGTAATATTGGTAAGGAAAAATAAAATCCAAAAGAAAAAAAAAACACTTTAAAAGCGAAAACACAAATAAGAGTTAAATAACCATAGGAGTATGAGACCTCGGTTAGCGTGTGTTGTAAGGATTGTAAAGGCTTATTGAGTCTAAAATAAATATTAGGGAACAAAATCCCGAAGAAGAAAAACGGATCCTTAAAATGGGTTAAATCACTAATGAACATTAAAGCGCGGTTTTCGAGGGTAACCGGGGAAACGTGTCTTTAAGCGGGTCAACTAGACTCGTAACAATTTGGTCAACTAATAATCATTAATAAAATATTAGTGAATCTTTGGACCAATAAATCAATAAACGAGAGATTAGTAAAAACTGTCAAAACGGAAGTTGTGGGGTAGGATGTATGCCAGCCGCCCCCCCTCTATTCCCTCTCTCACACACTCACTCACACTCTCTTATTTACAAACAAACAAAACAATAAACCTCACTTATTACTTTATTTCCCCACTCACAATTCTCTCTCTCCTATCATTCTTTCTCTCACGGTAAGAACCCCTCACCAGCACTCTCTCTTTTCCTCTTCTTCTACCTTCAAGCCGATGGACATGGAGAAATAAGAGAAACCCACAAATCACCTTCTCTCCTTTGTAACTCCCTCAAAACACCTCCAAAAATAATAAAAACAACACCATTGTAATACCTCTCTCAAGAGCTACACTTTCATCTTTCCCAAAAATTCGAAACACCCACTTTCGATTTTATGGGTATGCACCAGTTTTGAGAGTTTCACACCACCATTAGAAGGCCCTCCTTCCCTTGTTCTTTTGAGGTAAAATCTCTTTAAAACTCCATGTTTTCTAGCCTAAAAGGCAAAACGAATTTTAGCTAAAACCCTTGTTGGGTCTCTTATGTATCTAGCCGATTTTGGCTTATTGGGGAGTTGGAAACCTTGTTCTTGAACCACTCCCAAACAGCACTTGCACTCTTGGAAGGTAATACAAATTCTAAACCCTAAAATCTATATTTGAACTCATATAATGGCTAGGGTTAAATGGTGTTAGGATGGTGTATTGAAATGTGAGTATCATGGGTTGTTGTGTTAGAATTGGTTTACAAACCGGTGAGGAAGATGAAGGAAAGAGGAAGGAGGAAGAGAGAGGAGAAGCTAGTAAGAGAAACAAGGTAATTATACTCTCCTTTGTGTAGCTTGGTAATGAGTATGTAAAGATTTTAGAAATAAAATGTGTATTGTAGAATAGTAATGCATAGTAGTATAATGTGTAAGAGAATGCAAGTACTTTGAACCTAGAAAACAATTTAAAACTGTTACAAACAGATGGAAGTGAGTTAGTAAGTGCAGGAATTTTAAGTGTTGTTTAGTATTAGTATTGTATATGGGAGCTTGTATATTTGGTTGTTGAAAACAGGTGAGATAACATAGGTATGGATGAAAAACAATGTGTGAGTGTATAAAAATACAAGGGAGACTATGGCAAATTTGCCTAGGATTAGAACACTTAGAGAATTAAAACTAGGTGACTAATGTGAGTGTGTGTAACAGATTTTGTTTGAGATGGATGGGGGTAAGTGGAGAAAGATAGTAAGATAGTTATAGTGCATTAAGTTCTAGAAATGACACATATAAGAGGGAGCTAAAGAGATAGAGGATGAGAGTTGAAATCTGTAGCAAAGAGATATTAGATTGCATTGTAGAGCTAAGAAGAAATAGTGTGCAAGATTTGGTAAAATGAATGTTGGACTTGGGTATAGATGGTACAATCGCTGGGAGTGAATCGGCTTGGTAAGAGGAGGTATTTGGGATGCTAGGAGTGACATTGGTAGAGGAAGTATTGGATGTAAGAAGTTGGAACAAAAATCTGTAGCATTGGAGGATGAAAAACTGTTGTGAGTGTGGAAAGGAAGTGAGGAATTGTGTAAGTTGATTGATTGATGGATTGATGGGGAAGTAATGGGTGAAAGAGAGGACTGAAAACAGAAATTAAAATGCAAATACTGGGCTGGACCGGACTTGCGACCGGACTTGCAAGTCCGGTCGAGCTGTAAATTTTCCCGTCAGGATGCTACTGGAATCGACCGGACTTGCGACCGGACATGCAAGTCCGGTCGGCCAGAAAAATTTCCGTAACCCGAGCTACTGGAATGGACCGGACTTGCGACCGGACATGCAAGTCCGGTCGGCCAGAAAAATTTCCGTAACCTGAGCTACTGGAATGGACCGGACTTGCAAGGTCGGTCGCAAGTCCGGTCCTGACTAAAAAAAAAAAAAAGAGTATTTATCATATGATTATAGCAATCATATGTATAGGTATATATACATATATATGCCTATATACATATATGCATATATGTGGTAGTACATTATAAATGAAGTAGTAAAGGTAAGGAAGCAAGAGTAAGAGGTAGTGAGAAAAGAATGGGTATAATAATCAAGCATGAATGTAAAGAGGTAGTAGGTATATATTAGGAGTATTAATGAAGGAATAAGTTGGATTATTGATAGACCATTAATCATACAACTTCATGTATGTATAGGAATCAAATAGTTGATCCTCGAAGGAACCCGGTAGTACGTATACGACGGTGAACGGTATGATTTCTTCATGCCCTGTATCCTAATCTGGTTACCCCGATTTGTGTGTTTATTTGACCCTAATAAGATAAATGCACGAACCGGATTATATCGCACTTACTTGTGCTTATTTACATTGTTCTTGATATTTGTCTTGAACAATAGTTTGTATAATTTATGAAACATGTGGATGATGATGATGTGTATTGTATTTTGTAGTGTACTTGTATGTTGCACTGTATTTCGTATGGATGTGTATGAGCTTGTACTGTACTATTGTGGCTCGAATGTTGACTTGTGCTAATTCCTAACTAGCTAACTCCTAACTTAAGTGAGTAAATTGGAATGAGTACAAGTCCGATATAGCTTCGGCCACGCGTGAGGATGAGGTGACACAAGAGGTTGGATCCGATTCCTGGTTCGTAAGCTGGTCCACAGCCCAAATCCCTTAAGTGGGTAGCATCTTGGATTAGTGAACCAAGTAAATCCCGGTGGTGGGACGGAGTAGTCCCGGGCCGGAGGTCCCGACGACTTAACATGAGTAAGAGTAAGAGTAAGTAAGTATGTATGAGTATGAGTATGTATGTGTATGTATGGAGTAAATGAGTAAAAGAGTAATCTCCACCCGATTAACCCGGGTGGACCAATATGGGCTAACAAGTTATTGGATTGCGTATGAATTGCGTATGTATTGTATATGTATTGGGTATCACGGAATTCAGAAAGGTAAGTATGTATCGTTGGGCTATGTGGATTACTATGGATGAACTGAAGTGTATGCATTGAAGTGTATGTATGTATTCTTTGCGTAGAGTATCGTAGTATATGTATGAAAGCATGTATGCATGTATGTATGAATAAATGAACCGCATGTATTCGACCAAGTGGTCGGCGTACCCTCACTAGTACGCGGGGTATGCGGTTATCATGCTCGGCGAAAGCTGACCCCTTCGGGGGACATTTTTTAGTGTGCAGGTACCCGAAACGAATATGGTCAAGGAAGAGACCGGAGGCACATCCTGATATTTGGAAGTAAGTAGCGTGTGAGGAACGGGTAGCAAGTAGTCTCTTAGCGAGTATGTATGAACCTTAAAGAGATAGCACATTGTATAAGGATCTTAGTAAACTCGGTATGTAGATTATATTGTATTGTGCTTGGAGTATTGTATTGAATGGAGATTGTAGTAGCATTGGTAAATGGAGAATGCATTGTAGATTTGTAGTACTCGGGATTCCGGTCCATCAGACCGATGCAGTATGTAGAATCAGTAGCCTTGTTAGTCACGTGGGTGACTAACGGCATTGTATCACCCATTGTATGTAAGTATATATCCGCTGCGAGTATCTGATGAGTAAGGAGATTGGACGCTAATGACTGTATTAATAGTAGGGGTGTTACAAAAAGGAATATATTAAATTAAGTAAGAATAAAATCAGTTCCGTAATAAGAGGAGAAATATATCACGTAACTAACTAGAGAATAAGGGATGATTTACTAATGTAAATAAAGAAACCAATTCGGCCAAATTTATCTATTAGGGAAAGTAGTTTATTAAGAAATCAACAAGTAATTGAAACAGTATTAGTAATTCCCTTAAGATAAATAAGAAGATCTTATAAATAAGTTACAAAAGATAACACTGGAAATATAAGGGAAGTATTTCAGTCCGATACTGTAATTTGGATTGTTGTATTTGAGTTTGGATTGGCCTTGTTAGTCACATGGGTGACTAAAGGCATTGTATCACCCCCGGTTGTATTGGAATTCCGCTGTTTGTGTATTGGTAATGGAGACAGATTAGGGGATAATGATTGGATTACCGGTAGAGGTGTTACACATACATACAATCCATTTGCTATTCACTCTCTGTATGATTGTTACCAGATTTATCTAAGAGAGGAAAAATGTCTTCAAACACAACTTGACATCCCTTGAGGTACTTATTGTGTGATCAAGTATATTGAGGAGTTTGAAACCCTTTTTGTTAAGGCTTATCCTAAGTAGATACACACCTTTGCCCTATGACCAAATTTGCTTTTCCCTATATCCAAAACAGTTTTGTAACAGAACTAGCCAAAAGGCTTCAGGATTTCATAATTTGGTTTCTCAGGAAACAACCTTTCATAAGGTGTTTTAAAATTGAGCACTATAAATGGAAATCTATTTATAACCATAGTTGCGTGTAAGATGCACTCACCCCAAAACTTGATATCACCACCAGATTGGTAGTAGACAGCCCTAGCAACTTCAAGTAAATGTCTATGCTTCCTCTCAACAACTCCATTTTGCTGAGGAGTGTGAGAGCAAGTTGTTTGATGGACAAAGTTTTATGAAAGAAACTTACCCCTTCTCTGCTAGTACCAAGATCAGGTTCATTATCAGTCTTGATAGTTCTAACTTTCTTGTAGAATTGTCTATCAACAAAGGTAATGAATCCACAAAGAACATCAAAAGCTTCTGATTTGTTATGTAACAAACATGTCCAAGTGGTGATACAATCATCCACTATGGTCAGAACATATCTTTTATTGTCATTAGTGAATTATCTAAAAGGACCAGCAATATCTACATGAAGCAACTGAAAGGAATCTAGACTTTTTATTTCAGCACTCCCAAATTTGGGTCTTACAGATCTTGACTTAAAACAGATATCGCAAGCTAATTTTTCAGGAAATTTCTTGAGACCTAGATTTTGCATGTTTCTCATTTTTCTAAGAGGGGCATGTCCAAGTTTTTGATCTATCTTATAAACTGAAGAAACATACACATCTCTATTTACACTAGTCCTATTCCTAAAACAATTTGCGAGCTTGTTGTTATCAATAATGTACAACCCTCCCGCAACCTTTCCTATCTCTTGTAGATTGTGAGTGCTAGGGTCCTGTAGGAACCAAGAATCATGGTTAAAATAGTGTTCATTTTTATTTGTGCAATAATCTTGTGGATAAACAATAAATCGAACTGAAAAACTAGGATATAAAGTACATAACGCAAGAAGAAGCCATCTGTTAAATAAACATCACCCAGTAGTTTGCTGTCTTGTAAACTGTTATCATGAAGTGTTATAGTATGCCGACTACTAAGTAATTTCGTGTTTTGCATCCAATCACGACTGCTAGTCAAATTTATTATGGCTCTAGTATCCAAAATTCAAGAATTCTTAAGAGTTACAATGAAATCATGTTTTAGAGAAGTGAGACAATACATATTAAGGATTTAAATTTCATTACCAGTAAACCCGCAGTTATCTTCCTTGTTGTCTTTCTCTTTGTGAGAAGTTCCAAACAAGTATCCCTCCAGATCAATTAATTGATCTCAATTAAGGGGCTTCAGGTGCTTATCCTCAACAATGTTTGTCGTCTGGAATGATTCTCCTTCTTCCACGGCTGTCCCAACTACCATTCTTCTTGTATTGTTGACTGGCTTCCAATTCTTTGGTCGTCTGTGAAGAAGAAAACACATTTCCTTTGTATGCCCCCGCTTTTTACAATGCTCATAGGAGAGATTTGACTTCTCGGATTGTTCATGTAGGAAGTGGATGAACTACCTATAAACTTTTGATTAAATTTTGAGTATATATTTTACATTTATATTGGATTAAATATGGTTATGATAATTGGTGGATATTGGGATGTTAATGATTAAGTAATTTGGACTTGGGATTTCTTCCTTAAGCGAGGATAAAGAGTTAATTGGGAATAAGTAAGATTTAATTAGATTCTATTTTATTTTCTTCCATTTCCTTAATTCCTTTTTCTTTTCTTATCTCTTCTTCTTTTCTCTTCCCGATCTTTTCTCTTTCCTGGAAAATCACACTTCCACTCTCTCTCCCACTCCCTCCCTTTCCTGGCAAAACACCCCTCGTGATGACCAAGCTGTCACCTATGCCTCAAAACGCACTGATCAAACCGGGATTCTACATCCTTTGACGAAACTACCCTATATAGCCCTCAAACCTTTAGAGACTCTTCCAGGGGGTCAAAAGTTTGGGTATAACAGTGTGTCTAGAAGTATATCTCAACTGCTTTTGAACTATAACGACTACCGATTAGTATGTGCTTAAGCTCGTGTATGTTATTGCTTCTATCAATTATGCTTTATTGTCTTTACACTCACAACTGAGGTCTATAAATTGAGAGTTTAATACATGGAGCAAAAAATTGAGGGGAAACTATTCTTGTTCTTAACAAAATTCTCCTCTCGAGCGACAATAAAGAAAGAACTACTTCAGTTTAGTTCACTGAGGCAGCTACTTAGGGAAACATCTCTCAGATGAAGACTCACATAGTTTGCCTAAAAAAAGAGAGAAACGGTTAGTGTCTTGGTTTTGATTGAACAAACGCTATAGCAGACAGAGACTAAGTTAAATACATAGAATGCGGAGTCTTGGACTGACTAAGGCGGCGTATCGGTTGCAGATAAAGAAAGAAGATTTTATAATTATTTCAACTCACTTAAGCAAGATTAGGTTGTTAGGATTTTATTTATCTTATAGATAAATCTGGATTTTGCTCTACTAGAAGATTTCGCTTGTAAGCTGTATAAATACCTTGAAATACCCCAAAGACTTGTAGTGATTAATGAAATACCACTAAAAATGAATTGGTAAGTTGTGTTTTATCGCTCGACATTTGTGACTGGGCGGCTGGTACCTTTTGTTGTCCGGCATTTGTGCCCTGGCATCTATGAGTGTAAAAATGAATTGAGATGATCGGACGAGTGGCCAAAAGTTAGAGGACCGCGCGGGCGCAAACCGAGAGAGTGAAAGACGAATTCGTAGAGGGACCCAACTATTGCACCGCCCAAGGTTAGGTGTCCTTTTCCTATAGGTCACCTTATTGTTAGTCAATAGACTCATACCATGTGTCTAGGAAATTAGTACGACCAAGATTAGCGTGATGTGTGTAAGTGCCTAGCTAAGTCGGAATCATCCATACCTTTCTTTAGACATAGATATGTCGTAAGTGTTAGATCCCAAGTTCTATATAAAACCCTAAATCTGTATTCTTGGTTAACAGTTGGAAACTGCGAAAGTCACGTAGAACTAAATAGAAGTGAGATCGAGAGTGATTAAGGAAGAAAAAAGGGGAGCAAGAACAATCGATCAAGGGAGAGTAGCTGAGGAAGGAGTGCTTTGTGTCTATCGGTCACAACTTGAGTTAGTAGTAGTAAAGAACAGGTAAATAGTTATGTTCATCATATGTGTGTAGTTTTACTTGTGGGTGAGATCGTTTTCCTTGGTGGTGGTTATCTATTTGGTGGTAAATGTTTTGGTATCTTGGTGAAAGTATAATCATTCTCCATCTTTGAAATACCCCATAAATTAATTTAAATTAATTTAGGGGATTTCTTTTATTAAACCCCAAATAATACTATTAAACACTAAATTATTATATAGTATTATGAATTTAATAATAAGATTTATAAGTTTATAAATCTTGGAAAAATTTCTAGACACTCCAATTATATTATAAATATTTTAGAAATATTTGGAGCATTGGTTTAAATCATAAAAGTCAATATAAAATCAAAGAAACCTTAAAGCTCCTTAAGCCTTGCTAGGGTTGACTTTTTGAGAATGGTCAAACCAACCCATGAAACCTATATCAATAAAAAGATTATGGAAAACCAAGAAGATTGATAATAAGAACGTTAAAAACGGATCATCCTAGCCAAAGTTATGATAAAATGAAGTTTAGAGCCAAAATTTTGAAGGCTGCTGACGTGGCAAGGGCCGTCTGACTCAGCCATGTGTGCCTCGGGAAACGTACCACACCAGGTTGCCAGAATTCCCCAGAATTCAGCTAACTCTTCCCAGCCACCCTCAGTTGTTGCCTCATTTTCAGACTCCATTATCTCAGCCGTTCTTGGGTTTTTGAATGCCGTCTTTTTCATTCTCTTCTCCTTCAAACCCTCTTTCTAACCATTACTCATACATGACCTAACTCCTTCTACATCCGTCGCAAAGTTGATCTGAAGTTGCCTCCCCGAAAACCTGCAACCCGGATTTCCAGAAAACCGATTCGGTAAGGTAACTTCATCGAGTCATATCTCCTTTATCTGTCAATGCAAATTCGAGTTCTTTAGCTCGTTTTGTAGATCTCTAATCCCTCTCCAACTTTCCTTTTTATACCCAAGGCTGATTCTCATTTGAGTGGGAGATAAAGGCGTCTAAATTTTGCTATTTGACCACGTTGGATTTCCTGCCCAGATTCTCCCAGAAATCGATAGGTAAACCCAGATCTTGTGAGATCTGTGACTCTCTCTCTAATCTATCAAATTCAATGATTATTCCACTGGTATTTAGAGTTACATTCCTACTTTAAAATGTTGTAGGTTTCGTGGATCAGTTCTTGCTCAGTTAGCACGAGTTGGTCCGTGAAGTAGCCAACTCGAACTTCACATAAAATCATAAAAACCGCAAGGTATAAACTCGAAACTTTCGGTTTAGATTTCTTCCTGTGTATTACGAATTAGATTAGGATGTTTCTATCAATTTGTAGAGCTACATTACTCTTTCGAATAAGCCCAAGAACGTGGCCTAACTCGATCTGTATTGTAAATTATAGATCCGCAAACTTCACTACTCGAACTGTCTGGAAGTCCCGCCTTTTCTGGAAACCCGAATTTGATTTCACTCACCGACACGTCTCCGGTGAGTTTCCAACCAATTCCTCCGATATTGCTACTAGGATTTTCATTCTAGATCTAACCCAACTGCCAATTTAAACTATAATTCATGGTATAACGAGAATTCGAAGGAATTCGAATCGTAATTGCATAAACCCTAAACCGAGTTTATGAGAATCGAATTTCGAG
Source organism: Limonium bicolor (assembly GCA_023374045.1). Classification (NCBI taxonomy): domain Eukaryota; kingdom Viridiplantae; phylum Streptophyta; class Magnoliopsida; order Caryophyllales; family Plumbaginaceae; genus Limonium; species Limonium bicolor. The sequence continues at coordinate 255,374,756 of CM041778.1, read as the reverse complement.
TGTACTGCATGATAGCTCATAAAATTGGTACCATTATATCCGCAATTAAATTTTGAATCCAATGAAACAAAAATCACGAATTTGGTTCAGTAGATTTTGAGGAATTGAGGAAATAGTACTCGGCATTCATTCGATTGTGTTTCTCTGATGAACTCGACGTTTCAGGGCCGTCCGATCGTAGTCAGATGGAACAGACGGCCGAGATTAAAACTTGGAAATTTTTTATATATTAAGTTATATAAATTCCAGAATTAAACCCTAAATTGTTGAATTTATTTAATGGCCTTCCCTAATGTATTTTAACACGAAATTTTAACCATAGATTCGTTATAAAATCTAGTTTATTTTGATGTAAATATTATGGGTTTAGTGTTATTAAACGTTATTTATAATTTTTGTAAGTTCTGAGTATTTTCGATTTATACAGATAATTATTCAAGATATTTTTATGAAACAAAAAATTTATAAGATGTCTAAAATATCATGGTTACTATATATTAAATTTGGGAATTTTTAGACAAGAGTAAATGGGTCTAAAAATTGTGTTTATGAATTTTTCATAAGTTATCTTATAATATATGGTTTTTAATGTAACCAAAAATTAAAGTATAGTTGATTAATAAACTTTATAGGTTGGGAATAATATAACAAGATTAAACTAACATTTAATACATAATGTTAATAAATATTTTTAGGTATAAACTTTTTAAGTCAAGTAAAAATATATATATATACATACATATATGTAAAAGAAATAACATAGTAACTTAGGTTAAATCAAGGAATAAATTTATCTGTATTTATATTAATTATATAATATGGAAGTTAATATACTTAATTAAAACTAAGGGAACACTTTATTTTTTAAACCATCTATTGGATGTGGATTTGTGTAAAATTTAATAGAGATAATTAAATACAATAAACCTACAATAGAATTTCCTGAATAAATCCTAGTATATATATATTAAAAATAAATAAGAGAAATAACATTCCTTATGGGAAATATAATAAGAGGAATATATGTATACTAGACTTTAGGACTTTAATCAGTATTAAAATAAATTAGTCAACGGTAACTTGGGAGCTTAATTAAGCTAAACCTATGATTAAGAGTAAGCAATTGAAATAAAATTAAATGTACCCTTAAGACATACAAATTCAATGGCGCAGATGGTCAAGTCAAACCTAGAACTAAACCGAGGTTGCACGTTCGAAACACCGCAGAATCCTTTTTAGGAATTTTAATCAATCAACGAAAACGTAACGCGGGCTTGGGCTATCCTACTGGGCCCAGGTCCATAAAGTCCAAAAGCCCACTTAAACAATTCAACGAGAGTTTAGGCCACTCTCTAGATAAACCCTAAATCTGTCCAGATTAAATGAAATGGGTCTAACTAAAAATTTAGTTAATAAAATCTAGCCCAAATCCTTATGAGAGGGTAACTGTAAACCTGAAACTATAATCAGTAAGAATGGAAGATGTTTAGTGTAGAAGTTGCTTAACTAATCAATACTTGGAACACCTTAATTATAGGTTATTAATGGGGGATCACTCACTCGAGTTAGTTACTGCTTCTTCACATACCAGGCACGATTTTTCGTACTCAAATACTTTTGCTAACGGACTTTATGGAATGTTTTGGAAAACGCTAACTGAGCTGAAATGAATTTCCAAAGGGAAACTGTTTGTGTGACTAACCCAGCTTGATGTGACTAACTGAGCCTTGAATGAACAACTTTCATGATTATTGGTTCCTCCTATCTGGTTGTCTCATTAGATATTAACTGTTGAGGGTTTACGCCTCTGCACTCTGTAGGACTGAGTGTTTTGGTATTACACTTGTGTAGTTAATAATCTAGTGGGAATATGGGAAAATGTCAATCTTGGTATTGAGTATAGATTCTTTCTATTAAGTGGTGCACACACTTTTCACAGATGACTGAGAACGGGTCGGTGGCAGCGGAGGTTTGCTATACCTCGTCCATATGGACAACTGACAGTGGAGGTCTGTTTACCTCGTCCTTGTGCCAACTGACTGGCGGTGGGGGGCATCTCTCCCAATGGGTTTTATTCCACTCTTGAATTATGGGTTCATGGATCTCTTCTTCCATTCCTAGTCCTTGTGGCTACTTGGGTCTTTCTAATCCTAATTGGAACTAAATCTAACATAAACAATGGTTGTTCACTAACTTATGACGTGGTTTCTTTTAAGTTGACTCACTTTACTTTCCTATTATTTATCTCTAACCTTGACTTGTTATCTTTGACTTGGTGATTTTGATGTGCCTTGTTCTTCTGATTTTGTTTTAAGCATTTGACTTCAAGCTATTGTTTGTTTTAAGGATCATGTTTTAAACTTTTGTTTTGGAGAGTTGTACCAGTTCCATTCCAGGGAACTGACTCACCCCTCCCGGGGTGGGCTGCTTGGTTTCATCTTGCAGGTACGAATTGTTATATAGGTGGCCACGAAGAGTATGAGTGATTGGGGTGGGAATTAGGGTTTGTGGAGAGTTTGTACATTTTGCTTTTATTATGTTTCTCGAGTTCAGACCGTAGCATTTGTAGGGTTATAAGTTGTAATTGGTGAGGTTTGGTGTCGGGTGTTTGGAACCCGATGATCTGTAACCGCCTTAGTATTTTATTTCCGCTGCATTTTTGTTAAACAGAGGCGTTATAGAAATTGATATCAGAGCGTAGTTACGCTCTGGACCCGAGAAAACTAGCCGAGTGAAATACTTAGAACATAGATTCACTTTAAACTGGGAAACTGGGGTAGAATTAGGAAGTGAGAATTCCAGAAAGGCACGTTACCCTTACCCCATACTTCACTTTAGTTGGTTTACATTACTACACTTAAATCTACGCACCGTCCCTAGGACGTTATAAACACTTCATACCTTACTACGTAGATATCTAGACTTTATAACACACCTATAAGTAACAAATACCCATCATTACCAGCTAAAATGTCACAAAGAGGAGGAAGAGGTGCAGGTCCCTCAAGAGGCTATGGACCTGACGCTGTCACCCCAGAGGTCATAGCGCAGATTGTGACGGCTGCACTAGCTCAGCAGCAGGCTCAAGTTCAACAACCACCACCGCCAGCACCTAACGATCCCCGGGAGTTCAACTGGCTGAAGGCGGTTAATGACCTTCTATGAAGGCCAACCAGAACCGAAGGCCTTGGAGAAGTACATCGACGAGATGCAGAAGGCTTTCCCCTCCCTACATGTTCCAGCGAACCGTCAGGTGGACATAGTGGCCTACTTTCTCCAGGGACCCGCGCATCGATGGTGGCAGACCGCGAGAGCCGAGCTGACTGCCCAGGCGGACTTCGACTTCCCAGCATTCTTGGTGGCTCTGAGAGCCAAGTTCTATCCATCCTACCTACAGAAGAGGATGTGGAGTGAGTTTGAGCAGCTGAAGCAAGGGACTTCCTCCGTCGCTGAGTATTACAATAAATTTGTGGAGCTGCTGGCTGTTATTGGAGAGGGAGCTTACGCTCCGAGATATCTGGTGGACAAATTCCATACCGGCCTGAACTTCAAGATCATGACTATGATCGGTTCCACCAGAGGGATGACCTTACAGGAACTAGCTGATGATGCAAATGACTGCGAGACCACCATTGCCTATCAGGATTCTGTGCTAGGCAAGAGGAGGAATGATAATGGAGGAGGAAATGGAAGAGGACCCTTTCAGAATCATGAAAAGAAGGGAAAATAATTCAAGGGAGGGAACGAGAAAGCCATCGTTTCTTATAATGCTGATGCTAAGCCTCTCCGCTCCCAGCCACTTAGGGGTGAGATAAATTAGAATCTACAATGTGGTTACATTTTGCTATCACGTTACTAATCTTGAACTGAAACAGGAAACCAACCTGTAAGAAGGTACTTCTACAGGAAGTGCGAGCGGGACCACCCAGGCAAGGAGTGTGACGGAACCCTGGTGACTTGTCACTACTGTGACAGGAAGGGGCACAGATCCTTCGAGTGCTTCTCGAACCCAGATTCCAGGGACTACAAGCCACGTACCGGGTCAACGACTAGAGCCCTAGCTACTAACACTACTGGAGGAGGAGGTAGAGGTGGCACCGGAGGTGCAGGACCATCTATCAACCGCCCTGCCCAGAACTATTCACAGAGGCCGGGACAGAACTACCCTCAAAGGCCGGGCAAGGCACCGACTCTCAACCTGGTGGACCGTGTCGAGGCAGCAAGGGACGACCCGAGTGCACCTGGTGAGGACTACTTCACTAGCGAAGAAGCTTAGATTCTACTCTTTTACATTCCATTTAGCTACTTTTCCTTCTAAATGTAAAAGGGATGAACTATAAATCTCTCTTTTGTTGTGCACTTTTCATTGCCAGTTGTGAACCTTACCTTAAACTGCTTAATAATAATTATTGTTTTATTCAGCTTTCGATATTTGCTTTCCTAAATTACCTATTTCCACACCCACCATCCCCTTTGAAGCCAAACTACACCCACTAGAGAAGTGTGAGGTATTGAGACCCGGGATGATTTTACTACGAGAGTACCTGACCCCAGCAGTCCAATATGCATTGATCCTCAAGATCAGGGAGTTAGGTGTGAAAGGAGGAAAATTTTACACCCCTACCTTCCAGAACGGTTCGACCATGAAAGTGAAGATCATGTGCCTAGGTAAGAAGTGGAACCACACCACCAAGAGCTATGAAGAGGTGGAGGTGCCACCAACCCGGAAGAATTGCAGACCATCATTGGAGCTGCAGTTAAGGCAGCACAAGAATTGGAGGATGAGCCCGTCCCAGACCTAACCTCAGACGTGTGCATCATCACCTTCATGGAAAAGAAGGTAAGCTAGGGATACACCAAGACAAGGACGAATCACCAGAGTCCATCACCAGAGGAGTTCTAGTGGTGTCCATATTACTTGGAGACGACGCGGAGTTCCTATTTGGTAACCAAAGGAGGATGGACCTTGCTACCATGATCCTCCTGAAGTCGGGTGATGTACTGATTTTTGGTGGGGCAGCTAGACTTATCTACCATGGGGTCAAGAGAATCAAGCCCAACACAGCCCCCACACCCATCATTAACCAGACCCACATGAAACCGGGCCGTCTAAACCTAACATTTAGACAGACCTAGCCATGTATTTTGCAATTTCAACATTGTAATCTTTAAGTTGCTCATGAAGCTTTCAATAAGAATGGAAATTCTAAGAATTTTATTGCTTCATTGTAGGGGTTGGAAACTCAGGGATCAGGTTGAATGTGTTGAACCAGGCTCAGGCAAAGAGTAATGGAATGGTCATCACAGGTATAAACAATTAACCCTGATTAGCCACCTTGGAAAAGTTGCCTAGTAATCTTAAAATCTACTCTATAATTTCAGGCACATTCTTGATTAATGGAGTGGAGGCCACCGTCCTGTTTGACTCTGGAGCCTCTCATTCCTTCATATCCCAAGCTTTTCATGCTAAGATAGATGCCCCTACAGAGGATATCCATGACTGCTCAGTCTTGCTGCCATCTAGAGAGTTGATTAAGTGCAGTAAGTAGTGCAAGAATCTGAGTATACACATCAAGGGAGTAGATTTCCTTCTTGATGCCATTGTCTTCCCTGACATAGGGTTCGATATAATTGTGGGCATGGACAAGCTACAGCGGTACCGAGGCAGACTACACTGTGCAGAGCATCGTCTCCTCCTGAAATCAGCTACAGGGATCACAGTATCGTACCGAATGCAGCCCAAGCAGCCGACTGTGAAGGTTGTGTTGGCGTTATCCCTGATGAAGGAGGTGTCCAAGGGCGCGACCGCCTACTACTGTTATGCCCAGGATCTGAGAACGGATCCGAAGTTCCAGAGCGATGTTGCCATTGTTTCGGAGTACCCTGACGATTGTCCAGAGGAGCTACCTGGACTGCCACCGCTGAGAGAGGTTGAATTCAACATCGACCTCATACCTTGCACGGGACCGATTGCCAAGGCTCCCTACCGGATGGGCCCTGCAGAGATGGTTGAGTTGAATAAACAACTGCAGGAGCTACTAGATAAGGGTTTCATCAGACCCAGTGACTCACCTTAGGGTGCTCCAGTGCTGTTCATCAAGAAGAAGGACGGGAGCATGAAACTCTAAACAATGTCACGATCAAGAACAAGTACCCACTGCCCAGGATCGATGACTTGTTCGACCAGCTGAGGGGAGCAAAGGTGTTCTCTCATATTGATCTGCGTTCCGGATATCATCAGATAGCTGTAGCTGAGTCAGATATAGAGAAGACAGCCTTCCGGACCAGATAAGGCCACTATGAGTTCACAGTGATGCCGTTTGGACTGACTAATGCACCAGCGAGATTCATGGACCTGATGCAGAGAGTCTTCCAAGCCCAGTTAGATAAGTCAGTGGTCGTATTCATAGACGACATCTTGATCTTCTCCAAGAGCAGAGAAGAACACGAGCAGCATTTGAGGACAGTCTTGGAGACTCTGAGAGAGAAGAAACTATATGCCAAGTTCAGTAAGTGTGAATTCTGGCTGGACAAGGTGTCATTCCTTGGTCATGTGATCTTAGCTGAGGGAGTTTCAGTAGACCCAGCTAAGGTTGAGGCGGTGAAGAGCTGGCATAGACCCCGCACTGTGACAGAGATTCAGAGTTTCCTTGGGTTGGCTGGCTACTATAGGCTCTTTGTGAAGGACTTCTCCAGGCTAGCCAAGCCCTAGACCTCTCTGATGAAGAAGGATATCCGTTTGTATGGGCAGAGGCTTGTGAGGCCTCCTTTTAGGCGCTGAAGCACGCCTTGACCACAGCTCCAGTATTATTACTCCCCGAAGGGAACGAGGGATACGAGGTGTATTGTGATGCTTCAGGTAGAGGGATCGGTGGGGTACTGATGCAGAATGGTAGAGTGGTAACGTATGCTTCTCGATAGCTGAAGAAACATGAAGAAAATTATCCCACACATGACCATGAGCTCCTCGCCATAGTCTTCGCCTTGAAGATCTGGCAACACTATCTGTATGGAGCCACAGTCCGGATTATGACAGACCATAAGAGTCTGAAATACATCTGGATCCAGAAGGAGCTGAACCTGACTAACGACGATGGGTAGAGCTACTAGCCGATTATGACATCAATCTCCAGTACACGGAAGGGAAAGGAAATGTTGTGGCAGACGCTCTGAGCAGAGGAGCATATTCACTTCTTGCCTTGATAGAGACGACCACCATAGCTAAGGAGGTATATGAAGCCCATGATAGTGATGTATATCTACAGGGCATCAGACAGAAGTTAGCAGACGGTTTGACCGATGGTCTGAAGTATGACTACGAGCTAGACAACGAGGGACACCTTCGAGTCAGAGGCAGACTCTGCATTCCTCATGATGCGATAGAACTTCAGACCAAGATCCTCTTTGAAGCTCATTCTTCTACATTATCAGTACACCCTGGAGCCACCAAGATGTAACAAAGATTTGAAGCAGCTATTCTGGTGGAGCGGGATGAAGAGGGATGTTGCAGATTTCATCTCCCGATGCTTCACCTATCAGAAGGTGAAGTTCGAGCATCGTCGACCAGGAGGCCAGATTCAGTCACTACCAGTACCGTGCTGGAAGTTTGACGACATCAGCATGGATTTTGTGGTCGGTCTCCCTCCAGCTAGAGGCGGACTGAATGCTATATGGGTAATAGTTGATAGGTTGACCAAGACAACCAGGTTCATACCTATCAAGGACACATGGAAGGTGCCCAAACTAGCTGAGGTGTTCACCATAGAGCACATCCGGTACCATGGGGTACCGAAGACGATCGTCTCCGATCGTGACACACGCTTCCTCAGCAGATTTTGGCGTCAGGTGCAGGAGGCGTTCGGTACTCAGTTACGCCTTAGCACAGCCTTTCAGCCTCAGACTGATGGGCAGACCGAGACAACAATTCAAACGCTGGAGGATATGTTGCGAGCGGTCGCTCTAGACTATCAGGGGAGTTGGGTAGAGCGTCTACACCTGGTAGAGTTCTCCTACAATAACTCCTACCACTCGTCCATCGGCATGGCACCGTTCCAGGCTTTGTATGGCAGGCCGTGCCAGACTCCCTTATCATGGAGTGACCCCACCGAGGCAGTCTTGATTGGGCCGGAGTACATTCAGACACTGCAGGATGACGTCAGAGTTATTCAGCAGCACATGAGGGCAGCGCAATCTAGACAGAAATCTTATGGGGATCAGCGTACCAGAGAGCTTGAGTTCTAGATTAGTGATATGGTCTTCCTATGAGTGTCTCCTATGAGAGGCATCTTCAGATTTGGGATGAGAGGGAAGCTAAGCCCTAAGTATGTCGGTCCGTACAGGATTACGGAGCGAGTGAGCCCAGCAGCATACAGACTAGATCTACCAGCGGAGTTAGGGAAGGTACATGACGTGTTTCATGTATCTCAGCTGAAGAAGTATATACCTGACCCTTCTCACGTGCTACAACCAGAGAGATTGGAGATTGATCCCACAGTGAGATATGAGGAGACTCCTATTCAGATCTTGGACATGAAGGTCCGAGAAATGAGAGGCAGATCAGTCAAACTAGTGAAAGTCCTCTGGGAGTATCATGGGGTTGAGGAAGCTACTTGGGAGACTGGGGACTTCATGAGAGTGAAGTACCCACATCTATTCACATGATATCCCCTTGTATCCGTTCCTTAGATGGGATCCCATTAGTAGCGGTACGAAGGCGTACCTTAGCTCTTTAAGGGGGGGGGGGGGGTAGTGCATACTCTTTCTTCGTCACCTCATCCAGATTATGCCCTGTGTTTTATTAGTAGAGTGATGGAGAGGTGTGTGTATGTACTTGATTTATAATGTACTCAATTTACACATTATGTGACTTGCTTTCTATCTATGAAATGTATTGGTTTGGTTTAATTTGAGTAATCTTGAGTAGAATTCATTTTGAAATGGAAACGGATGGAAATAAAGGATTGGATTGGTATGGATATCCGTTGGAATTATTATTGGATGAACCTCTTGAAATTCTTAGGACACCCGAAGCGGTGTGAGTACCTATTAGTTCATTTTAAACTTCGAGTCGAAGTTTCTTTTAAGGGGGGTATGCTGAATTACCCCATAAATTAATTTAAATTAATTTAGGGGATTTCTTTTATTAAACCCCAAATAATACTATTAAATACTAAATTATTATATAGTACTATGAATTTAATAATAAGATTTATAAATCAATAAATCTTGGAAAATTTTCTAGACACTCCAAATATATTATAAAGATTTTAGAAATATTTGGAGCATTGGTTTAAATCATAAAAGTCAATATAAAATCAAAGAAACCTTAAAGCTACTTAAAAAGATTATGGAAAACCAAGAAGATTGATAATAAGAACGTTAAAAACGGATCATCCAAGCCAAAGTTATGATAAAATGAAGTTTATAGCCAAAATTTTGAAGGCTACTGACATGGCAAGGGCCGTCTGACTCAGCCACGTGTGCCTCGGGAAACATGCCATGCCAGGTTGCCAAAATTCCCTAGAATTCGGCTAACTCTTCTCAGCCACCCTCAGTTGTTGCCTCATTTTCAGACTCCATTATCTCAACCGTCCTTGTGTAATTTTGAATGTCGTCTTTTTCATTCTCTTCTCCTTTAAACCCTATTTCTAACCATTACTCATACATGACCTAAATCCTTCTACATCCACCACAAAGTTGATTTGAAGTTGCCTCCCCAAAAACCTGTAACCCGGATTTCCAGAAAACCGATTCGGTAAGGTAACTTCGTCGAGTCATATCTCCTTCATCTGTCAATGCAAATTCGAGTTTTGTAGCTCATTTTGTAGCTCGTTTTGTAGATCTCTAATCCCTCTCCAACTTTCCTTTTTATACCCATGTAACACCCCCGTTTAACAATCAACAACTAAATGATGCGCCTAACGGTAACATAAGAGATGTCTACGCAGCGGTTACTACTCCATTCGGGTGCTACAGACGCCAACCACCCACGTGGTTGACAGACCACAATACCAACTCCAAGTTACGGTCTGAATGACTGGAAGTCCAACTTAACGAAATCCAAATACAACATAAAGTACAACTCAAGTACCGAGCATCTACAGTTTGGTTAATAACTTAAACAACATAACCCTTACATAAGAAAGCATACGACTTAAAGGTCTTGCCCAAATGGACTACCCCCATGGTAGTCGTTCCACCTACGCTCCGTCACGTTCAGATGATCACCTGTAAAAATAAAGGACTCAGCAAACTATGCCGAGTATGAACGTGTGAAGCCCGCATGTTACCGGGCCACACGACTACTTGGTCGAATATTATTAAGTCAATTTACATGCTATATATAAGCAGTAAAGCACATCACATTACATCATGATATCAAACACACTTCAAGGTAGCATAGCCACATCAACAAACATCCAAGCACAACAAGCTGCTAATATAGCAACAACAATCATGTAAGTCATCAGACATGTGCATAGGTATGTTACCAATGATCCTCACTAAGGGATCGTTCGAGCGTTGTGTGTTTTCATTTCTTTTCTCTTGTTCCCATGATGTGTATTTTCTTTTTCTTTTCCTTGCACCAGGTCTGGGGATATAGTTTAGATCCCGTGACCATATCATATTGGTGCCAATCTTTTCTTGTTTCTTAAGAATCACATTTGTGAATTTTCTTATTTGCTTAGTCTCATTACACATGTTTTCCTCTATTTTCTGGCACCGAGTCAGGGGTATAGATTAGATCCCGAGACTTTGTTATGTAGGTGCTATTCATTCCTTGTTTCTTTAAGGTTTATTTGTGAATTCTCTTATCACCACAATTTGGAGTACATCTTCCTCGTAGCTAATCCCCCATTCCTGGATAGCTCTTTTCTTCTCTGTTGTTTTTAAACGTTACTAGCCAGCTCCGGATACTAAGGGTCCTGTATCCCTATACCTTCTCAATGTTACTAGCCTTTGCTCCGGATACTAAGGGTCCGTATCCCTATTCCTTCTCAATGTTACTAGCCTTTGCTCCGGATACTAAGGGTCCGTATCCCTATTCCTTCTCAATGTTACTAGCCTTTGCTCCGGATACTAAGGGTCCGTATCCCTATTCCTTCTCAATGTTACTAGCCTTTGCTCCGGATACTAAGGGTCCGTATCCCTATTCCTTCTCAATGTTACTAGCCTTTGCTCGGATACTAAGGGTCGTATCCCTATTCCTTCTCAATGTTACTAGCCTTTGCTCCGGATACTAAGGGTCGTATCCCTATTCCTTCTCAATGTTACTAGCCTTTGCCGGATACTAAGGGTCCGTATCCCTATCCCCTCTAATGTTACTAGCCTCTGCTCCGGATACTAAGGGTCCGTATCCCTACTCATTTCTAAGGTATTGGTATCATTATCCTTGAGAGCTCGACACCATAGTGGGTGTCTTTAGAGGTCCTCTAAAGTTAGAGAGGATTCGTCTCTTTGTATAGTTCTTTTGTTTGTCTACGTGGTTCGTCATGTCTCATCAAAGGAGACTTGCTCTTCATTATCGTTAATGAATAGACACCATAGTGGGTGTCATGGTACGTCCTCCATAGTTAGAGAGGAGTCCCCTTTATAGCATTCTTTGTTTTTCATAGTTCGTTGTGGTTCTCGTTTAGTTTCCCTTTATGTAGTTTCTTTGTTTACATAGTTCGCTGTGTTCATCTCAGGGTTCCATAACGCGAAAGGGACTAAACTACTGTGTGCGCGCAACGATACACAACAATGATATAAAAATCAAACAACATAATAAACAAGCAATCCAATTCCATGCATGATCTTAGGGTCTTTTCACACAGAGCACACAGCACACAAGCCGTGTAACAGGCAACATACGAACCACACATGTCCATACCTTTTTCGCTAGTTCGGGTCGTCTCCCACTCGGAGTCCCTGACGAAGCACGCTACGATCCTAAAGTTAATTAAGACAATGTGTCAGTTCATTATTTTATGTGACGACACTTTATATCGTACGCTATTCCCTAGGATGTTGTCACATGCTTAGTTTATACTGACTCTTAGAACTTCACATGCATTATTCTAGGCTTAACTTACTCCTAGGGTATTCATATCTTTATTACATGTTAACTAAGTCCCGTTTCCTTAGTAAATGGTTTAGAGCGTTTTAGGTGCTATTTATGTAACAAGTTTATATAACCTAGATATAACTTGTCTAATGTGTATTCCCCCTTAAATGAATAGGTGGGGTAATGTTTTATTCCATGCATATTGATAATATAGACCATAAGATACCAGTAAAATCCATGTATACAGCAGTCCAAAATTCACAAAACTGCAACATAATTTTGATGTCTAATCCCACTTGACCTCTCCCTTAATGTATCAACTGAGGCTTACTTTCCCCCACACGGTTTCATTAACTAGTCAGAGGTATTAGTACTGGGATTTATCATTTAACTATCAACACACTCTTAATACCCCTGTATACCAACTGTACAGAGGCTACTTATTATCGAAATCTGAAACCATAGTTTGTATGTTTCTTCTGGTTCTTGTTTGTCTTTGGTTCCACTGATGTTTAGTCTTCTCAAACACGTTTTGCCATCCTAGATGCAGTTACTAGATAGGATATGAGTTTTTTTTAAACCAAACCACCCTTAGAGTCTGGTTATACAGAAGTTATAATCTCACTGAAACTGAACACAACCTACACCCTCTTCCTTGGTCATTGTTGTTAGTTAGTTCAGTCTAGGCTTGTTTTCTTTCCTGCCGTGTTTACCCACTAGTTATGGGTATGAAGCTTGGCTTAAACTCAAAGCTACACTTATCAAGCTCCCCTAAACATCTGTAATTAACCATACAGAACAGACACAAAAGGCAGTTCAGACCACTGAAACCGAACTGCAAAACTTCCATTGATCTCTCTCTCTATTTGGCTCACGTGTCTGTCATTAATCTATCCCTGAAACATCTACTTACTTAATCAGTGTTTTAGTTTGTTTCCATTTCAAAACAACTTTAAGACAGCTCTGTTAAATCCACTGCGGTAACCCCTATTCTAACCAGGAAGAGAAACGGTAAAGCTTAGAAAAAGGAAACTGATATACTCCCTTGCTTTCTTTCTGCTCATTCTCACTTCAGATTTTTAATTCTTCCTCAACTTGGTACCCGTCTAGCTATAAGTGTTGATAATGTTTTAAGCTCATAATTACCTCAGTAAAACACTCACCCAGCTTCTGTACTCAAGTACACAGAAAGGAATCTTTCAGGAAACAAAACACCAATTGAAATATCGATTTCTGTTAACCTTTCTTTTATTGTCTTCTGTTACAGATCAGTTTCTTTCTTCTGTTTCTCTCACTCGATATAGATGATGAATAGTCTGGATTGAATGTCTTAACATAGTTTTAATCCCCCAAAACAAATTCACAACACACCATTTAAACTTCTGTAGAGTTGTTACACAGAAAAACTGAGATTACAAATCTGGAACTGAACTGGTGAGTTTTCTCATATTGTTTTCTTTCTTTTCTGTTACTTAACCTATCTGTCAACTTCTCCCCCCCCAGTGCTTAAGTGTCTAATCAATTTGGAACTCAAAAACAGACCCAAAGAATCAAGGGTTACACTTCTGAAAATACTTGCACCAGACTGAAAACTGAAGATCAAAAACAAAACAAAACTGATAGCTTCCTTTTACTTCTCTCTGTTCTCTAACCTGTCCCCATTATTTACAACCTCACTTAAGTGTATTAGTTTTATTTTGGATTCATTATCAAGCCGTTACAACCTCCTCTAAGAAAAGTCTACACCCAATATGCATGACTGAAACAGATTGCTACGTCACTTCCTATCTCTTTGCTCACCTTTCTGATTTGACTTCCAGATCCTCCCACTTCTTTTCTTACGTGACTTAGTGTGTTATATAGTTTTAGAATTCAATGACAGAACCCAAGATTGATCTAGTCCATGTCTCCGAAGTCCCTCTGTACAAGACCAGAAAAATCTGATAAGCTACACTCCAAGAAACTGATAATCCCTTTTCTGTTGTTGCTTTTCTTTCTGCTCCCCAAATCTGTTCTTTTTTTTTTTTCCTGTTTACCCTAGTTGCTTACTCATTTAGTTAAGTAGGTTATCCAGTATATATATATATATATTTTTCCTCAAAACACACCTGAGATACTAAGTTAAGGATACGGGAAAACACTCCTACTGAAATGAGAGTTTTCAGAAGCTAACCCAACTGTAACATGAGGCTGATGTTGTTTTATTCTGTTCATTTAATCTGATTTCCAGTTTTCCCCAAATCGTTGACACTTTTAACTACATAAATTGACAAGACTTTAAGCTTATAACACTCTCAATATAACCCCCTTACAACACTTTTCCCAGCTACTGAAATCTCATTATACCAAAACTGAAACGTAAACTGAAGCAGGAACTGTACTATCCCCTTACGTTTCTTTTCTGTTTTCACTAGTTCTGACTCCCAACTTCCTAAATGAATACACCAGCTAGGTAGGTGTGTTAGGTAAGTCTTAGGCTCATTAACCACGCAATGCCACCCTTATGACTTCTCTGTAACAAAGTTTACAGAACTCAATGTTTCAGGAAAACTGAAACTTCAAAATCAGATATCCTCTCTAATAACTCCTTTCTTTGCTCGTGAATTCACTTTCATTTTCTCCCCAAGCTTTTCACCCATTTAGTTAAGTGGTTTAGCAAGGTTTTTATTTCGAAACAAACCCATAACAACATGGTTTAGCTACTGAGATTGCAACAGAAACAGAAGGTATAAACTGCTGCGTTTGCTTCTGTTCTTTCAAGCTGCTAGTTTTTTTTCTTCTTTCCTTCTTCAAACACTCTCACGAGTCTAATGGGTTCGTAAGGGGTTTTATCTTGCCTTAGGTTCATTACTAACCTAACACTACATCTGTATCATATCTAGACATTTGGTAGCCAGAACACAATGTTTCAAAATTTGTAAAACTGAAACTGATGCAATTACTTTGCTATGGTTTTTTTTTCTTTCTTACCTTGGTTGGAAGCTAGTTTCTCCTTGGGTTTCCTTCCAGGTTTTGAAGGGAGAATTCACCAAACATCAAGGTCCTCTATAACAGACCATGAACAAGAAAGAACTCACAGGTTAGCTGCTTATATTTTTATCAGAACGACTGTTAAACTACCTGGCCATGCGCAGGGGTTTAGAGAGTTACCTTGGGCAGTGTTGTTTGTTTTTTTTTTAACTGTAATTTGAATAGGTTGTTGCTCTAGGACTTGTACGGTTGCTGGAACACTCACCTAGCACATTCAGGCAGACATGCAGGAAAGAGTAGGTGAGTAACTGGTATCTCTGTGAAGCAGGAAGCCAAAACAGGATAGTAAGGCAAGAACATGACTGTTTTGTGGCTTCACCTTGGAACTGAATTCAAACCAGCTTGGGGTGAGTTTCTTGAGCATTTTGGCACACTCCTGGAAGAGTTTCACCAAGGGGATTCACGCACAAGAGCAGAGCAGAAGAGGGGAGTCAGCTCATCATGTTTTCGAACAGGAAAAAAAATAACAAAAGGGAGGAGTGAGTTGGTTACCGGTTTTTTTTTGTTTAGTTGAATTGCCTGGAGCTGTTCCAGTTCTTTTTGAAGCTTGAGCACAGGGACATCGAGTATGCACAGAGGAGGAGAGGATGGGTTGAGGTGACCGTTTACTTTCAAACAGAAACAACAAGGTTGGAATGATGATTGTCCGATCGGGGAAGAAGAAAAAGCAAATCAGTTGAAGCAGGAGAACAGTCTGGAGGCTGGGCTTACCTTCTCGTACGAAAAAAAAGAAGACAGCAGAGACCCTGAATTGATACTGGCGTGAGCATGCAGGCAGGAAGGTAAGAAGGGATGCGATGGAGTATTACTCAGATGGCACAAGTCGAGAAAGGGCTGAGTACTGGGACTAATGAGTCGGTGGTGGGATAAAGTCCCGATGAAGCACTTTGTGGAAGTTTGGTGAGTTCAAACTTTGATGCGGTCCATGCTCCGTTGTCTGATTCCTCAAGTTCAACAGTCGACAGTAGCGTGCCGGCTTCAGTTGGAATTTTCTTCCTTTTGAGCCAACTGATATTACCGAAACAGAAGGGAGAATAGGGAAGTTTCTTTTTTTTTTTCTTTTCTGTCTTTATCTAACTGATCGGTACTAATTTCAATTTACGTGGGTAGAATACCGAAAATGAGCTTAGCTCAACCGGTTACAGCCTTTATAAGGTATGTGAGAGGTCTCGGGTTCGAGCCTCAACGAGAGCGTCTTTGCTCCCCTTTTTCTTTCTTTTTATTTGAGTAAGTTATATATGCGTACTTATATATATGTGACTATATATTATTTCGTGTAGTTATTATTATTATTTTCTTTGTTACGAAGTTACGTGACGACATTTCTACTTATTCACGCCGTCACAATGTCGTAACGTAACGTTACGTATATGTACTTTCGTGTTCGTACATAAATATATATGTACTAGATTTAATTGCTCGTACATTATTTTATGTCCATAAAACGTGTTATGATTTTTTTACGTTTAATATTTAGGGGTATTTCAGCTTACCCCCCTTAAAAGAGACTTCGTCCCGAAGTCTTACTTCTTTAACTTATATTTTCCACTCTTGGTAATTCTTAGGGATCCAGTCCCGCTTTCATTTTCGATACCCAAAAGATTTAGTCCATAATTATAATGCTCGGTGCTTCTAAGCACCGTGCCACATCAGTGGCTTCACACAAGTTCTCATAGTAGACCCAGAAGCTAGCAATGTGTATGCTAGAGTGCAACCCAAGGCGCACGACATTCATTCATACATAGCGTACATAACATTTTCACACACAATTCCAAACACACAACCCTACCAACCAACCACGAGTGGTTGTAGGAATACAACACAATAAGTCAAACACACATCCAAAACAAAACGCGCTTACCCCCCTTAAAAGAGGGGTACGCCCTCGTACCCTACACTAAGCCGAAACATCGATGAAAAGATAGGGGTACCTAGTTTTTTTCCTTACCAGATTGATTATATGCCATTGTGTAAACGCCAGATCGGGTTTTCCCGAGTGTGAGGAGGCTTTCCACCTCTCCAGCGTTTTCCTACGGATTGAATGGACCGTAACTAACGAGCCTCACAAACTAACCCGTAACCCCGTTTCTCAAATTTAGGTTTTCCTATACTCGGTACTCCTCTGTTCCAGTCATCAGAGCGCAACTACGCTCTGATACCACTTTCTGTAACACCCCCGTTTAACAATCAACAACTAAATGATGCGCCTAACGGTAACATAAGAGATGTCTACGCAGCGGTTACTACTCCATTCGGGTGCTACAGACGCCAACCACCCACGTGGTTGACAGACCACAATACCAACTCCAAGTTACGGTCTGAATGACTGGAAGTCCAACTTAACGAAATCCAAATACAACATAAAGTACAACTCAAGTACCGAGCATCTACAGTTTGGTTAATAACTTAAACAACATAACCCTTACATAAGAAAGCATACGACTTAAAGGTCTTGCCCAAATGGACTACCCCCATGGTAGTCGTTCCACCTACGCTCCGTCACGTTCAGATGATCACCTGTAAAAATAAAGGACTCAGCAAACTATGCCGAGTATGAACGTGTGAAGCCCGCATGTTACCGGGCCACACGACTACTTGGTCGAATATTATTAAGTCAATTTACATGCTATATAAGCAGTAAAGCACATCACATTACATCATGATATCAAACACACTTCAAGGTAGCATAGCCACATCAACAAACATCCAAGCACAACAAGCTGCTAATATAGCAACAACAATCATGTAAGTCATCAGACATGTGCATAGGTATGTTACCAATGATCCTCACTAAGGGATCGTTCGAGCGTTGTGTGTTTTCATTTCTTTTCTCTTGTTCCCATGATGTGTTTTTTTTTCTTTTCCTTGCACCAGGTCTGGGGATATAGTTTAGATCCCGTGACCATATCATATTGGTGCCAATCTTTTCTTGTTTCTTAAAGAATCACATTTGTGAATTTTCTTATTTGCTTAGTCTCATTACACATGTTTTCCTCTATTTTCTGGCACCGAGTCAGGGGTATAGATTAGATCCCGAGACTTTGTTATGTAGGTGCTATTCATTCCTTGTTTCTTTAAGGTTTATTTGTGAATTCTCTTATCACCACAATTTGGAGTACATCTTCCTCGTAGCTAATCCCCCATTCCTGGATAGCTCTTTTCTCTCTCTGTTGTTTTTAAACGTTACTAGCCACTGCTCCGGATACTAAGGGTCCGTATCCCTATACCTTCTCAATGTTACTAGCCTTTGCTCCGGATACTAAGGGTCCGTATCCCTATTCCTTCTCAATGTTACTAGCCTTTGCTCCGGATACTAAGGGTCCGTATCCCTATTCCTTCTCAATGTTACTAGCCTTTGCTCCGGATACTAAGGGTCCGTATCCCTATTCCCTCTCAATGTTACTAGCCTTTGCTCCGGATACTAAGGGTCCGTATCCCTATTCCTTCTCAATGTTACTAGCCTTTGCTCCGGATACTAAGGGTCCGTATCCCTATTCCTTCTCAATGTTACTAGCCTTTGCTCCGGATACTAAGGGTCCGTATCCCTATTCCTTCTCAATGTTACTAGCCTTTGCTCCGGATACTAAGGGTCCGTATCCCTATCCCCTCTCAATGTTACTAGCCTCTGCTCCGGATACTAAGGGTCCGTATCCCTACTCATTTCTAAGGTATTGGTTTATCATTATCCTTGATAGCTCGACACCATAGTGGGTGTCTTTAGAGGTCCTCTAAAGTTAGAGAGGATTCGTCTCTTTGTATAGTTTTTTGTTTTGTCTACGTGGTTCGTCATGTCTCATCAAAGGAGACTTGCTCTTCATTATCGTTAATGAATAGACACCATAGTGGGTGTCATGGTACGTCCTCCATAGTTAGAGAGGAGTTCCCCTTTATAGCATTCTCTTTGTTTTCATAGTTCGTTGTGGTTCTCGTTTAGTTTTCCCTTTATGTAGTTTCTTTGTTTACATAGTTCGCTGTGTTTCATCTCAGGGTTCCATAACGCGAAAGGGACTAAACTACTGTGTGCGCGCAACGATACACAACAATGATATAAAAATCAAACAACATAATAAACAAGCAATCCAATTCCATGCATTGATCTTAGGGTCTTTTCACACAGAGCACACAGCACACAAGCCGTGTAACACGGCAACATACGAACCACACATGTCCATACCTTTTTCGCTAGTTCGGGTCGTCTCCCACTCGGAGTCCCTGACGAAGCACGCTACGATCCTAAAGTTAATTAAGACAATGTGTCAGTTCATTATTTTATGTGACGACACTTTATATCGTACGCTATTCCCTAGGGATGTTGTCACATGCTTAGTTTATACTGACTCTTAGAACTTCACATGCATTAATTCTAGGCTTAACTTACTCCTAGGGTATTCATATCTTTATTTACATGTTAACTAAGTCCCGTTTCCTTAGTAAATGGTTTAGAGCGTTTTAGGTGCTATTTATGTAACAAGTTTATATAACCTAGATATAACTTGTCTAATGTGTATTCCCCCTTAAATGAATAGGTGGGTAATGTTTTATTCCATGCATATTGATAATATAGACCATAAGATACCAGTAAAATCCATGTATACAGCAGTCCAAAATTCACAAAACTGCAACATAATTTTGATGTCTAATCCCACTTGACCTCTCCCTTAATGTATCAACTGAGGCTTACTTTCCCCCACACGGTTTCATTAACTAGTCAGAGGTATTAGTACTGTTTTGGATTTATCATTTAACTATCAACACACTCTTAATACCCCTGTATACCAACTGTACAGAGGCTACTTATTATCGAAATCTGAAACCATAGTTTGTATGTTTCTTCTTGGTTCTTGTTTGTCTTTGGTTCCACTGATGTTTAGTCTTCTCAAACACGTTTTGCCATCCTAGATGCAGTTACTAGATAGGATATGAGTTTGTTTTTAAACCAAACCACCCTTAGAGTCTGGTTATACAGAAGTTATAATCTCACTGAAACTGAACACAACCTACACCCTCTTCCTTGGTCATTGTTGTTAGTTAGTTCAGTCTAGGCTTGTTTTCTTTCCTGCCGTGTTTACCCACTAGTTATGGGTATGAAGCTTGGCTTAAACTCAAAGCTACACTTATCAAGCTCCCTATAAACATCTGTAATTAACCATACAGAACAGACACAAAAAGGCAGTTCAGACCACTGAAACCGAACTGCAAAACTTCCATTGATCTCTCTTATTTGGCTCACGTGTCTGTCATTAATCTATCCCTGAAACATCTACTTACTTAATCAGTGTTTTAGTTTTGTTTCCATTTCAAAACAACTTTAAGACAGCTCTGTTAAATCCACTGCGGTAACCCCTATTCTAACCAGGAAGAGAAACGGTAAAGCTTAGAAAAAGGAAACTGATATACTCCCTTGCTTTCTTTCTGCTCATTCTCACTTCAGATTTTTAATTCTTCCTCAACTTGGTTACCCGTCTAGCTATAAGTGTTGATAATGTTTTAAGCTCATAATTACCTCAGTAAAACACTCACCCAGCTTCTGTACTCAAGTACACAGAAAGGAATCTTTCAGGAAACAAAACACCAATTGAAATATCGATTTCTGTTAACCTTTCTTTTATTGTCTTCTGTTACAGATCAGTTTCTTTTCTTCTGTTTCTCTCACTCGATAACCTAGCTACTGGATTGAATGTCTTAACATAGTTTTAATCCCCCAAAACAAATTCACAACACACCATTTAAACTTCTGTAGAGTTGTTACACAGAAAAACTGAGATTACAAATCTGGAACTGAACTGGTGAGTTTTCTCATATTGTTTTCTTTCTTTTCTGTTACTTAACCTATCTGTCAACTTCTCCCCCCCCCAGTGCTTAAGTGTCTAATCAATTTGGAACTCAAAAACAGACCCAAAGAATCAAGGGTTACACTTCTGAAAATACTTGCACCAGACTGAAAACTGAAGATCAAAAACAAAACAAAACTGATAGCTTCCTTTTACTTCTCTCTGTTCTCTAACCTGTCCCCATTATTTACAACCTCACTTAAGTGTATTAGTTTTATTTTGGATTCATTATCAAGCCGTTACAACCTCCTCTAAGAAAAGTCTACACCCAATATGCATGACTGAAACAGATTGCTACGTCACTTCCTATCTCTTTGCTCACCTTTCTGATTTGACTTCCAGATCCTCCCACTTCTTTTCTTACGTGACTTAGTGTGTTATATAGTTTTAGAATTCAATGACAGAACCCAAGATTGATCTAGTCCATGTCCCCGAAGTCCCTCTGTACAAGACCAGAAAAATCTGATAAGCTACACTCCAAGAAACTGATAATCCCTTTTCTGTTGTTGCTTTTCTTTCTGCTCCCCAAATCTGTTCTTTTTTTTTTTCCTGTTTACCCTAGTTGCTTACTCATTTAGTTAAGTAGGTTATCCAGTATATATATATATATATATATTTTTCCTCAAAACACACCTGAGATACTAAGTTAAGGATACGGGAAAACACTCCTACTGAAATGAGAGTTTTCAGAAGCTAACCCAACTGTAACATGAGGCTGATGTTGTTTTATTCTGTTCATTTAATCTGATTTCCAGTTTTCCCCAAATCGTTGACACTTTTAACTACATAAATTGACAAGACTTTAAGCTTATAACACTCTCAATATAACCCCCTTACAACACTTTTCCCAGCTACTGAAATCTCATTATACCAAAACTGAAACGTAAACTGAAGCAGGAACTGTACTATCCCCTTACGTTTCTTTTCTGTTTTCACTAGTTCTGACTCCCAACTTCCTAAATGAATACACCAGCTAGGTAGGTGTGTTAGGTAAGTCTTAGGCTCATTAACCACGCAATGCCACCCTTATGACTTCTCTGTAACAAAGTTTACAGAACTCAATGTTTCAGGAAAAACTGAAACTTCAAAATCAGATATCCTCTCTAATAACTCCTTTCTTTGCTCGTGAATTCACTTTCATTTTCCCCAAGCTTTTCACCCATTTATTAAGTGGTTTAGCAAGGTTTTTATTTCGAAACAAACCCATAAAACATGGTTTAGCTACTGAGATTGCAACAGAAACAGAAGGTATAAACTGCTGCGTTTGCTTCTGTTCTTTCAAGCTGCTAGCTGTTTTTTTTTTTCTTCTTCCTTCTTCAAACACTCCACGAGTCTAATGGGTTCGTAAGGGGTTTTTATCTTGCCTTAGGTTCATTACTAACCTAACACTACATCTGTATCATATCTAGACATTTGGTAGCCAGAACACAATGTTTCAAAATTTGTAAACTGAAACTGATGCAATTACTTTGCTATGGTTTTTTTTTCTTTCTTACCTTGGTTGGAAGCTAGTTTCTCCTTGGGTTTCCTTCCAGGTTTTGAAGGGAGAATTCACCAAACATCAAGGTCCTCTATAACAGACCATGAACAAGAAAGAACTCACAGGTTAGCTGCTTATATTTTTATCAGAACGACTGTTAAACTACCTGGCCATGCGCAGGGGTTTAGAGAGTTACCTTGGGCAGTGTTGTTTGTTTTTTTTTTAACTGTAATTTGAATAGGTTGTTGCTCTAGGACTTGTACGGTTGTGGAACACTCACCTAGCACATTCAGGCAGACATGCAGGGAAGAGTAGGTGAGTAACTGGTATCTCTGTGAAGCAGGAAGCCAAAACAGGATAGTAAGGCAAGAACATGACTGTTTTGTGGCTTCACCTTGGAACTGAATTCAAACCAGCTTGGGGTGAGTTTCTTGAGCATTTTGGCACACTCCTGGAAGAGTTTCACCAAGGGGATTCACGCACAAGAGCAGAGCAGAAGAGGGGAGTCAGCTCATCATGCTTTCGAACAGGAAAAAAAAATAACAAAAGGGAGGAGTGAGTTGGTTACCGGTTTTTTTTTGTTTAGTTGAATTGCCTGGAGCTGTTCCAGTTCTTTTTGAAGCTTGAGCACAGGGACATCGAGTATGCACAGAGGAGGAGAGGATGGGTTGAGGTGACCGTTTATTTCAAACAGAAACAACAAGGTTGGAATGATGATTGTCCGATCGGGGAAGAAGAAAAAGCAAATCAGTTGAAGCAGGAGAACAGTCTGGAGGCTGGGCTTACCTTCTCGTACGAAAAAAAAGAAGACAGCAGAGACCCTGAATTGATACTGGCGTGAGCATGCAGGCAGGAAGGTAAGAAGGGATGCGATGGAGTATTACTCAGATGGCACAAGTCGAGAAAGGGCTGAGTACTGGGACTAATGAGTCGGTGGTGGGATAAAGTCCCGATGAAGCACTTTGTGGAAGTTTGGTGAGTTCAAACTTTGATGCGGTCCATGCTCCGTTGTCTGATTCCTCAAGTTCAACAGTCGACAGTAGCGTGCCGGCTTCAGTTGGAATTTTCTTCCTTTTGAGCCAACTGATATTACCGAAACAGAAGGGAGAATA
Source organism: Limonium bicolor (assembly GCA_023374045.1). Lineage (NCBI taxonomy): Eukaryota > Viridiplantae > Streptophyta > Magnoliopsida > Caryophyllales > Plumbaginaceae > Limonium > Limonium bicolor. The sequence goes on along the minus strand of CM041778.1, from coordinate 255,351,257 downwards.
GGGAAGTTTTCTTTTTTTTTTCTTTTCTGTCTTTATCTAACTGATCGGTACTAATTTCAATTTACGTGGGTAGAATACCGAAAATGAGCTTAGCTCAACCGGTTACAGCCTTTATAAGGTATGTGAGAGGTCTCGGGTTCGAGCCTCAACGAGAGCGTCTTTGCTCCCCTTTTCTTTCTTTTTATTTGAGTAAGTTATATGCGTACTTATATATAGTGACTATATATTATTTCGTGTAGTTATTATTATTATTTTCTTTGTTACGAAGTTACGTGACGACATTTCTACTTATTCACGCCGTCACAATGTCGTAACGTAACGTTACGTATATGTACTTTCGTGTTCGTACATAAATATATATGTACTAGATTTAATTGCTCGTACATTATTTATGTCCATAAAACGTGTTATGATTTTTTTACGTTTAATATTTAGGGGTATTTCAACCCAAGGCTGATTCTTATTTGGGTGGGAGATAAAGGCGTCTAAAGTTTGCTATACGACCACGGTGGATTTCCTACCCAGATTCTCCCAGAAATCGATAGGTAAACCCAGATCTTGTGAGATCTTTAACTCTCTCTCTAATCTATCAAATTCAATGATTCTTCCACTGGTATTTAAAGTTACATTCGTACTTTAAAATGTGGTAGGTTTCGTGGATCGGTTCTTCCTCAGTTAGCACGAGTTGGTCCGTGAAGTAGCCAACTCAAACTTCACATAAAATCATAAAAACCGCAAGGTATAAACTCGAAACTTTCGGTTTAGATTTCTTCATGTGTATTACGAATTAGATTAGGATGTTTCTATCAATTTGTAGAACTACATTTACTCTTTCGAATAAGCCCAAGAACGTGGTCAAACTCGATCTGTATTGTAAATTATAGATCCGCAAACTTCACTACTCGAACTGCCTAGAAGTCCAGCCTTTTCCGAAAACCTGAATTCAATTTCACTCACCGACACGTCTCCAGTGAGTTTCCGACCAATTCCTCCGATATTGCTACTCGGGTTTTCATTCTAGAACTAACCCAACTGCCAATTTAAACTATAGTTCATTGTATAGTGAGAATTCGAAGGAATTCGAACCGTAATTGAATAAACCCTAAACTGAGTTTAGCCAAAATCGAATTTCCAGTGTACTGCATGATAACTCATAAAATTGGTACCATTATAACTGCAATTAAATTTCGAATCCAATGAAACAAAAATCAACGAATTTGGTTCTGTAGATTTTGAGGAATTGAGGAAATAGTACTCGGCATTCGATTGTGTTTCTCTGATGAACTCGACGTTTCAGGGCCGTCCGATCGTAGTCAGATGGAACGGACGACCGAGATTAAAACGTGGAAGTTTTTTAATATATTAAGTTATATAAATTCCAGAATTAAATCCTAACTTGTTGAATTTATTTAATGGCCTTCCCTAATGTATTTTAACACGAAATTTTAACCATAGATTCATTATAAATTATAGTTCATTTTGATGTAAATTAATATGGGTTTCGAGTTATTAAACGTAATTATAATTTTTGTAAGTTATGAGTATTTTGGATTTATATAGATAATTACTCAAGATATTTTTATGAAACAAAAATTTTATACTATGTCTAAAATATCATGGTTACTATATATTAAATTTGGGAATTTTTAGACAAGAGTAAATGGGTCTAAAAATTGTGTTTATGAATTTTTCATAAGTTATCTTATAATATATGGTTTTTAATGTAACCAAAAATTAAAGTATAGTTGATTAATAAACTTTATAGGTTGGGAATAATATAACAAGATTAAACTAACATTTAATACAGAATGTTAATATATATCTTTAGGTATAAACTTTTTAAGTCAAGTTAATATATATATATATATACATACATATATGTAAAAGAAATAACATAGTAACTTAGGTTAAATCAAGGAATTAAATTAATCTATATTTAAATTAATTATATAATATGGAAGCTAATATACTTAATTAAAACTAAGGGAATACTTTATTTTACAAACAATATATTGGATGTGGATTTGTGTAAAATTTAATAGAGATAATTAAATACAATAAACCTACAAAAGAATTTCCTGAATAAATCCTAGTATATATATATATATATATATATATATATATATATTAAAGAAATAACATTCCTTATGGGAAATATGATAAGAGGAATATATGTATACTAGACTTTAGGACTTTAATCAGTATTAAAATAAATTAGTCAACGGTAACTTGGGAGCTTAATTAAGCTAAACCTATGATTAAGAGTAAGCAATTGAAATAAAATTAAATGTACCCTTAAGAGATACAAATTCAATGGCACAAATGGTCAAGTCAAACCTAGAGCTAAACCGAGGTTGCACGTTCGAAACCCCGCATAATCCTTTTTAGGAATTTTAATCAATCAACGAAAACGTAACACGAGCTTGGGCTATCCTACTGGGCCCAGATCCATAAACTCCAAAAGCCCACTTAAACAATTCAACGAGAGTTTGGGCCACTCTCAAGATAAACCCTAAATCTGTCCAAATTAAATGAAATGGGTCGAACTAAAAATTTAGTTAATAAAATCTAGCCCAAATCCTTATGAGAGGGTAACTGTAAACCCGAACCTATAATGAGTAAGAATGGAAGATGTTTAGTTTATAAGTTGCTTAACTAATCAATACTTGGAACACCTTAATTATAGGTTATTAGTGGGGGATCACTCACTCGAGTTAGTTACTGCTTCTTCACATACCAGGTTCGATTTCTCATACTCAAATACTTTTGCTAACAGACTTTATGGAATGTTTTGGAAAACGCTAGCTGAGTTGAAATGAATTTCCAAAGGGAAACTGTTTGTGTGACTAACCCAACTTGATGTGACTAACTGAGCCTTGAATGAACAACTTTCATGATTATTGGTTCCTCCTATCTGGTTGTCTCATTAGATATTAACTGTAGAGGGTTTACGCCTCTGCACTCTGTAGGACTGAGTGTTTTGGTATTGCACTTGTGCAGTTAATAATCTAGTCGGAATATGGGAAAATGTCAATCTTGGTATTGAGTATGGATTCTTTCTATTGAGTGGTGCACACACTTTTCACCGATGACTGAGAACGGGTCAGTGGCAGCGGAGGTCTGCTATACCTCGTCCATATGGACAACTGACAGCGGAGGTCTGTTTACCTCGTCCTTGTGACAACTGACTGGTGGTAGGGGCCATCTCTCCCAATGGGTTTTATTCCACTCTTGAATTATGGGTTCTTGGATATCTTCTTCCATTCCTAGTCCTTGTGGCTACTTGGGTCTTTCTAATCCTAATTGGAACTAAATCTACCATAAGCAATGGTTGTTCACTAACTTATGACGTGGTTTCTTTTAAGTTGACTCACATTACTTTCCTGTTATTTATCTCTAACCTTGACTTGTTATCTTTGACTTGGTGATTTTGATGTGCCTTGTTCTTCTGATTTTGTTTTAAGCATTTGACTTCAAGCTATTGTTTGTTTTAAGGATCATGTTTTAAACTTTTGTTTTGGAGAGTTGTACCAGTTCCATTCCAGGGAACTGACTCACCCCTCCCGGGGTGGGCTGCTTGGTTTTATCTTGCAGGTACGAATTGTTATACAGGTGGCCCCGAAGAGTATCAGTGATTGGGGTGGGAATTAGGGTTTGTGGAGAGTTTGTACATTTTGCTTTTATTATGTTTCTCGAGTTCAGACCGTAGCATTTGTAGGATTATAAGTTTTAATTGATGAGGTTTGGTGCCGGGTGTTTGGAACCCGATGATCTGTAATCTCCTTAGTATTTTATTTCCACTGCATTTTTGTTAAACAGGGGTGTTACAATCTTATGTAAACTCTATTTTCGTGTGAAATTGTTAGTTTTATGCGAAAAGCAAACGTGTTGATGGTTTTATGAACATATTGGTTTTGTGCCATACAAGGGGATGTTCACTATGGTGATAAGCAAATTCTTACATTGATTATGCGCCACTACCAATGAATTGCGGTTAAGCCACTATGATCTACTCTATGGGCTGAAGACCTGTAGGGGGTGTGCCCACTTAAGGACATAGGGTGAGGAGTATTGAGTTAAACCGAGGGGCCGAGGGCCATAGTGTCCTTTGTCGTAAGACCGGTGTGCCTGAGAGAATATCAAAGGGGCCAAGGGTCATAGTGCCCTTTGTCTTTGGACCGGTGTGCCTGCGGATGCTTGTGTATTGTGGTATTAGTTTAACCCTTGGCACGATAAAATGAGTATTTACTTATGGTGATGTGAACTATTATTACTGATAAAAGTTTTGTGGTGCATGGTAAGTGTGATACAATGGAATGGTGTTTTATCAGCTGATTATTTAAGGAAAGGTGGTTCGGACTGGCCGACTAAGGCTGTGCCCGGGCTGAATTGTTTATTGATGCTTATTGCATTTTATATCAATTATTTCTAAATAAAATGTATTTTACAGGATGAAGTGATTATTTACTCACTTCACTGACTTTGCTGCAGCCCCTTCCTGTGTGTTGTATGTGTTTTATGGTTGCAGATGAATGATTGAGAATAGCTTATCTTTTGGGAGTAGGGCGCGTCCACATAGTGTAACTTGACAATGTAATTATGGGTTTCCTGAGGCCTGTCTCGGAAAAATAGTAGTTATGTAGAAGGGCCGGGCGGGTTCATTCATAAAAACGACCGGTCAAGGTAGGGTATGTGACCGGACGTATTTGGTGGGCACCCGAGCGGTAGGTAATTTTAGAAAGGAAACATGACTGTACTAGCGACCGGGCCCGTAGGGCGGGCATCATGATTGTATAATATATTTTGTAAAATATTTTGGAGTTTAATAAAGAGAATCGATTTGTTATACGTAGGTTGTATTATATCCTTAGCACTTACTTGGGTAAGTGTGGCTGTAGCACCTCGGTTTTGGTGTTAACTCCGCTGCAAAGACTGAACATAAATGGATTAGTAAGTTAGGTAAAAACCGGGGTGTTACATACCTAGTTAGACACAAACAATATGTATGCTTTTTGGGAGAACAAATTACCGAGTGGTGTGAGATTGTAATTTGGGAAACACGAGTTAGTCATTCAATTAGGATCGGGTGAGAAAGATTAAATTACGTGTTAACTTAGTCAAGATCGTGTTCTTGACGAGTGCGAAAGTGTATTCTAAGAAATATTTGATTGTGTGACGACAATTTTCACTCAAATTCAATAAACTCAAATTGTCTATCATTCATTTTGTTTGTGTTCTTAGTGAGTCGCAAACTCAGCTTGTTTAGTTCTTAGTGAGTCATTGACTCATGAAGACCAAGGTAGGAAGTGTTATTTGGAAAAACTAACATTTGAGTATCTACAAAGCAATAAGTTTTATCTTTATCTTCCAAGGGTTCAACTTTCCTATAACTCTTCTCATAATGCTAGAAAACCAATTGCTACTTTCATTAATGCATCTTTAACTTTCGTGAAACTATTCACGAAAAAGACATTAATTGGAAGATGAAATTGATTAACTTCACAATAGCAACTCAATGGATTTAACATTATTTCTAACTGCCAACATAAGTCCGCTTAGTTGTAATCCTGTTGGTGGGAAATCCGCCTTGTGGAAATCAATGCCCTAAGGCCTGTAGATTAACTTAGCAGGGGAAAAGACATAATTCTTGTTGTTAACGTTATCAGTGATGGAGTCACCAAAGTTAAAGTAGGGAACTTTACGACCACCGACTGCTGCTAATGTAGTACTCCTAGACAGGAGAGTCATGAGCAAGTAAGTATGATGAATTTCCCAGTCTTGTCATTATGTAATGTATGAGATATAATATAGATGGTCTGGCAATCTTCTAAGACTGAATTAATTCCTTCGGTTTACTTCATTCTTTAGCTTCGTTGATATACATACTTCCTGTTTGCGCTTGAGCGAAGACTCCTCTTTCTTTTAGTGGCGGTTACGGGCTGGGTCAAGCTATAGTTCAGTAGCTGCTGCCTTTTGCTCTGTCTATCATCGTTCTTTCTTGTACAAATCAACCATAATCTCATTAAACCCTCCCCACATTACCGAAAATACTAGCCTAACTAGACCATGGCCAAAATCCTAGCTCCAAATCGTCATTCCCCAAGTCTATTTGGTATGATTGCATTTACAGTTCTAGGAGTTAAAATTATGAACATGCACCAAATCATCCTTCCCTAAGTCTATTTGGCATGCATGATTACATTTACGGTGGTAGGAGTTAAAAATGCACTTCGCCAAGTCTATTTGGCATATGATTACATTTACCATGGTAGGAGTTAAAATATATATATACTAACTGAAAAATGCTGCCATGAAAAATCCATCCTTGTTCGGCCGTTATTAGGGGTATAGGCCCACCAAAGTAGACATTCTTTTTCTCGAGAAATTAGGACCATTACGTTTTTTCTAAGTTTATTTCGGCAGAACCTATAGCAACAATTCACGAACTTCAATTAGAACTCAATCCCCTTGAGATTAGACATCAGTACTTTGTCCCTTAGAGCACTTTCATAACTCTTTTGGATCTAGAGGTATTTTACGATAGATAGTATATCTATATTATATGTACGATATATACATATCTAATATCTGTATCTCCGCTCCCCACTACTCTACTTTGTCTATTCTTGTTCTCTATATTTACGTTTATATATTGCAAATTCTTGGCTACAACCTCCTGTAGTCATCTTGGCTACATATAAGAGGCGTGCGATTTGTTTTTTTTTTCTTTGAAAAAATTACATTTCCCACCCATGATGTTTGGTGAAATTACACACCCCACCTATGAGGTTTGAAAAATTACTTTGCCCGCCCATATGGTTTCCTCTATTTTGCATCCGACAACTTTTCTAATATTTGATCAACTTAAAAGATGCTTAAATGTTGTCCAAAATTGATAAAACTTTACATGAATGATGCTAAGGTGTTATATTTTTGTCCAATCTGAAATCCAAAGATTTTTAAGCTCATATATGACCAGTGGGAACCAATGAAAACACGTTCACATGTTTCATTGGGTCCCACGGATCACATATGAGCTTAAAAATCTTTGGATTTCACACTAGACCAAAATATAACACCTTAACGTCGTCTATGTAAAGTTTCATCAATTTTGAACAAAATTTAAGCCTCTTTTAAGTTGATCAAATATTAGAAAAGTTTTCAGATGTAAAATAGAGGAAACCACATGGGTGGGCAAAGTAATTTTTGAAATCTTATCGGTGGGGAGTGTAATTTCACCAAACGTCATGGGTGGGGAAAGTAATTTTCCCTTTTTCTTTTTTTTAAGATTTTTGAGCTCGTGTGTTTTCCTCATTTATTTTATTTTTTAAAAATTTATTCTTTTTCTTTCTTTATCATAAAAACTTAAAATGATTGTAACTTTTAATATATAAGTCAAAAATGAAAAAAAATTTATATCATTGTTCACCTAAATTCAAGCTCTTCAAAACAAGACCAGTCATGGATATATTTTGACAACTTAAAAAAAATATTTTTACATGTATACCATGATATTTTAATGTGAGGATGTATGTACATATTTTAATGTGAGAATGTACATGTTTTAATGTGACGATGTACATGTTCAAATGTAAGAATGTACATGTTCATTAATGAACATCTATACATGTTTGTATGGCCATCTTGAAATACCCCAAACCTAAGTATGCTAAGTAAACATCAAATTATGATGTAGTAAGGCTAGAATATGCCTTAGAAAGATTGGTAGACAATTTAAACCAAGGAAAACACAAGAAAGCGCCTTAAGGGCAATTTGGGCAAAAACGTGCTCTAAGCTTGGAGTGACTTTGATTAGCACCCAAATACCATTATAAGACTTTAGTAATATGCTAATGGACATTTTAAATCAATTAGCAAAGAAAACCAAGCTCAAAAACAAGCTTAAACATAAAATGTGCTTTAAGACTTCTTAAAGCACCTTTTTGAGAAATTGTCTTAGAATTGAGTTTCGAGTGGCTAAATGCCCATCATTACTCTTTAATAAACATGTGTACTAATTATTATCACATTAGGAATCCTAAATCAATGGGAAATCAAAAATTTCAGAAATATGTGCACTAATTTGTGAATAGTGCCAAATAGTGACTAGTTTAAGTCTTAGTCAACTTAAGTCAATTAGTTGGTCAACCAAGACCATAAATATCTTGGTTATAATGAGGGGGCCGGTTTTCTAAGGATGAGTCACCATAGACTTCATCAAATAAGGAAGAAAAAAAGAGATAAGTAAAAGGAGTACTATTTGCTTTATTAAAGTAAAATACCTTATATTAACCTACCTCTCTCCTCTCTTCTTCATTTCTCTTCTTCTTCCACGATTTTCTTCCTCTTCTCTCTGTTCTAAACCGTCTCCAAGCAGCACCCATGGCACCACCACCTTGCTTTGTCAACAACTTACTCATCTTAGCTCCAAATCAAAAACTAAGCACATATATCCCTTAGTTAGACCAAGACCTTGCTTCCTATCTTTTCAAAATCTGAAAAGCCTCATTTTGGAGCCATGGGAAATCACCATTGGAGGAGGAAAAGCTAGCTTGAGGTGTTCATTATCTTCTCCATTCATGCAAGGTAATGAAAGTGAAAGAAAAATCAACTTTCCATCCTTTTTCTTAGATGGCCGAAAATCATCACTCATGGGGCCTTGTTTTTATGCCTTGTTCTAGCTTGATTTATTCACCAAGGACTAGTGGAGGTCCTATTTCATTCAATGCCCAAGTCTACTTTGAGACTTCAAAGGTAATCATCCACTTTTATGCCTTAGAACACATTTCTAACCTAGGTTTTCATTCCTTGAGGTTTGTGTATTGTTTAGTACTCATGTGAGTCATTGAATATTGGTTAGAACATTGGCAAAGGAATTTTAAGTGGTGGCCGATATTCATGCAAGAAGAAGGTCTAAGGAGGAAGATAAAATAAGCTTGAGAAAACAAGGTAAATTACTTACCTAATGGTGGTTTAAGTTTTAAGGGATGAGTTTAGGTGGGTACCAATGTGGCTTAGAGCTTACATTATGCAATGGGTTATATAACCTAGGAAAAACAATTTGAACAAGCTTATGAACTTGTGACTAAGGAGCCAATGGGAATGAGTTGATAGTATGAGTTTAAGATGAGTTTTAAGAGCATTATAACTACTATGAGATTGATGGGTGTATTTGCAGGTTGAAGGCTTTTATATGTGGGAAATTCAGTGTTTAAGTTTAAGTTATTTAAGGGCCTAAGAGCCATGTCATTTAAGAGCCTTAGTGCTATGCAATTTAAGACTATTGCAATATATTGAGTTTGTTGTGATGAGTTGATTTGAGTGAGAAAATAAGATGGGAAAGGACTTGGTGTGTGTGAGATTAATGTGTGATAAAAACAATGCATTTGGGCATGAGAATATACTAGAGGAGCTATGGCAAAATTTGAGTAGAAAACTAAGTGTTTAGGTGGTGGTGGTGAGTTGATATGACCTAGGATTCACTAGGAGTCATTAGAAGGAACTAGAGTGGAAAATGAGTTAATTAAGGAGTTCTTGAGGCTTATGTAACACCCCAACCGTTAAGCTCGACATTACCTCATAAATTGTCACCAATTACTCTTACTCACGCAGCGGAACTCTAATTACAACGAGGGGTGAAACAACGCCAATAGCCACCCATATGGCTAACCGGGCCTTCCTTACATACCGTAACGGTCTGATGAACTGGAACAACCGAGTACATAACACAAATACAATACTCAAATCATTTCTTTACTATACCGAGTCTACAATAAATGGATGCCGACAACACATTCGGTCTTACACCTCTTTCAATACATAAGTAATTAAAACTACTACCCATGTAACCCACCGACCCCGTCCTACTCTCGAACGGTAACATCTTCGGTGTACCTGTAAAATAAAAACATCGCCCCTAGGGGCTCAGCTTAACGCTGCATATGAAATTCGCATACCCCGAGCGCTAACCGGGGTACGCCGACCACTTAGTCGGATATACATGGAGTTCATTTTAGACAAACAACATGCATCATAGCAATACAATAAGTACATGTAATGCTCAAGGAATCTACATCCAATCATGGAACACAATTCCTAACTAACATAACAAGGTTGTTAGTTGTATCTGATTACTCTTAGGCCTCGTGGGTTATACCTCACTATGCCTTGTTTACTTATTCAATACCTCACCCACTCTCTCGGGTTACTTATTCATATACACACCCATTCTCTTGGGCTACTCGTACTATACTCACCCACACTCTCGGGTTACTTATTCATATACACACCCATTCTCTTGGGCTACTCGTACTACACGCACCCACACTCTCGGGTTACTTATTCTCATTATCTCACCCATACTCTTGGGTTATTTATACTCATTATCTCACCCACACTCTTGGGTTGTATATACTCATTATCTCACCCACACTCTTGGGTTATTCATACTCAAGCTCTTGTAGATTCTCGAGACACTACAGGTCTCCTACGTCACGCTTGTTACTCTTAATACATACTTAGGCCAAAACTCATGGCTCTCTAGCATAGTCTTACTTCCCCGGTTTCGACCCTACTCTGGGTCTAGCATGGTGGGAAGGTTCAACTAGCTCACGGAACTATCTCTTAGTTCCTATCTCTTTTACTTAGGTCCGACTACTCTCGGACTACTCTCGTTCCCATACACTCCTCTCTCGGAGTTATAATAATATCATGTATATATTAGTCTAGAAGCATCACTCTCGATGTTTCTAATGACTTGGGAACATTACTTTAGTTCGGTTAATCTTAGGTTTTAAGAGTTACCCATACATTTACTTTACTCATACTTTCGGTTACTTGCATATATCAGGTAAAATCCTCATATAGGAGGTCGACCATGTCTCAAGGGAGTTACTAATCCCTCAGGTCTCTTTTACCTTCTTCACTGGTTCTCATCTTCGAACTATCTTAAATCCTCTTGAAGGAGGTTCACTTATCTTTCCACTCTCATTTGTTTCGTGGATTGTTTCAATGTGGTTTTCTAACCATTATCGGGTATTTACTCAACCCGTACTTCTCCTCACATTCTAGGGAGTTCATATGTTTGTGTTATCGTTATACTTTAACGGATAGTTTGTGTGTTTGCACGTTTCCGTTATCATAAGCGTCGACCCGATCTATGGGTCTCTAGCCAAACGTTACTCACTACGAGTCGGTCCATTCACTATGTTAGACCACACCGGCATACAAGTATGTTAGCTCATTCAACATACAACAAGGCATACATAATCAAACAAGGGATTATTTTCATGCTTTAATCTTGATTAAGCCGGCACACAAACACACAAATCAACGTAACTCGGTTAGCACGCGGAGTATGAGAAAATCATACCTTTCACCGGGGTTTTTACTTTTACTGTGTCATCTCACCTTGCTCGGGTCACACACGATCCTCTGATAACGTTTCAAACATTATTATTAATACTAAGCTCATACGGAACATAATTAAATGTTATTCCCGTATTACCCCGTTATCCTGTTATCTTGGTTTCACTCTTGTTAATTTGAGTTCTCACTTCTCAAACACTTCTAACACTTTCTTACACTTCCTAGGGCCTTAACATGTCACCAAACAAGGCCTTAACATCTTATAACATCATTAACATTTAAACCCCCATCATTTCAAACCTTAAAAATGCTCTCTGTTGGTTTCTGGGGGTGGTCCGGGACCTTGTCCTTACCCCAAGTCCCGGACCTATTGCAAACTTAACTCTCGGCGATTTTTAACATATGGTCCGGGACCTTGTCCCTATCCCAAGTCCCGGACCAGCATGGTTGTGCAGTGTCGACCTATTTAAATGGGGTGGTCCGGGACCTTGTCCTTACCCCAAGTCCCGGACCAAGTGCAGGGTAAACTCTCGACCTTATTTTAGGGGGTGGTCCGGGACCTTGTCCATGGACCAAGTCCCGGACCCTGCTGCAGTTTTGACAGATTTGGCATTTTTCCAAATCTGTTACAACCTCTTTCTTTCACCATTGTCTTTCCAATCTTTCCCACTTATAATCTACATGTTTTAGCACTTAATTACCCTTCTTAATCACCTTAAACTAAGCACTAAGTGCACTCACCAACTCTAGTTAATTTCACTCAAAATCCACTTGTATTTCATAACTAGTTTTCTTGTTTTCCCTTAACTCATGTAACAGATTTGGTAACTTCTTTTACCATTCAAACAGTGCCATTTCCAGCACTTCCATTGACATTATTTCTACTCCTCATACACACTTCTCCTTAGTTTGGTTTCCAAATCCTTAACCTCTCAAACACACTTAATTTCTTCCTTTGAATAAAACACTCAAGTCCATACATCCCTAGGAAATTTTGACAGCACTTGCCTACTTCTTAAGCATATTCACCACACTTAAATCAACCCATATACACAATCTTCACTCCTGTTTCATCAAGCATCAACAACCACAATACACCAAATTCCCTCTTGTTCACACATATACACTAGCTTAGCTTTTAGGTTTATTTGCACACTTTAACCACATTAAAACAATCTCATTCAACTAACATCATTGTAGTATCACAACTACACCCATTCAAGAGCATTATTCCCATTCAAAAATGGGTTTACAGAGAACAAAACCATCTTAGGTAAGCTCATTACCTTACTAGCTTTCTGTTTTCTTTTCTTTTTCTTCCTCCTTCTCGTGTTCCCTCTTTCTCTCCTTGTTTCCACACCAAACAGAGGTATTGATTGCTATCTACAAACATAACCCCAAACCACACATAACAAGCTTGTTTATTTCTCACGTAACTCACCAAAATTAATATTTCAAGAGTTAGTTTCTAGGGCTTTAGCATAAAGATTACCTTCAAGTGTCCTCATGGAGAGCTTAGGCAATCAAAATGATGAAGTTCCAGCACTCCTAAAAGGCTAGAAGAAACCGGCTGAAGCAAGGATGGAGAAGGAGCTCACGTTGGAATTTTTCCAAAAATCAAGAGAAGCTAGACAATGGAGATTTTGAGCTTGCTTCTTACCTTAAGCAACCAGAGAGTGGCTTCAGAACAAGATGGCACCTTCAACCTTCCATTTTCAGATTTTTCCATGGAGGTCAAGCGTGAGCTTTTTGGATTTGAAGGGAGGGAAATGTTCCCCAAGTTGAGAGGAATCAAATGGTGAAATTATTTTGCAATTTGGTGTTGATTTGCATCTTGTAGAAGAAGAAGTAGAAGAGGGCCGATGGAGGCTCTCGCAAATCGCCATGGGGCTTCAGCGAGGGAGAAGAAAGCTCAGGTGGGAGGTGGGAAAAGGAAACGTGAGTGAAGAATGAAGAGCAAGAGAGAGATTTAGTGGATTTGTACTATTTACTTTTGCTTTTGTTTTTCTTTTCTTCCTTCTTTTATTTACTAACTATATTAGAGAGGGGGAAGGCTAATTAAGCCAATAAAATCGGCCCCACTGTATACCTACATGCTGGAGTGTTTTTCGGTTTTTGACAGAAAACGCTCGTTATTTTACCCGGTTTGGCACTATTCACCTCCCGGGCCCGTTTCCCGGATTTTTCTCGTTTAATTAATTTTAATGGTTATTAAGCTCCCATTAATACTTGTTTATAGTTATTTAATCAACTATAATTTTTACGGGTCCATTTGACCACTTAAAGTCACGTTTTCGGGTTTTCTCGAAAAACGTGCTTTAAAACTCCGTTAGCGTTTTAATCCATTATTTGGATCCGTTTTCTTCGGGAATCATTCCCGTATACTAATTAGGCCTAACTAAGCCTTAGGAATCCATCTCGGACCCTAACGAGATCATATATCTCTTATTTAAATTTAATGCGCATTTTTAGCGTTTTTCGCTTTTCAAGCATTTTCTCTTTTCTTTTGGTTTTATTCTTTTTACCAATACTCTCTAGGCACAATTAGGCCCTTAATAATTTTATTAGAGTAATTTAATCACCATTTTTAGATCCGGGGTATTAAAATCTACCCCCCTTAGGAACTTTGTCCTCAAAGTTGGTGAATCTAGATGGTTACTCTCAGGGCGTACTATGCCAAGGTTATAATACATGTATAACCTTACAGACTCCACAAGTCCGTCTCATTTCACACTACACATACCACACATATATCACAGCATGTATAGCAATCAAAAATACTCTTTGTATTCTCTCCATGGAATCGGTCCGAAGACAAGAAGACACTACAGTCCTCGAATCCATGTTGAGTAATATACTACTGATCCCTCAGGTACCGGTCACGTTGAACACTTACTCTTTCTGGTTCACGGCCGTTTCATGACAAATGGGCACTTACTCTCTCTGGCCCACGGTCCCTTCGGTTCTGATCAAAATTACACATATACATATCCTCAGGCACTCTGGTTGACTCACTCAACACAGGAACATCTCAGGGTACTCTCCCCGTCCCGCTGCCTTTGGAAAAATCACACACTGACACCGCCCCAACCGGTCACTTAGGACCGCCGCACGTACGGTGCAATGGTTTCAAAACCAGTACACGCCCACCGTTCTACCGGTCATCAAGACTTAAGGCCACAGCCATCGGCGGGTGATAGCGGTTTCAAAACCAGTTCTCATTTCCATCTTCATACTTGAAGAAAATTCTTTTTTTTCAAAATCTGTTTGAAAATTCTTTTTAAAACATCACACAACTCCAAATCAAATTTATGGTAGCTGTATCTTTTCTTAGCGTGATTACTTGTGACCACTTATAGGGAGCTTCAAGAATCATCCAACCCTGATGTGATCAGCATCAGTGTTGAACTATCCTTCCACCCCAATTTGTGTTCGGTTTCCCTTGATCGCTAGCAGACCAAGTTCCACCTCCCACGTCAGTTTCAACAATCAGATAGTCAAACATTTCGTTTTCTATCTTTTACTCTTTCTAGTCATATTCATAAAACAATCTGTTTCAATTTATCTTTATCATGGAACTTAAGTCATCCATTATTCTCTATTTGTTTCACTTACCTTGCCTAGGCATTCCATACTTGTGGCCTCATTAGTCAAATTATTACTCAACTTAAAACATACAACATACAACTCCAAAGGATGGAACTCACTCCATCAATCATTCTCAAATAAAATCACCTAGGGAACTCACTCCCTCTTAGGTTACACATCGGTTTCATGCCGATTCATACTCATCATAACTCATGTCTAATCTCACTAGACATATACTATAGGGATTCTCATTCCCTAGGAGTCTCTCTACTCCTCTTTTCATAAATATTACATACTCGTTACTTGCATCACTCATGCACAATAATCATTATTACACAATGAATGGGTACATATGTTTATGTAACATAAGTTCCAATCATCAAAACAATTCCTTTTTGTGCTATGCACATAGTAGTTTACGCACCAATACGTAAAACATACTCTAAGCGGTTTCTCGCCCTACCCCCCTTAAAAGGGGTTACGCCCGCGTAACCAACCATATGTTATCACTGAACATTGGTTCATTAATTCGAGTATTATGAAGTGTTTTAACTTCAGTACGGCTAATTAACTCATAACCGGGTTCGTTCTAGCCTCTAAGGCTTCAAGGGGTTTATGATATAGGTATACTTAACCCTGAATCACGGTCCACAAGCTTCTGCTGCGTGACCTGATAACTAGAGCTTAATTCGCTCTTTGGTATTCTCAATGTATTTCAATCATCGTTTGGTATCTCTTACCGTATGCGAATTCGATGAGTTATAGATTTTCTCTCCAATTCTCTGGAAATCTATATTTGTGTATACTCTGTGTACTTTTGTGGTTATTCACTACTTTTTCCGACTTATTGTCGGTTGAGGTCAAGCTGCTACTTAGCATGTAGTGCTTCCTCATTTGATAATGACTTCTGAATCATGTTTGTTTATTTATTTATGTACAAGAATCCCTCATTCATACTACTCTTCCTTTTTCCACATATCGATCCTGGGCCCCGTGGGTTACTACCCACGTTCTTTGTGCATCTTTGGCCAATGGCCGCACGGTTATCCCTCTAGATTCTCACTCAACAGGCTTCGTTGACATTTCTCAATTCCTGGCTCTCCCACTCGATCATTACCGCACAAGTGCAATACCAAAACACTCAGTCATACAGAGTGCAGAAGCGTAAACCCTTGACAGTAAATCTCTCATGGGATAGGAATGATTATGTCCCCTTTACCACATTTTCTCATCAGCTTCATATCATTAACTAGTTATACTCTTTCAACGGTCGCTTGCTGCGTACCATGTTCTACTCGTTACAACATTCGCTTATATGGCATCCGCTACTACTTTAGCTTCCGCTCATGTACTCCCGCCATTTATACTATGGCTTGCCATTCACTTAGCTCAATGAAATACGTTACTCTATTAAATCTCTCTACGCTTCTTGCGCATTGTTTACTCTGCAATTCATACTGCACACATACAGTGTTTACTACTAATCCGATTACTCTCTCGGTTTCCTTCCATTGCTATCAAGCCTTTCTACAGACTATTTGATTTCAAATACTCCTTGGCAATATACACATGCTCAGGTTTTATTACACCGCTTTAATGGTTTCACATTACATACATAGGTGGTAGCCTTTCTCTGGAGGATTCTCGCAATTACCGCTCCGTAGGCTTCCACAATAACAAGTGGTGTCCCCACTCTAAGGTAGTGGTTCGTGCTCCACAATAACTCTTATGCCTTTATGCATATGTTTTACAACGTTTGGATCTACGTATGGTAGTTGGTTTTATCGGCTTACAAGCCACCTTGCCTCGAGTCATGCTCCATGCGGCTGTTTATATAGGTTTCTTCTTCTCCGTATGCCATTAAATGGTTAGGAGGTATTTCTGGGCTCTTTGATATGGTTGTCTCATCACACTTCCAGACATGGAAGGCCCTTTCGTATTTTAATATTAATTCATGCCCTCTGGCAATTTAGGGTATCCCGTGTTACGAGGGATCCCTTCGGGTTCTACCCGAGTGTTTGCTTAAACACTTGTGTTCTCAACACGATATCTCGTTCAACTACTGTTGACTCTGGCACCCTTCTCGGATTGCTCCTAGGTGTTACTGAGTAATGCCATTACATCTGGCTTGTACTTATGGTTATGTTCAGTTGTGACTTCGCCTTGCGGCTATGTCCTTGACTATCCCGTTTAGGGTTGTAATGTCTCCCATTATTGGGTAGATCCTTGGTACCTTCTAATACCTTCTGGGTCTGGTCATTATTCTCTTCAGTGAGGTATAATGTGGGAATTCTATCCCGTTTATCGAGCATTAATATGTTTATTTTAGGCATTCGCCGTATTGCTTACGCTGGTGTTTATTCCAGTTATCATTTGTTTCCTTCATGATTTCTGAGACATATCCAATGTCTATACTTAATACTTTGTGCTTCTCGCACTTCTTAACGTTATGTTCTTAGATCCATCATCTTACTGGATTCTTGACTCCTTTAGCTTGTAAGCTTTTGTGTTCTTCGTCATTCGAGGTGTCCAACTGTTTGTTTGAATTGGCTCTTTCGTCCGTAGTATGGAGTGGGCTACTTCCCGTGTTCCGTACTCTACTTGTATACATACTTGGAGTATCTTATTGATACGTTACCACCTACCTGACTAACTCATAATTGGTCTGTCAGGTCCGCAGGCTCCTTCGGAGTGCGGTCGTTCACATGTCTCGTTTGTGTACACTTGTAGAGTCGTCACGCCTAAGTGAAGTATTCTGTTGCCAACTCCTCTTGTATCATTATATGATAACTTACCGTGGTTCTGGTTTTGGTTTTAAAAATTTGGGGGTTTTGGAAAATTTCATGTTTTGAAGAAAAGTTTGAGTCTTGAAAGTAAACTCTTCGCGGCATTTCAATGCCGGTTGCTTCTTACCAGGTCTAGCCTCTTGCTGACCGGTATATTCTTTATACAATGATCAAGCCGTTAGGCCTTTTCAAGGGTTCGTTTCACAATTCTTAGGGTTTGTGGTGCTATGTCGGCTTCCTTAGCCATCCACGTACTCTGCTAAGTACTTATTGCGTGTCAAAGTTCCTCTTAGCTGTCCGTTATACTGCACTTGCCGAGGCAAGTGCGCGGTACAGCGGTTTTTGGGTTAACTCATACCGGTCACGGTATTGTTCACATTGTATTTGGTAGCCTCGTTGGCTCTTCCTTGATCCCCTAGTTGGATAACTGCTCCTTGGAGCCAATTCTCATTCCTCTTGACATGACTGTCGTTCATTTAGGTGCTCCTCCACTCTCGAAGTTCCTTAATAATTTTAATTCTATGCTTTACCTCGTTGCTCGTTCCCACGTCTTTACTGTGGTTACCGAGGTTTAACTTATTTAGGTACTACTTCTGTAGTCCTATTCGGGTATATCTCGTAGCTATGCTCGTAGCTGTCTAAGTTGTATCAGTTAAGTATTGCAACCTCTTTGGGTGTGGCAGGGTGGGTGCATCTACCTTTGACTAGATTCTTAGTCAATACGTATACCATTGGTGGTATTAGTTAACTATGGCGGTCCGTAGACATGTGTCCCGGTTCTCGTTAGTTCTCATAAGTCCGTCTGGTCGCACGATTGGTGCATCCTTCTCACTACTGCTCGACCAGCTGGGTTCTCGCGACTGCTAAGCATGTCGCCCCAGGCTGCCACAAATTCTGGTCTCCTTGGATTAGGATGTCTCGACCTTCCGTCGTTGCATGCAGTTATTGTCATTTCAGCGGGATCCGTCTCCGGGATTTCCGGTTCTCGCGATTTACCGCATGACAGGTTCTTGTTCAGAATGAAATATTTAACCACTGCCAGGTCGGGTTTCCCCGTCTCTCTGGCGTTCTTTCCCGAACTTTTAATACGGGGGTTGTGGAGGGCGGGTTTGGTATTGTAGGTATCCAGATCATACTGGAAGTTCCTAACTAGCGCATCTCTCACGCTACCACTCAACCCATAGCCCTAAGTCTCTAATTCCTAACTCGGTATTTCCTAAGCTCGGTATTTCCAGCCATCAGAGCGATACTTCGCTCTGATACCATTTTTGTAACACCCCAACCGTTAAGCTCGACATTACCTCATAAATTGTCACCAATTACTCTTACTCACGCAGCGGAACTCTAATTACAAAGAGGGGTGAAACAACGCTAATAGCCACCCATATGGCTAACCGGGCCTTCCTTACATACCGTAACGGTCTGATGAACTGGAACAACCGAGTACATAACACAAATACAATACTCAAATCATTTCTTTACTATACCGAGTCTACAATAAATGGATGCCGACAACACATTCGGTCTTACACCTCTTTCAATACATAAGTAATTAAAACTACTACCCATGTAACCCACCGACCCCGTCCTACTCTCGAACGGTAACATCTTCGGTGTACCTGTAAAATAAAAACATCGCCCCTAGGGGCTCAGCTTAACGCTGCATATGAAATTCCGCATACCCCGAGCGCTAACCGGGGTACGCCGACCACTTAGTCGGATATACATGGAGTTCATTTTAGACAAACAACATGCATCATAGCAATACAATAAGTACATGTAATGCTCAAGGAATCTACATCCAATCATGGAACACAATTCCTAACTAACATAACAAGGTTGTTAGTTGTATCTGATTACTCTTAGGCCTCGTGGGTTATACCTCACTATGCCTTGTTTACTTATTCAATACCTCACCCACTCTCTCGGGTTACTTATTCATATACACACCCATTCTCTTGGGCTACTCGTACTATACTCACCCACACTCTCGGGTTACTTATTCATATACACACCCATTCTCTTGGGCTACTCGTACTACACGCACCCACACTCTCGGGTTACTTATTCTCATTATCTCACCCATACTCTTGGGTTATTTATACTCATTATCTCACCCACACTCTTGGGTTGTATATACTCATTATCTCACCCACACTCTTGGGTTATTTATACTCAAGCTCTTGTAGATTCTCGAGACACTACAGGTCTCCTACGTCACGCTTGTTACTCTTAATACATACTTAGGCCAAAACTCATGGCTCTCTAGCATAGTCTTACTTCCCCGGTTTCGACCCTACTCTGGGTCTAGCATGGTGGGAAGGTTCAACTAGCTCACGGAACTCTCTCTTAGTTCCTATCTCTTTTACTTAGGTCCGACTACTCTCGGACTACTCTCGTTCCCATACACTCCTCTCTCGGAGTTATAATAATATCATGTATATTAGTCTAGAAGCATCACTCTCGATGTTTCTAATGACTTGGGAACATTACTTTAGTTCGGTTAATCTTAGGTTTTAAGAGTTACCCATACATTTACTTTACTCATACTTTCGGTTACTTGCATATATCAGGTAAAATCCTCATATAGGAGGTCGACCATGTCTCAAGGGAGTTACTAATCCCTCAGGTCTCTTTTACCTTCTTCACTGGTTCTCATCTTCGAACTATCTTAAATCCTCTTGAAGGAGGTTCACTTATCTTTCCACTCTCATTTGTTTCGTGGATTGTTTCAATGTGGTTTTCTAACCATTATCGGGTATTTACTCAACCCGTACTTCTCCTCACATTCTAGGGAGTTCATATGTTTGCGTTATCGTTATACTTTAACGGATAGTTTGTGTGTTTGCACGTTTCCGTTATCATAAGCGTCGACCCGATCTATGGGTCTCTAGCCAAACGTTACTCACTAAGAGTCGGTCCATTCACTATGTTAGACCACACCGGCATACAAGTATGTTAGCTCATTCAACATACAACAAGGCATACATAATCAAACAAGGGATTATTTTCATGCTTTAATCTTGATTAAGCCGGCACACAAACACACAAATCAACGTAACTCGGTTAGCACGCGGAGTATGAGAAAATCATACCTTTCACCGGGGTTTTTACTTTTACTGTGTCATCTCACCTTGCTCGGGTCACACACGATCCTCTGATAACGTTTCAAACATTATTATTAATACTAAGCTCATACGGAACATAATTAAATGTTATTCCCGTACCCCGTTATCCTGTTATCTTGGTTTCACTCTTGTTAATTTGAGTTCTCACTTCTCAAACACTTCTAACACTTTCTTACACTTCCTAGGGCCTTAACATGTCACCAAACAAGGCCTTAACATCTTATAACATCATTAACATTTAATCCCCCATCATTTCAAACCTTAAAAATGCTCTCTGTTGGTTTCTGGGGGGTCCGGGACCTTGTCCTTACCCCAAGTCCCGGACCTATTGCAAACTTAACTCTCGGCGATTTTTAACATATGGTCCGGGACCTTGTCCCTATCCCAAGTCCCGGACCAGCATGGTTGTGCAGTGTCGACCTATTTAAATGGGGTGGTCCGGGACCTTGTCCTTACCCCAAGTCCCGGACCAAGTGCAGGGTAAACTCTCGACCTTATTTTAGGGGGTGGTCCGGGACCTTGTCCATGGACCAAGTCCCGGACCCTGCTGCAGTTTTGACAGATTTGGCATTTTTCCAAATCTGTTACAACCTCTTTCTTTCACCATTGTCTTTCCAATCTTTCCCACTTATAATCTACATGTTTTAGCACTTAATTACCCTTCTTAATCACCTTAAACTAAGCACTAAGTGCACTCACCAACTCTAGTTAATTTCACTCAAAATCCACTTGTATTTCATAACTAGTTTTCTTGTTTTCCCTTAACTCATGTAACAGATTTGGTAACTTCTTTTACCATTCAAACAGTGCCATTTCCAGCACTTTCATTGACATTATTTCTACTCCTCATACACACTTCTCCTTAGTTTGGTTTCCAAATCCTTAACCTCTCAAACACACTTAATTTCTTCCTTTGAATAAACACTCAAGTCCATACATCCCTAGGAAATTTTGACAGCACTTGCCTACTTCTTAAGCAGATTCACCAACTTCATCAACCCATATACACAATCTTCACTCCTGTTTCATCAAGCATCAACACCACAATACAAACAAATTCCCTCTTCACACATATACACTAATTAGCTTTTAGGTTATTTGCACACTTTAACCACATTAAAACATCTCATTCAACTAACATCAGTGTAGTATCACAACTACACCCCATTCAAAGAGCATTATTCCCATTCAAAAATGGGTTTACAGAGAACAAAACCATCTTAGGTAGCTCATTACCTTACTACTTTCTGTTTTCTTTTCTTTTTCTTCCTCCTTCTCTTTTCCCTCTTTATCTCCTTGTTTCCACACCAAACGAGGTAGTGATTGCTATCTACAACACATAACCCCAAACCACACATAACAAGCTTGTTTATTTCTCACGTAACTCACCCAAAATTAATATTTCAGAGTCATTTTTGAAGAAAAGTTTGAGTCTTGAAAGTAAACTCTTCGCGGCATTTCAATGCCTTGCTTCTTACCAGGTCTAGCCTCTTGCTGACCGGTATATTCTTTATACAATGATCAAGCCGTTAGGCCTTTTCAAGGGTTCGTTTCACAATTCTTAGGGTTTGTGGTGCTATGTCGGCTTCCTTAGCCATCCACGTACTCTGCTAAGTACTTATTGCGTGTCAAAGTTCCTCTTAGTCCGTTATACTGCACTTGCCGAGGCAAGTGCGCGGTACAAGCGGTTTTTTGGGTTAACTCATACCGGTCACGGTATTGTTCACATTGTATTTGGTAGCCTCGTTGGCTCTTCCTTGATCCCCTAGTTGGATAACTGCTCCTTGGAGCCGATTCTCATTCCTCTTGACATGACTGTCGTTCATTTAGGTGCTCCTCCACTCTCGGAGTTCCTTAATTATTTTAATTCTATGCTTTACCTCGTTGCTCGTTCCCACGTCTTTACTGTGGTTACCGAGGTTTAACTTATTTAGGTACTACTTCTGTAGTCCTATTCGGGTATATCCGTAGCTATGCTCGTAGCTGTCTAAGTGTATCAGTTAAGTATTGCAACCTCTTTGGGTGTGGCAGGGTGGGTGCATCTACCTTTGACTAGATTCTTAGTCAATACGTATACCATTGGTGGTATTAGTTAACTATGGCGGTCCGTAGACATGTGTCCCGGTTCTCGTTAGTTCTCATAAGTCCGTCTGGTCGCACGATTGGTGCATCCTTCTCACTACTGCTCGACCAGCTGGGTTCTCGCGACTGCTAAGCATGTCGCCCCAGGCTGCCACACATTCTGGTCTCCTTGGATTAGGATGTCTCGACCTTCCGTCGTTGCATGCAGTTATTGTCATTTCAGCGGGATCCGTCTCCGGGATTTCCGGTTCTCGGGATTTACCGCATGACAGGTTCTGGTTCAGAATGAAATATTTAACCACTGCCAGGTCGGGTTTCCCCGTCTCTCTGGCGTTCATTCCCGAACTTTTAATACGGGGGTTGTGGAGGGCGGGTTTGGTATTGTAGGTATCCAGATCATACTGGAAGTTCCTAACTAGTGCATCTCTCACGCTACCACTCAACCCATAGCCCTAAGTCTCTAATTCCTAACTCGGTATTTCCTAAGCTCGGTATTTCCAGCCATCAGCGATACTTCGCTCTGATACCATTTTTGTAACACCCCAACCGTTAAGCTCGACATTACCTCATAAATTGTCACCAATTACTCTTACTCACGCAGCGGAACTCTAATTACAACGAGGGGTGAAACAACGCCAATAGCCACCCATATGGCTAACCGGGCCTTCCTTACATACCGTAACGGTCTGATGAACTGGAACAACCGAGTACATAACACAAATACAATACTCAAATCATTTCTTTACTATACCGAGTCTACAATAAATGGATGCTGACAACACATTCGGTCTTACACCTCTTTCAATACATAAGTAATTAAAACTACTACCCATGTAACCCACCGACCCCGTCCTACTCTCGAACGGTAACATCTTCGGTGTACCTGTAAAATAAAAACATCGCCCCTAGGGGCTCAGCTTAACGCTGCATATGAAATTCGCATACCCCGAGCGCTAACCGGGGTACGCCGACCACTTAGTCGGATATACATGGAGTTCATTTTAGACAAACAACATGCATCATAGCAATACAATAAGTACATGTAATGCTCAAGGAATCTACATCCAATCATGGAACACAATTCCTAACTAACATAACAAGGTTGTTAGTTGTATCTGATTACTCTTAGGCCTCGTGGGTTATACCTCACTATGCCTTGTTTACTTATTCAATACCTCACCCACTCTCTCGGGTTACTTATTCATATACACACCCATTCTCTTGGGCTACTCGTACTATACTCACCCACACTCTCGGGTTACTTATTCATATACACACCCATTCTCTTGGGCTACTCGTACTACACGCACCCACACTCTCGGGTTACTTATTCTCATTATCTCACCCATACTCTTGGGTTATTTATACTCATTATCTCACCCACACTCTTGGGTTGTATATACTCATTATCTCACCCACACTCTTGGGTTATTTATACTCAAGCTCTTGTAGATTCTCGAGACACTACAGGTCTCCTACGTCACGCTTGTTACTCTTAATACATACTTAGGCCAAAACTCATGGCTCTCTAGCATAGTCTTACTTCCCCGGTTTCGACCCTACTCTGGGTCTAGCATGGTGGGAAGGTTCAACTAGCTCACGGAACTCTCTCTTAGTTCCTATCTCTTTTACTTAGGTCCGACTACTCTCGGACTACTCTCGTTCCCATACACTCCTCTCTCGGAGTTATAATAATATCATGTATATATTAGTCTAGAAGCATCACTCTCGATGTTTCTAATGACTTGGGAACATTACTTTAGTTCGGTTAATCTTAGGTTTTAAGAGTTACCCATACATTTACTTTACTCATACTTTCGGTTACTTGCATATATCAGGTAAAATCCTCATATAGGAGGTCGACCATGTCTCAAGGGAGTTACTAATCCCTCAGGTCTCTTTTACCTTCTTCACTGGTTCTCATCTTCGAACTATCTTAAATCCTCTTGAAGGAGGTTCACTTATCTTTCCACTCTCATTTGTTTCGTGGATTGTTTCAATGTGGTTTTCTAACCATTATCGGGTATTTACTCAACCCGTACTTCTCCTCACATTCTAGGGAGTTCATATGTTTGCGTTCGTTATCGTTATACTTTAACGGATAGTTTGTGTGTTTGCACGTTTCCGTTATCATAAGCGTCGACCCGATCTATGGGTCTCTAGCCAAACGTTACTCACTACGAGTCGGTCCATTCACTATGTTAGACCACACCGGCATACAAGTATGTTAGCTCATTCAACATACAACAAGGCATACATAATCAAACAAGGGATTATTTTCATGCTTTAATCTTGATTAAGCCGGCACAAACACACAAATCAACGTAACTCGGTTAGCACGCGGAGTATGAGAAAATCATACCTTTCACCGGGGTTTTTACTTTTACTGTGTCATCTCACCTTGCTCGGGTCACACACGATCCTCTGATAACGTTTCAAACATTATTATTAATACTAAGCTCATACGGAACATAATTAAATGTTATTCCCGTATTACCCCGTTATCCTGTTATCTTGGTTTCACTCTTGTTAATTTGAGTTCTCACTTCTCAAACACTTCTAACACTTTCTTACACTTCCTAGGGCCTTAACATGTCACCAAACAAGGCCTTAACATCTTATAACATCATTAACATTTAAACCCCCATCATTTCAAACCTTAAAAATGCTCTCTGTTGGTTTCTGGGGGTGGTCCGGGACCTTGTCCTTACCCCAAGTCCCGGACCTATTGCAAACTTAACTCTCGGCGATTTTTAACATATGGTCCGGGACCTTGTCCCTATCCCAAGTCCCGGACCAGCATGGTTGTGCAGTGTCGACCTATTTAAATGGGGTGGTCCGGGACCTTGTCCTTACCCCAAGTCCCGGACCAAGTGCAGGGTAAACTCTCGACCTTATTTTAGGGGGTGGTCCGGGACCTTGTCCATGGACCAAGTCCCGGACCCTGCTGCAGTTTTGACAGATTTGGCATTTTTCCAAATCTGTTACAACCTCTTTCTTTCACCATTGTCTTTCCAATCTTTCCCACTTATAATCTACATGTTTTAGCACTTAATTACCCTTCTTAATCACCTTAAACTAAGCACTAAGTGCACTCACCAACTCTAGTTAATTTCACTCAAAATCCACTTGTATTTCATAACTAGTTTTCTTGTTTTCCCTTAACTCATGTAACAGATTTGGTAACTTCTTTTACCATTCAAACAGTGCCATTTCCAGCACTTCATTGACATTATTTCTACTCCTCATACACACTTCTCCTTAGTTTGGTTTCCAAATCCTTAACCTCTCAAACACACTTAATTTCTTCCTTTGAATAAAACACTCAAGTCCATACATCCCTAGGAAATTTTGACAGCACTTGCCTACTTCTTAAGCATATTCACCACACTTAAATCAACCCATATACACAATCTTCACTCCTGTTTCATCAAGCATCAACAACCACAATACACCAAATTCCCTCTTGTTCACACATATACACTAGCTTAGCTTTTAGGTTTATTTGCACACTTTAACCACATTAAAACAATCTCATTCAACTAACATCATTGTAGTATCACAACTACACCCATTCAAGAGCATTATTCCCATTCAAAAATGGGTTTACAGAGAACAAAACCATCTTAGGTAAGCTCATTACCTTACTAGCTTTCTGTTTTCTTTTCTTTTTCTTCCTCCTTCTCTTGTTCCCTCTTTCTCTCCTTGTTTCCACACCAAACAGAGGTATTGATTGCTATCTACAAACATAACCCCAAACCACACATAACAAGCTTGTTTATTTCTCACGTAACTCACCAAAATTAATATTTCAAGAGTTAGTTTCTAGGGCTTTAGCATAAAGATTACCTTCAAGTGTCCTCATGGAGAGCTTAGGCAATCAAAATGATGAAGTTCCAGCACTCCTAAAAGGCTAGAAGAAACCGGCTGAAGCAAGGATGGAGAAGGAGCTCACGTTGGAATTTTTCCAAAAATCAAGAGAAGCTAGACAATGGAGATTTTGAGCTTGCTTCTTACCTTAAGCAACCAGAGAGTGGCTTCAGAACAAGATGGCACCTTCAACCTTCCATTTTCAGATTTTTCCATGGAGGTCAAGCGTGAGCTTTTTGGATTTGAAGGGAGGGAAATGTTCCCCAAGTTGAGAGGAATCAAATGGTGAAATTATTTTGCAATTTGGTGTTGATTTGCATCTTGTAGAAGAAGAAGTAGAAGAGGGCCGATGGAGGCTCTTGCAAATCGCCATGGGGCTTCAGCGAGGGAGAAGAAAGCTCAGGTGGGAGGTGGGAAAAGGAAACGTGAGTGAAGAATGAAGAGCAAGAGAGAGATTTAGTGGATTTGTACTATTTACTTTTGCTTTTGTTTTTCTTTTCTTCCTTCTTTTATTTACTAACTATATTAGAGAGGGGGAAGGCTAATTAAGCCAATAAAATCGGCCCCACTGTATACCTACATGCTGGAGCGTTTTTCGGTTTTTGACAGAAAACTCGTTATTTTACCCGGTTTGGCACTATTCACCTCCCGGGCCCGTTTCCCGGATTTTTTTCTCGTTTAATTAATTTTAATGGTTATTAAGCTCCCATTAATACTTGTTTATAGTTATCAACTATAATTTTTACGGGTCCATTTGACCACTTAAAGTCACGTTTTCGGGTTTTCTCGAAAAACGTGCTTTAAAACTCCGTTAGCGTTTTAATCCATTATTTGGATCCGTTTTCTTCGGGAATCATTCCCGTATACTAATTAGGCCTAACTAAGCCTTAGGAATCCATCTCGGACCCTAACGAGATCATATATCTCTTATTTAAATTTAATGCGCATTTTTAGCGTTTTTTGCTTTTCAAGCATTTTCTCTTTTCTTTTGGTTTTATTCTTTTTACCAATACTCTCTAGGCACAATTAGGCCCTTAATAATTTTACTAGAGTAATTTAATCACCATTTTTAGATCCGGGGTATTAAAGCTTAGAATGGCCTAGAGTTGTCTAGGAGGAATTAGAGGTTAGGTGGGTGTATTAAGAACACCGATATCATGTGATGAGTAATGCTAAGACTTGAGCAAAGATTTGGATGGAAAGGTGTATAATGCTTTAAGGTGATTTAGGTATGAACTAGAGAATAAAACAATGAGGAGTTTTGGATAGCTTGTGTAAGTGTGATGATGCTAGTAGTGGACTAATGAGGTTTAGTTTAGATGGTAATGGGTGGATTTAGGTGATGGAAGAGGAAGGTGTGGGAGAATGTTGTCAAATGTCAAGGAAATGACCAGGAATGTAAAAGAGCGTATGATCATGAGAATGGTGAGTAAGTGAATAAAAGAGGTGGAAATGTCTAAAGAGGGTGTTGCATGGTCAAGGTAAATGAGGAACAATGTCAAGGTGTTAAGGTAATGGAAAGAAATGTATAAGTAAGCTCAAGAGTTTAGGAGTAATGAGTAACAAATGAAAAGAAGAGAAATTGTGCATGGACATGCAAGATGACCTTGGAAGGTTTAACAAGCAAAGATGGAGTGTAATGATGTTAAGGAGGAGTTATATGGGTTGAAAAGAAACACCTTGGTTAGTAGAAGTTTTAGACAAGATGCACATGTTGGTAATATAAGCAATTAGTTAACAAGTGTTAGGAATTTCTTGCAAGAATTGAACTAAAGGTTGGAGTGATCTTCGGAGGGTATTTTAATGAGTTTGGAGGATGATTAAAGGTGGGTTTAAGGGTCTAAGTGATGTTAGAACACATTAGTAAGGTTGGGGAAAATTTGGAGTTGAAAGAACAACTTAAGAGTAAGGTCTATGGTGGTCCGACCCAGGGTCCGACCCAGTTCTGGGTCGGACGGGCCTCTGTTAAGCCACCGTAAGTGTTTCTGGAATGGTCCGACCCAGTTGGTGGGTCGGACGGTGGGTCGGACGGAGGGGTTTTAAAAGACAGGAGGATTTCTGGAATGGTCCGACCCAGTTGGGTGGGTCGGACATGGGTCGGACAGGTGGAGGTTTTCAAACCCGAGAGTCTCTAGAATGGTCCGACCCAGTTGGTGGGTCGGACGACCCTTAAGACTTAAAAAAAAAAACCCTAAGAGAGTTTAGTGATATTAAGGGTACCCCATTAAGGTGGCAATGATTACTAGAAGTATAAAGACCTAAGGGATTAAGTTAAGCGTAAGCTTAAAAGTTTAAGGTTAAGTTTGTAAGATTAAGTTGTAAAACTTAAGGGGTGTTAGGTGGGGATCATTAAGGGTTAAGTAAGTTAAGTAAGTTGAATTAAGTTAAGTGATTAACAACCTAAAACTGAATGAATGTTTTAGGACTTGGGAATTTGGACTCCGGAAGAGAGTAAGCAACCGAATGACCAACGGTGAACGGTACAGTTCTTCTTGTGACCTGCTTGCTAACGAGGTGTCCCTCGGCTTGTGTGCTAGTTGTTTTTGTGTGCTCACTAAACAAGATAAAGCATGCAACCGGAATATTATGTTTATTGTATTGTTGTGTGATGTTTGAAAACTAACACAACATACCGTGAGAACTTACTAACCAACGTTTAGTAAGGAATTGAGTGAGACTAAGGAACACTCCCTAATTTGAGTTTGATATAAACCGAAAGAGGTTAACCAACAAACATGGTCTTGAGACTACTACTAACTGGAACTTGAGTGAGGAAACCCGGGACTGACTCCGGTCATGCATGCTAAGGAAAAGGGGTCGGTATCTATAGCAGATTCGACTTCCGCTTAAGGACTTGTCTTCGGACTTGTAGCCTAGGGCCGGTTGCTGGCTCAGCGACGCTGGACTCCCCGTCCAGGGTAGGTGGCATTAAGATGGTGCGGTGGGATCACCTAAATCCCAGGTTTGAAATTAAGCTACAACCATTCCCCTCCAGGAACGGTTTGTATACTGAGAATAAGTTAAGGTTAAGATTAAGGTAAGGTTAAGATAAGTTGCAACCATTCCTCTTTAAAGGATGGTTTGTATTATTAAGACTAAGATAAGCTACATCTACCCCTTATTAAAGGGTGGTTGTTTCTAAGATTAAGATAAGACTAAGATTGAGGTGAGATAAGGATGGGCTAAGATTAAGAGGAAATATAACTTAAGGAGTTAAATAATTAACTCTCTAATTAAGGGAACGCATTTAAGTCGTTCATTGTGTGTGAACTTTGATTGTTCAATTTGGTTTGATGTTTACTGCACTTACTATTATGTTGTGCATCTAATCAACCTCCATGCTATCGACAATTAGTCGTCGTAGCCACGTTAGCTTGGGGGCCATGAGAGGATCGTACCAGCATTCGTGCTGACCCCCTTTGGGGGCTGTTTTTACTACACAGGTGAACATCAGGAGGCGGCCGTCGCGAGAGTAAGAAGGAGTACAAGTGTTTAAGGTTAAGTGTGGCCTACGAGTTGTGCATTACACTCGTATGCAATTGAGTAGTAAGATGTATAGGATGTGAGAGGATTGTAAGAAGAATATGTATTTGGTTAAGGTTGTTATGTACTAATTTTCGGTATATTTTGTAGTCAGACCGTGGCAAGGTCCTGGAGTGTAAAGAATTCCTGCTGTGACATGTATGTATATATGCTGTTAAGTTGCGAAACCACATTTGGATTGAGTTGGGGTGTTACAAAAAGTGGTATCAGAGCGTAGTTACGCTCTGAAGACAAGAATTACCAAACTTAGGAGAATACGGAGGTTGAGAATGAGTTATGGGTTAAGGGTTGAGAGATAGAGTGAGAGGTGCGTTAGTCAGGACTTCCCGGTGTTTACCGGATATCCATAGTACCTATACCCGCCCTCCACATCCCTAACCCTGAATATGTGGAACAAACGCTAGAGGGAAGAAAGCCTTCTCTTACTCGGGGAAACCCGATCTGGCAGTTAGCTCACAGCAAGCAATACGAGAAACATCTTGTTGCGCAACAGTTACGGAGAACTTGGAGGTTTTTAATGGAGCGCAGCAGAGAAACAGGCGCTACCTATGAAATTCTATCAATAAGGGAACGGTAATTACCGGCAACATGGGTCGACGTGCTACGCAGTCGAAATAACCCGCAATACCAATGATAAGGGAAGCACTACGGGTGCAATGGAAGGAAAGGGGAAGAGACATGAGTACCGGACAGTGGTCCGAATGAGCATAGCAATGGGATAATACAAGCTTAAGGGATAAGATTACTGGAAAGTCCAGTTAAGAACCGGGAACTCCAAACCCCATACAATGAGAAGGTTACAAACCTGGCCGACATAATGCGGATGACAGTAGGAACGCATACAAATTGTATACCGGAATAGGACTACGATGTAGTGCCTAAAGGCGAACCATTACTTAGTGACCACAACAAAAAGTGTGGAGACAGGAGCGAGGACTAAGACAGGAGTAAATAACAAGGGGTTCCCTCAGAAAGAGGAACACCCTGATAAGCTACAGTACTGTCAAACAACAAGGAAACTGCCAGATGGTCAGTTATCCAAAATAAGAGATTATCGAAGGAGTCCCGAGGACTACCAATTACATGGAAATTAGAAGGAGGTATCACTACCAATGTACCTTGTACCAATAACCCATCCTGCATGGCGCACTTGCCATAGCAAGTGCTACCACGGTTAAGCTACGCGGAAAGCCATCATGGCAAGATAGGGGAACGCTACAGTTGTAGTACATTTTAATACCAGACTGTAAATCCATAAGAACAGAGGAATGAGACCTTGGAAGGGCCTAATGGCCTGACCATGATAAGATGTGTGGATACACCAGTCAGCAGGGAACTGAACTTGGATAAAATATTAGACCATATAAGTATTAGCAATAGTACAACCTACTACAACAACGACAACCGACAGTACAGTGAGAACACCAATCCCGAACTCCAAGGGGAAAACCTAAGAGATCGCTCGGTAATGCGAGCAAAACACTACGTAAGTGATAACGTACAAGGAATACGATGGAGACCGTCGACATATAAACTTCCAACAAGAATGGGATAAGACTCCCGGATTGATCACTAAGAATACCAGTAATAAGCATTCTTCAATGAATATGTCGGAAAACCCAGAAAACAAGGATAAAGAAAATGAACGTAAGCTAGAATCTACTGAGGACTAAGGACGTGCAACCCTGGAAAAGGAAAGCTCAGAGGACTATCCCCACAGAGCGGACATAGTCGAGCCGAACGAACTGATGAATGACAGTTAATACTGTTTGTCTAACTCATTAACACCCAAGTGTGAACGGTCATCAACAGGTGGCGTAGTCAATGGAAGTTGAACGAAGCGTTGAAACGAGAGTATAAGGTGACAGGATGATATTCGACTTGGACACCGTGAGGCAAACGCCTAATATGAACGTAGCTTTCTTTGCTAAAATACATAAGTCTAGTGAAATGGCAGTATCGTCGAAGACACTAAGTAACCCCAGATCACTTGGATAAACTTCCATAGCAGGAAGCAGGATGCAGCGACTTACCATGAAACCCAATACTACATTTAGTATGTAACCTAACGGTGAGTAGTGTTCAAAGGACCAGAACCTTTAAGAATGACCTACAGGTGAGTGAGAGTACAAGTAATGAACTGAAGCACTAAGCACTAAGAGCCTACGAGCCAAGGATGTTAACCACATCAGAATTCGAGGCGCAGTAAGTTGTAAAAGAGCTGATTCAAGCCATGAGTGAACTACAATGGGTAGATGTGAGCGATTACAAACCTATAACTTAGATTGGGAAGAATATTACCAAGAAAGGGTGCCAATGAGAATATTGAGATAATGTTAAGGACAGGGGCGGAGAACGAACCATGCCTTTAGGGTGGGGATACCTCTCCTTGTTGTGAGGCCATGAGTGGGAATGAACCCCTCAAAAAGGGCCTTCACTTATTGGAGATGCAATACGCTGTTGTTAGAGAATGAAAATGTAAACCTTAAGATTACTTTGGAACATATCAGATACACTTGAGTAATAAGGAAGGTTGCAGAGATAGACCCAATATCCAACACCCAGGATGTAAGAATTAGTAATTGTCAGATATAGACATGGTGAGTGCACATTATAGCACGTCAAGTGACCAATGCTCAGAAGAGCTTGTGACTCAGCGGATGACTTCTTCAGGAACCAGTTAAATTACATGGTAGATAACATCACTAAGGATGAAAGAAAGCGAGAGAAATTAGCCTACTTACAAATCTGAGATTGGAGCAGAACACCTTCGTATTAAGGGTCAACTATTTTACAGCACGGTATGACAACCGCCATACACCGGAATGAGAGAACTCCCAGTGTGTTTACACCAAGAAGGGATTGAGTATAAGGTAAGACATTAGAATAAGTGAGTAAGAGGTTGCACCAACAATGGGCAACATGGTAAGGGCCAACTACCACGGTAGTAGTGGTCGTGAGTACAATAGTTATATAAGGGGAATTAAGTCATGGTGCGCGGTAAAGCGACCGTTATGTATGAGCCGTCAAATATTGACACTGAGGCAATTAGATTTATGAGTTAAGACCAGCATAAGTAAGGAAATAAGATGGTAGACGAACTGTGCATTGATGCCAGTAGTCTGGACATGGTTAAGTAAGATTTCACAGGAAGCACACTACCCATTCCTTAAGGAACTGGAAGTGCATTCCTAGTAGCATAAATATGAGAAACAAGATAAGAGGCTCTACGGAAAGAGACCTCAGATATTAAGAGACCGAATCAATACGGAATACAGAAAGGTGCCAGAACATACCATAACCAAGAACACATTAAATGGATTTCCCTTGATTAACTTCAAGAAGAACAATAAATGTTATTATGGAACGATGAAAGAGGAGATCGACAACAGAATACTTCATAATTAGCAATAGCTAAACGTGTGACGGACACTATGAGTTTACTAAAACGAGGCGTGGGACGACTGCACCCCACTAGGGCTTGCAGGCCCGACACACTCATTTATGAGTTAGTTGGGTAAGTAGTAATGTACCAGTAAGGTACCCCATGTAGACGAGTGGTGTAAGGAACACGGGAAGTAGTCGACTCCGTACCACGGACAGCGACACAAAATCAGACAAGAGCAGCCATTACCACAAACAGTCGAAGAGAAGAATTCAGTTGAACCAACAACACAAAGGAATTAGAGAACAAATAATTAAGGACTATGAAGTGCGAAGAGCACGGGTGGATAAGCACGGACATTGGACATGTCTTGTAGTGTTAAGGATAAGACTGTAAAGCGCAATAAGCACTAAACAGTAGTTTCAGATTAAGGGTCATCCTCAAACCAAAGGTCAGTGGGAGAGAACAATTTAGACATTCGAGGAACCATTAAGAATACAAACATTAGATCTCCAGGGAGGTTGGATAGACGAGCTACAACTCATCAAGACCGTGTATATATAAAGATAACACGTGACCATTGAGGGACCTTTAGTGCTAAACCATAAGCACGCAGGAGAAAGATATACAATACTGTAAAAGGATAAGTGAGACAGTTAAGCCTAAGACCATCAGAGTTGTGCAGCGGAAGCTAGCAGATCACTACCTTTGAGATTAGACCAAACTAAGTTAAGGAAACGGTATAAGTACTGTTAAGAATCCTCGATACAGAGACTAAGTCATTTCTGATCGAATTATAAGTAAGATAGATGACATGGAAGCTAGAATGCCTGGTGAGAATTAGATATCTCGAACTTATGTTCAAGAATGATGTGGTATTGATTACGTGGGCGTAATCCATTTTAAGGGGGGTAGAGCGAAAACCGCTTAGCGTATGTTTGTGTACCGAGTACATAAACTACGGTGTGCATAGCACAAAATAATTTGAGAATATGTTTTACATAAACATTTTGAGATAAATCACGGTTATTGCACACAGAAGATGTGAATACCATACACATTAAGTACCTATCTTGTTAACTCCGGTGTGAGTATAAGTTAAGAGAATTAAGGAGGAGGTTTAAGGAGACTTAAGAAATAAGAATATATGAGGTATGAGTCGATATGAGACTATGTTTGAGATAAGAATAAGATAACGCAATGGAATACTGTTCGATATGATTATGAGTTAGGTAATAGTAATGCTATGTGGTATGAGACGGTGGAAGTTGGTATGAGACTGATATAGAACTTAGTAGGAATTTAAGTCTTGAGGTAATTACTAAGAGATGAATTGGGAATGTTTGATGGACTGAGTCCACACTTTGGAGATGTATTGATTATGATTAGAAGAACTAAGAAGATAGAAATTGGACATGAGTGAATTATCTGATGTTTGAAAATGACGTGGGAGGTGGAACTTGATTTTCTAGGGATCAAGGGAAACCGAACACAAATTGGGGTGGAAGGATAGTTCTACACTGATGCTGATCACATCAGGGTTGGATGACTCCTGAAACTCCCTACTAGTGGTCACAATTAAATCACACTATGGATAGAGGCCTTAGGATAAAAATGAAATTGGAGTTGATTGTATTTTTAATTAGAGGAATTATTCCTCACATGACCTCGTAAAAAGGATTACCTTTTTACTGAGTCTCGCCCATGAAGTCGAGGACGCACGAGCCTTTGTCTTCGGACCGGTGACATGGGGAGAGCAAAGTGTTTTGTATTCTGGCCCATGGTGACGAGGACGAATGAGCCATTGTCTACGGACCGGTGACATGGGAGAATACGTTGGAAATTATGTGAATGTTTTAATCATCAAAAGAAACAAAGAGAATTTTGAGTGCTATACATGCTTAAGCATGTTGTGTGATATTTAAGTATAAGAATATGGCGGATCTAATGATTCAATGAGTTTAAGTATACATAAGTATGATCTATAAGATCTATGGAATGAGGTAAGACATGTATTCTAATAAGATAAGATGCATGGGAACTTTGGGGACAAAGTTCTTTTAAGGGGGGTAGATTGAAATACCCCAAACCTAAGTATGCTAAGTAAACATCAAATTATGATGTAGTAAGGCTAGAATATGCCTTAGAAAGATTGGTAGACAATTTAAACCAAGGAAAACACAAGAAAGTGCCTTAAGGGCAATTTGGGCAAAAACGTGCTCTAAGCTTGGAGTGACTTTGATTAGCACCCAAATACCATTATAGACTTTAGTAATATGCTAATGGACATTTTAAATCAATTAGCAAAGAAAACCAAGCTCAAAAACAAGCTTAAACACAAAATGTGCTTTAAGACTTCTTAAAGCACCTTTTTGAGAAATTGTCTTAGAATTGAGTTTTGAGTGGCTAAATGCCCATCATTACTCTTTAATCAACATGTGTACTAATTAGTATCACATTAGGAAGCCTAAATCAATGGGAAATCAAAAATTTCAGAAATATGTGCACTAATTTGTGAATAGTGCCAAATAGTGACTAGTTTAAGTCTTAGTCAACTTAAGTCAATTAGTTGGTCAACCAAGACCATAAATATCTTGGTTATAATGAGGGGGCCGGTTTTCTAAGGATGAGTCACCATAGACTTCATCAAATAAGGAAGAAAAGAAGAGATAAGTAAAAGGAGTACTATTTGCTTTATTAAAGTAAAATACCTTATATTAACCTACCTCTCTCCTCTCTTCTTCATTTCTCTTCTTCTTCCACGATTTTCTTCCTCTTCTCTCTGTTCTAAACCGTCTCCAAGCAGCACCCATGGCACCACCACCTTGCTTTGTCAACAACTTACTCATCTTAGCTCCAAATCAAAAACTAAGCACATATATCCCTTAGTTAGACCAAGACCTTGCTTCCTATCTTTTCAAAATCTGAAAAGCCTCATTTTGGAGCCATGGGAAATCACCATTGGAGGAGGAAAAGCTAGCTTGAGGTGTTCATTATCTTCTCCATTCATGCAAGGTAATGAAAGTGAAAGAAAAATCAACTTTCCATCCTTTTTCTTAGATGGCCGAAAATCATCACTCATGGGGCCTTGTTTTTATGCCTTGTTCTAGCTTGATTTATTCACCAAGGACTAGTGGAGGTCCTATTTCATTCAATGCCCAAGTCTACTTTGAGACTTCAAAGGTAATCATCCACTTTTATGCCTTAGAACACATTTCTAACCTAGGTTTTCATTCCTTGAGGTTAGTGTATTGTTTAGTACTCATGTGAGTCATTGAATATTGGTTAGAACATTGGCAAAGGAAGTTTAAGTGGTGGCCGATATTCATGCAAGCAGAAGGTCTAAGGAGGAAGATAAAATAAGCTTGAGAAAACAAGGTAAATTACTTACCTAATGGTGGTTTAAGTTTTAAGGGATGAGTTTAGGTGGGTACCAATGTGGCTTAGAGCTTACATTATGCAATGGGTTATATAACCTAGGAAAAACAATTTGAACAAGCTTATGAACTTGTGACTAAGGAGCCAATGGGAATGAGTTGATAGTATGAGCTTAAGATGAGTTTTAAGAGCATTATAACTACTATGAGATTGATGGGTGTATTTGCAGGTTGAAGGCTTTTATATGTGGGAAATTCAGTGTTTAAGTTTAAGTTATTTAAGGGCCTAAGAGCCATGTCATTTAAGAGCCTTAGTGCTATGCAATTTAAGACTATTGCAATATATTGAGTTTGTTGTGATGAGTTGATTTGAATGAGAAAATAAGATGGGAAAGGACTTGGTGTGTGTGAGATTAATGTGTGAGAAAAACAATGCATTTGGGCATGAGAATATACTAGAGGAGCTATGGCAAAATTTGAGTAGAAAACTAAGTGTTTAGGTGGTGGTGGTGAGTTGATATGACCTAGGATTCACTAGGAGTCATTAGAAGGAACTAGAGTGGAAAATGAGTTAATTAAGGAGTTCTTGAGGCTTAGAATGGCCTAGAGTTGTCTAGGAGGAATTAGAGGTTAGGTGGGTGTATTAAGAACACCGATATCATGTGATGAGGAATGCTAAGACTTGAGCAAAGATTTGGATGGAAAGGTGTATAATGCTTTAAGGTGATTTAGGTATGAACTAGAGAATAAAACAATGAGGAGTTTTGGATAGCTTGTGTAAGTGTGATGATGCTAGTAGTGGACTAATGAGGTTTAGTTTAGATGGTAATGGGTGGATTTAGGTGATGGAAGAGGAAGGTGTGGGAGAATGTTGTCAAATGTCAAGGAAATGACCAGGAATGTAAAAGAGCGTATGATCATGAGAATGGTGAGTAAGTGAATAAAAGAGGTGGAAATGTCTAAGGAGGGTGTTGCATGGTCAAGGTAAATGAGGAACAATGTCAAGGTGTTAAGGTAATGGAAAGAAATGTATGTAAGCTCAAAGTTAGTTAGGAGTACAAAGCAATGAGTAAAAAATGAAAAGAAGAGAAATTGTGCATGGACATGCAAGATGACCTTGGAAGGTTTAACAAGCAAAGATGGAGTGTAATGATGTTAAGGAGGAGTTATATGGGTTGAAAAGAAACACCTTGGTTAGTAGAAGTTTTAGACAAGATGCACATGTTGGTAATATAAGCAATTAGTTAACAAGTGTTAGGAATTTCTTGCAAGAATTGAACTAAAGGTTGGAGTGATCTTCGGAGGGTATTTTAATGAGTTTGGAGGATGATTAAAGGTGGGTTTAAGGGTCTAAGTGATGTTAGAACACATTAGTAAGGTTGGGGAAAAATTTGGAGTTGAAAGAACAACTTAAGAGTAAGGTCTGTGGTCAGACGGGCCTCTGTTAAGCCACCGTAAGTGTTTCTGGAATGGTCCGACCCAGTTGGTGGGTCGGACGGTGGGTCGGACGGAGGGGTTTTAAAAGACGGGAGGATTTCTGGAATGGTCCGACCTAGTTGGGTGGGTCGGACATGGGTCGGACAAGTGGAGGTTTTCAAACCCGAGAGTCTCTGGAATGGTCCGACCCAGTTGGTGGGTCGGACGGTGGGTCGGACGACCCTTAAGACTTAAAAAAAAAAGAAACCCTAAGAGAGTTTAGTGGTATTAAGGGTACCCCATTAAGGAGGCAATGATTACTAGAAGTATAAACACCTAAGGGATTAAGTTAAGCGTGAGCTTAAAAGTTTAAGGTTAAGTTTGTAAGATTAAGTTGTAAAACTTAAGGGTGTTAGGTGGGGATCATTAAGGGTTAAGTAAGTTAAGTAAGTTGAATTAAGTTAAGTGATTAACAACCTAAAACTGAATGAATGTTTTAGGACTTGGGAATTTGGACTCCGGAAGAGAGTAAGCAACCGAACGACCAACGGTGAACGGTACAGTTCTTCTTGTGACCTGCTTGCTAACGAGGTGTCCCTCGGCTTGTATGCTACTTGTTTTTGTGTGCTCACTAAACAAGATAAAGCATGCAACTGGAATATTATGTTTATTGTATTGTTGTGTGATGTTTGAAAACTAACACAACATACCATGAGAACTTACTAACCAACGTTTAGTAAGGAATTGAGTGAGACTAAGGAACACTCCCTAATATGAGTTTGCTATAAACCGAAAGAGGTTAACCAACAAACATGGTCTTGAGACTACTACTAACTGGAACTTGAGTGAGGAAACCCGGGACTGACTCCGGTCATGCATGCTAAGGAAAGGGGGTCGGTATCTATAGCAGATTCGACTTCCGCTTAAGGACTTGTCTTCGGACTTGTAGCCTAGGGCCGGTTGCCGGCTCAGCTACGCTGGACTCCCCGTCCAGGGTAGGTGGCATTAAGATGGTGCAGTGGGATCACCTAAATCCCAGGTTTGAAATTAAGCTACAACCATTCCCCTCCAGGAACGGTTTGTATACTGAGAATAAGTTAAGGTTAAGATTAAGGTAAGGTTAAGATAAGTTGCAACCATTCCTCTTTAAAGGATGGTTTGTATTATTAAGACTAAGATAAGCTACATCCACCCCTTATTAAAGGGTGGTTGTTTCTAAGATTAAGATAAGACTAAGATTGAGGTGAGATAAGGATGGACTAAGATTAAGAGGAAATATAACTTAAGGAGTTAAATAATTAACTCTCTAATTAAGGGAACGCATTTAAGTCGTTCATTGTGTGTGAACTTTGATTGTTCAATTTGGCTTGATGTTTACTGCACTTACTATTATGTTGTGCATCTAATCAACCTCCATGCTATCGACAATTAGTCGTCGTAGCCACGTTAGCTTGGGGGCCATGAGAAGATCGTACCAGCATTCGTGCTGACCCCCTTTGGGGGCTGTTTTTACTACACAGGTGAACATCAGGAGGTGGCCGTCGCGAGAGTAAGAAGGAGTACAAGTGTTAAGGGTTAAGTGTGGCCTACGAGTTGTGCATGTACACTCGTATGGCAATTGAGTTAGTGAGATGTATAGGATGTGAGAGGATTGTAAGAAGAATATGTATTTGGTTAAGGTTGTTATGTACTAATGTTCGGTATATTCTGTAGTCAGACCGTGGCAAGGTCCTGGAGTGTAAAGAATTCCGCTGTGACATGTATGTATATATGCTGTTAAGTTGCGAAACCACATTTGGATTGAGTTGGGGTGTTACACATCTGTACAAGTTTTCTCCCTTATATGTACGTGATTTTAATTTTAGAAGATGTACATATTTAATGATTCGTACAGGTTTATGTGACCATTTGTATGTTTTTAATGCGAGGATGTACATGTTTTTACGTGTGGATGTACATGTTTTAATGAACATTTGTACATGTTTGTATGACCATCTATACAAGTTTTCTTTTACGTTTTGTGGACTATATATGTAAATGTTTTTTAAAGTTGTCAAAACATATCCATGACTGTCTTATTTTGAAGAGCTTGAATTTAGGTGTATAATGGTATAATTTTTTTCATTTTGGACTTATATATTAAAAAGTACAACAATTTAAATTTTGTGTTGTGATAAAGATAAAAAAAGAAAAAGAATAAAAAACTAAACAAAAAAAACCAAAACCAAAACACGCGCTGGTCCGTCCCTCCCATATGTCTCCCGCACGTGCTCCCATATATCCCTCATGTATGTAGCTATGATAGCTACAATCACTTGTAGGCAAGACTTATTGAATATATATATAGACACGCAGAGGTACAGAGTAGATATATAAAAACAACACTGAGTAACATTTATGTACTCTCTCAATAATCAATAAACACATCTTCTTTCTTCTTGCTTTCGGTTTGTCGTCCCAACCTTGCTTAACATGGTATCAGAGCTCGTTTAAGCGAGCAAATCAATCACCGTCGCAACCATGGCGGATATATAGACGAAAGCGAATCAACATGAAGAAAACGAGGTAGAAATCCCTCAAAAAGAACAAGAATCTAAGATCCAAGATGACACCCAAATCAAGACCGATTTTAATGACCCCCTTTAGTTACACCCTTCAGACAGCACTTCGCTTAGCTTTGGGGTGAAATACAAGGAAGGAGAAAATTTCGACTCATGGAAAAGAGCAGCGACGATCATCCTGGAGACCAAAAACAAGTTCGGACTTGTAAATGGCCAATTCGAAGAACCGGACATTGCATCAGAGCGATACCCCACATGGGAGCGTTGCAACCATAAAGTCATGTCGTGGATCTTAAATTCGGTAGAAAAAGAAATCTTTGAGAGCATTGTATACTTCCATAATGCACATCAGATGTGGTCCAGCCTCCTGAAACGCTACGAACTCACCAACGGACCCAAAATATATGCCTTCCAAAAGGAAATTAATAAACTACAATAACAAGGGGAAAGCGTCAGCTCATATTTCACAAAACTCAAGAAACTGTGGGATCAATTAGATTCGGCAAGAAAGACTCTCAAGTGTGTTTGCGGGTGTAGATGCGGCGCAGACAAGGCTATTCAAAGCAACAAAGAAGAAGACCAACTGATGAAATTTTTAGATGGGTTGAACGAAGATTATAAGGATATGAAGGGTACGATTCTACTTATGAAAC
Organism: Limonium bicolor; assembly: GCA_023374045.1. NCBI lineage: Eukaryota > Viridiplantae > Streptophyta > Magnoliopsida > Caryophyllales > Plumbaginaceae > Limonium > Limonium bicolor. The sequence continues at coordinate 255,309,501 of CM041778.1, read as the reverse complement.
CCCTACCCGATTTGGAATGTACATACTCTTTGATCTCACGGGACTAGAAACAACGAAAACTCTTAGAAACCCGAGTGAATGAAAGCGATGAGTCCATCGCCTTGGTTAACAGAGCCCAAACTAACGGCAACAATAAGAACGGTGGTAGAGGAAATTATAAGTGAAATACCATTCAAGGCCAAAGTAGCGGGAGAAAGAATCAACAGAATCAAGTCAAATGTTCCAATTGCGCCAAATTAGGTCATTCGAGAGAAGAGTGTTAGTGGATCATGAGTTTCCCGATCCACAGAACACACAACAAAGGAATCAGCATCTTGCAGGTCCAATTTTGGAACAAAATCCAAAGAAGGTTGAGAATAAACTCCAGCCCTCTCCTGTCGTAGGCTTCATAGTTGAGCAAATTGACCACTAGCAAAATATATGGAGTGAAGGAACTCAGTCTCACAAGATATCTCGACTAAACCCTCTATTGGTTGTTTTTCTAGTAACTCTCTTGATTATCCTATTTATCAACTACGAAGCATGGATGGTTGTTTACCTGATAATCTCATTTTTAGATGGATTCTTGACTCCGGTGCTTTTGAACATGTAACTGGTGATGAAAAATTGTTTAATGGATCTAGTTACAAAACTGTGAATAGAGTTATTACCTTACATGATGGAAAGAAGCAACTATCTGATAAAAATGGAAAGGTTTATATTTGCGATAATCTGACATTAGATGATGTGCTTCTAGTTCCAACTTTCCAATTTAACCTTATATTTGTAAGCAAGTTGACAAAGAAGTTAAATCTTATTGCTATGTTTGCGGAAAATTGCTGTATTTTACAGGATAAAAGGACTGAGCTACAAGCTGAGATTGCATTTCAAAGATTTGGTCTGTATTTTCTAGATGTATGTGCTTTGAGAATGTTTGTAGAGGAATTGAAAAACTCTTCAACTAGTTTTCTAGTTTCTGATTGTAAAGTTGTTGAAAACCATTATGTTAAGGCTTTTCTGTCATGGCATTGTAAAATTGGGAATATCTCACTAAGAAAGATGAAATCAATGAATATTGGAAAGAGTTTGCCTAGTCTTGATATTTTCCCTTGTATAGTTTGTTTTAAATCAAAAGGGAAAAGACTTCAATTCCCTCATTCTGAAACATCTAGTAACAACCCCTTTGAACTGATTCACGTAGATATATGCGGGCCCATGAGGGTTTCAGCCATTAGAGAATATCGTTACTTTATAACCCTTGTTAATGATTTTTCACGTTCTACATGTGTTAAAATTTTTAGGCGTAAATCTAAGGGAATGACAATTATTAAAGATTTTGTTTGTCTGGTTGAAAAATAGTTTGATAAACAAGTTAAAATTGTTATAAGTGACAACGTAAAGGAATTAGGAAAATCACAAGAAGGAGTTGAGTTTTTCCGTTCAAAGAAATTATACATCAAACATATTGCCCACACACACCCCAATGAAATGGGGTCGTGGAAAGAAAACAAGTTACAAGGTCTTCCTGATTTCAGTCCAGTTTTAACCATAAATATTGGGGTTATTCCTTAGAACATGTTGCTCACATCATCAATAGAAAACCTTCCAAGGCCATAAGCAACATTTCTTCCTTCCAAAAACTCTACGATGAACTCCCTAATGGTAGTCAGATCAAGAACTTTGGATGTCTTTGTTTTGTCACTAATACTAACCCAAACAGAAGCAAGTTAGCTCCCATATCATACCCATTAGTATACTTAGGTAATGGCAAAAACATCAAAGGTTACAATTTCTTAAACCTTGAAACCCATGAAATAAAGATCAGTAGGGATGTCATTTTCTTTGAAGATATATATATATATATATATCCTATGCTCAACAAAGACTGGAACAACCTTTTCAATGATAAAAGGTCTGAAATAGAAAATTCCACACAAACCAACAACCTTGATTTCTATTATGACTATTTACCCACTTACAAACCTCAGCAGACTCAAACATTCCGCATCCAGCTACACATTCACCACCACAACCAGAGGAAACATATTCCACCTTAGAAAATTATTTATGTCATGTCTCTAATCACACTGTTGTAGATAACAACAACACACAAACACCAATAGCAACACCACAAGAGGAATCTTACCCTAGTAACAACACCTCCCCCGTTCTTGAAACATCAGCAATAGATTTAGACTCTTAGGTCACCCTTAGAAGATCAAGAAGAACACACAAACCTGCAGCCAAATTTGTTGACTATGTTTGCTAAGCAAGCAACAACAATTCTGATCCCTTTTCAGAAATTTTGTCACATAGATTAAACAACCAGTTAGGGATGTCAATCTTGACCCGAACCCGAAACCTGACCCAAAACCGACCCGTAAAAAGCAGGGTTCGGGTTGAGATTTTTGACCCGAAATGACTTTCAGGTCGGGTTTGGGTTAGGTCATTGAAACCCGCTTCGGGTTCGGGTTGAACCCGCTAACCCGTAACCCAAAAAAAATTAATTTAAAATAGAAAATATATTATATTTAATGACTTAATTAGTATTTAATGATTAATTTATGACTAAAATAAACATTTAATCGATAACATATGATTATATATTGTATTTTTTATTAAATAATCCAAAATTTTTAAAATAAAATAAATTTTTTAAAAACGGGTCGGGTTCGGGTTAAAGAAGTACAACCCGCTCCGGGTTCGGGTCGGGTTCGGGTTGACCAAAACTATTTTCGAGTCTGGTTCAAGTTGAGCTCAACCCGACCCGAAACCCGATTTTGACACCCCTACAACCAGTTACATCAGCACACTAATCTTCTCCCCCTGGAAACCTCACAGGTATCATTCCAAAGAGAAACATCACCTCCTTTTCTCTCTCCATTGCATCCAACAAAATTTAAATCAAACACTCTCCTTACAAGAACCAACTTCTTACACTCAAGCTAGCAAGGATCCAAGATGGTTCAATTCCATGAAAGAAGAATTCCAAGCATTATAGGATAATGAAACATGGTCCATAGTTGAACTACCAAAAGGAAAAAAAAAACTCATCAACTGCAAGTGGGTGTACAAAACCAAACTTAAAGCTGATGATAGTTTGGAACATTTTAAGGCTAGGCTTGTTGTTAGAGGATTTACACAGAGATATGGTCTAGACTACGAAGAAACCTTCTCCCCAGTCATTAAAATCACCACTGTTAGAGCCTTAATTATCTTAGGCATAAAAAAAGGGTAGATTATTGACCAACTTTACGCAAATAATGCCTTTACATGGTGAACTAGAAGAGGATGTATATATGACCATACCCCAAGGCCTAGATGTTGTTAGAACCAATAAGGTTTGTAAATTACATAAATCCTTATATTGTCTCAAGCAAGCATCACTCCTGGAAAAAAAGAATAAACAACGCTTAAATTTGGCATTTAGAACGTTTATTTAGCGTAGTTTATTTGAGTGACGCAAATGATAAAACATTTTAAATGACGCTTTGAAAGCGTTCCTTATACTATCTTTAAAGAACGCTTATTTGCAAAGCGTTTTTTATAATGCGAGAACGATGGGAACATAAAAAACGCTTTAGCCTTACAAGCGTTCTTTATGCTCAGTCAAAAACAACGCTTATCACATATAAGCGTTTCTTATGATGGTTGGCGGGAGAGTTTAAAATAACGCTTATATGGATAAGCGTTCTTTATATCCTCTTTTTTTCAGAAATCTCTGTTCCACCAAATGCTACAAATATCATCACATCACAGATCAATTAATGCATTGTTGCATTTTCAACACAGCAGAAGCTAGCCATCACAACGTACAACTGTAACAAAGAAATTAAAATCTCTACGAATTAAATTTACAGCATTCCAGGCCAATTGCAACAAATCAGCCAGTATTAACAGAGATTTGCCAGTATTAGTACCAAACATGCGGACAAAATTTAATTACGTACAGTTGAAATCCAAACACAGATGGAAGCTACTAAGTACTTATGTTGTACTGCAATCTGTAGAACTTTGATAATGCAGGAAACTGCATTTTTCATCAACACAACGCAAGTGTACTTGACATATATAATGCAACAAATTAACTGCATTTATAGATGCAATTTGGTTGACAGTACTTCAGACAACTTCAAACAGCGCGCAACTGATCATGACTGTTCATCTTTATTCAGTATTGCTTTCGTCCAGTAAGCGCACATGTGCTGCTTGACAAAATCTAGATCACCAGCTGAATAAGTAGCTCCTTGTGTTGCAAAGAAGTTAACAAGCTGCACGCAAGAATTATATAAAAGCAATTGAGTACACCATTTAAACTTATACAACCATGCACAAACTATTTAATTACCAATTCAAACACAAAACTTATAATACGTACTCCAAGGTCATTACTGATTTTATCGATTTTGGACACGATGTCGCACATGTATCGCATCACAAAATATCCACAACTGCTGCTATTCGGTTGCCTGGGACACTATTTTCAATAAAATTATATTATTATATATACACACACTAATATACAAAATAAATTAAAGTATACATGAGTAAATAGAATGTTTTTTTTACCTTTTTCATATAGTGTATTTTCAAAGGAAAATTCATAGCATTGGCATTGATCATACCATGTCTAAAACCACTGAAATTAATTAAAACAAGCATTTAAGTGACAAGTAATTAAAAAAAGTATAAAATTTTATTTTTTAAATGAAAATATGCACAATTTACTTACTTTGCCAGTAGAATAGAAATGGAGATGTTTCTCTGAATTCCATCAATAGGGTCAATCACTATACAGGATGATGAGTAAGTACACACCAATAACAACAACCAATGATTTCTACAAGTTCAAACAACAATAAATCAACTTCAGCTTCGAAATATATATGAGTTAACATATATAAAACAATAATAAAGACAAAAGCATAAGGTGGTCAAGCACGCTTACATCTGATGATATGGTATGAGCACAAATCGGCTTTTCCTTTTAACCGCCGCAGTTATGGCATTGCGCATATGGCTCTGACATGCAACACCATCTCTTATAGCTTCCTCAGAAGACATGATTTGTGGACATAGGGAGGTGATCTCATTATCCATTTTCTTTGCCACCAGCCTCGATAATAAGTGCCTTTGATGACAAAGGCATTAAATTAAAATTAGATATACATAAAACTTACTATTAACTTTGAGAGACGAAAAATGTGATATACTTACAAGCAGTAGGATTGAATCACCGAGATGTTCAGCATATCACCAAGCAACAGCTCCTTGACATCGCTAATACTGATCAGCAACTCCTGGGCTTGTTCGCTGTGGAACAAAGACGGCGGAACCCTAAGGATGAACTCAATGAAATCATCACCCTTCCCGAGTATCAAGTCATATAAGATCTGCTGACGCTTTCCTAGTGTTTTCACCAAATTTGGGTTAAGAATGAAATCGCGTCGAAGTGGACTGATGCAGTGATCATCCTGCTGACCCGATGATCCCTTTCCTTTCGACGCAATGCTTCGCTTACCTTTGCCAGCAGTAGGAACAGGTGTCTAAGAAATGACAAGTTAGCATATGTTTAGAAAACTATTCTCCCAAAACTACATTTATATGAAATGGTAATTAGTAAACAAATTTATATAAGTTGTTTTGCTTACCGTACTATCAGATAAATCCACCAGATTGCAAGGCCATGGTACTTGTGATCCACGTGCTTCAATGACAGTGCTCCAATCATTCCACTCTATCGGTAGTGGAATGTGATCACAGCCTTGACAGACACTGTCGACCGTCACACAGACGTACCAGGCAGGAACTCGCTTAAAATGACATAGTGACGCCGAATCAGTCTGTAGAATTGTGCCTACTGCAACCACAAAGGTGCCATGTTCATTGATCTGCCGAAGACGACAGTATTTGGTTCCCTAATAAACGAACACAAACAATTAGATTCATACATTACAACATGCATGTTTTTGATTAATTGAAAAAATAAATAACGATAAAGCACTAAAATTCACACATGCATACCTGAAGCTTGGCATATGGGAATGGATCAGAAGGTGCATGTACAGTGTAAGAAACCGAAACCTGAGATGGTACAGGGGTGGAAGTAGGTGCAGGGGTGGAAGCAGGTGCAGGGGTGGAAGCAGCTGCAGGGGTGGAAGTAGATGCAGGGGTGGAAGCAGGTGCAGGGGTGGAGTCAGAAAGGGCACTACAGAAACTCTTTTTCTCCTCTTTGGATAGAGTGTGACATGTGGGAGGTAGGAAGATACGTGTTCCTCTTTATTGGGGGTGGAGCTCTATTCGTATGCCCAACTCTACTAAATCTTTTCTCCCCTTTAAATGATCTTTTGTTTTCCCTTTAATGTTTAGCAACATTCCACCAAGACTTTCACCCACATTTTTCTCGACGTGCATGACATCAATACAATGCCTTACTTGCAAATGTTGCCAATACTCAAGATAAAAAAATATCGACCTTTTCTTCCAAACACTTTTCTCTGTAGCTTTAGTTGGAGGACCAAAGTTGTTCACAATATCTTTCACACGGTTATAAATATCGACACCTGATAAAGGTTGCCGAACTACAGCATGATCAGTCGTCCCGTCAAATTCGTCTGTCATCTTTCGGTACTTATGATGTCTTGGAAGGAATTTTCAATGATCCATGTACACATATTTTCCACTATATTTCAATCGGATATTGCATGTGTTATCACCGCAAACAGGACACGCTAATGCTCCTTTGATTGTATATCCAGATAGGTTTTCGTATGCTGGAAAGTCGTTTATCATACAAAATAGCATAGCACGCAGTCTGAAGTTTTCCTTTGCATAAGAATCATATAATGTTGCTCCCTTATTCCATAAGAGTTTCAAGTCATCAATAAGTGGCTGCAGAAACACATCAATATTATTCCCCGACTGTTTTGGACCGGATATCAACATTGATAGAATAATATGCCTAGGCTTCATGCACAACCATGGTGGGAGGTTGTATACAGTCAACAAAACAAGCCAAGTACTGTGTACACTACTCAAAGTGTCGTACGGGTTCATTCCATCCGTGCATAATCCAAGTCTTAAATTTCTTGATTCTATACCAAACTCAGGATATATTCTGTCAATGTTTCTCCATTGCGGTGAATCAGCAGGATGTCTTAATTTACTATCGTCCACCCTATGTGTTGTATGCCACCTAAGGTTTTCAGCATCCTTCGGAACTGCAAATAACCGCCTAAACCTTGGGATTATTGGCAAATACCATAACACCTTCGCTAGGGAACGAACCTTTGGCTTGTTGCCGTCCTGATGATCTTTCTTTACATAACGTGATTCACCACATTTAGGACAACGATCATGTAGCTCATACTCCTTCCAGAACAAAATACACCCCGATGGACAAGCATGTATTTTCTTGTACTCCATACACATTGGACACATTAACTTCTTCGCCTCATAAGTAGTTGTAGGTATGACATTGTCTGCTGGTGGTATCTCCTTAATAATTTGCAATAGTTCCGTGAAACTTACATCGCTCCATCCGTGTTTCGATTTGACATTAAACAGTTTCAGGGTCACACTTAATTTGTTCAGCGTTAGTGCATCACATCCAGCGTACAGTGGTTCTTTACATGACTGCACAAAGTTTTCATGTGTACTCGGTTTGTTGGTAAAGTATTGTTCTACTTCTTCCAACAGTGTGTCAAGGTTCGCATCTTCTGTCTCGTCATTAATCGTGATGTTGTCATCATCCCCAAAGTTTTCTGTGTCATCCCCATAGTTTTCTGTGTCATCCCCAAAGTTTTCAGTGCCGTCCAATTCTGGTTGTTCTACTGAAGCTTCTGCATCATAGTCAAACACATCCACTGCATGCTGACCATGCCATAATGCTATGTCTTCGTAATCTTTTGTAAACCCACGACGAATCAAGTGGTCCTTAATTTTCACAATATCTCTATACTTGAAGTCGTTTTTACAATCGATGCATGGACACAAAATATATCCCTTATCCTTCGGTTGAAGATTGTTGACTAGGATGTTACAGAACCTATCGACCCCTTGTAGGTAATCATTGTCAAGTTTGTCATTGTACATCTCTGAACGCTCCATCTCTTCTGTAAGATCGATGTGTTACTTTACAACTGATCGATATCGTTCATATGTTGGCAGATATTAGTCCAGTTACTTTTAAAAAATTTACAACCTAAACCCATCCAATCATGTTCAATCTCACATGCGAACAAGTTTATAAAAAACAATTCATTGAAAATTTCGGCAGCATTTCCCTTCCATTCTTCTAGTGTATATATGAATGTATAAACTCGAAGAACAAAAGGGAAAAGCTACCGAATTTTTAAATGAACTGTTTTTTATAAACTTGTTCACTACCTAGAAGGTGAGATCAAACGTGATTGGACAGTCCTGACGGGGACTATCCAAGATATACCACTAGTAGGTATATCTCGGACGGGTGACTATGTTCGAGTATATTCAATAGCTATTCAGTGAAACACTATATAAACAATTAATAAGTAATTAGAGAAAAAATATAAACTAACCTAATATGATGAGTAGTCTGCTTAGTCCTGATGTGAAAAAGATAGACTTCAATCAACCAGCCTGTATCAGGTGTGAGATAATGAAAAGTACGTACTACCAATGCCTGCAAGAGATAGTTTGTACACAACAATAATTACATTACGAATCCAATAATTCAATAGTTTGACAAAATTTCTGAGAAATCCGACAGAATCCCCCCTAAAAATATAGGGTTTCACCACAATAGAGCATGTACAAGAGGCGACAGTTTGGTTTGCAAAATTAATCCTAAACACTTAATCCTAATAAACACACATTAATCTCAAACAGAGCATGTATGTTCCTGCATGATCGACAGTTTGCATGGTTTTGCAAAATTTCACCATAACTACGTGGCTATATTTGTATGCCCAATTAAACACATTATATTTTCGCCTAATAAACCCATTAATCTCAAGTCCATTTGGACAGAACCAGCAAGTACCAAAAATCAGCTCAGGCGACAGTTTAATTGGTTTGCAAAATTAATTAATCCCAAACACTTAATCCTAATAATTAAACACATTAATCCCAACCATAGCATGTTTAATATATATGTTCTGATTGATCAGTTAATTTGGTTAGCAAAATTACCTCCACCATAATCAAGAATAGAGGCGATAGAGCATGGATCGATGTTACACCAGTTCGGTTGTAAAATTACTGCAGATGATCAATAAACGTACGTATTGAAGGGAGGCGACGGGCATGTATGTTAATTCTTGTTCGATCGCAGGTTGCAAAAATTAATATATAAGAGAAAGAGCAGATATATATATATATATATATATATGTTCCCGTTTCACAGATTTGATGATGAAATTACCGAAACAGAGGCGACAGACATGCATACTATTTGGGTAGATCGATGATCAGAGAAGAAGCTAGATGCGCATGCGCGTGCAAATATAATTAATCGCGAGCCAACGATATATAGCAGCAGACGTGAGACGGCCGGAAAGCGGCGGCGGCACGGACGGGCGACGACATGCAGTGGCGGCGACGGAAGTGGCGGCGATGGCAGTAGCTTGCCGACGGTACTGGGTTTCGTGAGCTCAGTCGAAAAGAGACAGGTAGCTAGCTAGAGGGTTTACGTTGTAACAGAGAGCGTGGGAGAGATTAAATTTTTTTGGGAAGGTGGGCTGTATTATTCAGGCAACATAAAGAACGCTTCACTTAGGAAGCGTTTTTTATGTTGAGAGTAAAAAACATAAAGAACGCTTCTAAACGGAAGCGTTCTTTATGCGGAGCGTTCCAGAGACATAAAAAACGCTTTCTATATGAAGCGTTTTTTATATTTTTCATATATAGAACGCTTAATTCCCAAGCGTTTTTTTTTGTCTTTGGGCGCGATACAATAAAGAACACTTCTTAAGTGAAGCATTTTTAAAATGTCCGGCCTAAACCATAAATACGATGCCTTACTTTATAATCGTTCTTTAATATGCTAAAAAAACGATTTACAAATATAACCGTTTTTAAAAGGGCGTTGTTTATTCTTTTTTTTCCAGCAGTGCATCTAGGTAATGTTATGATAAATTAGAAATTTATTTGAAACAACTTGGTTACAAGCAGTCCACCAATGATTATTCTCTGTTCTCGAAAAGAAAATGGGAAAACCACATTTCTTGGCATCTATGTGGATGACATTCTTGTAACCGGCAATGATAAAACATAAATAGAAAAATTGAAACTGAAACTATATGACACCTTCAAAATAAAAGATCTTGGCAGAATTAGTTTCTTTCTTGGCATGGAGTTTGTTGACACACCTGACAGGTTGATAATGTCCCAAAGGAAATACATATTGCAAATTCTCTCTGATTATAACATGCAAGACTGTCGTGCCTCAGTTTCCCCATTGCAGCTACATCAGAAACTTCATAAAGACACAGGGCAACTTCTTAAAGATCCCACACAGTATCGCAGGTTAATAGGGAAGTTGAATTTTCTAACCAATATTCGACTTGATTTATCTTTTACATTTCAGTATTTAAGTCAGTTTTTACAACAACCAACTGATGCACACTTGTCTGCAGCATATCACACTCTTTCATACCTTAAGGGAATAATTGGGTTTGGTATTTCATTTAATAAAACTCCCTCATACAATCTGTTGGCATTTTGTGATTCTAACTAGGCTTCATATCCAATAACCAGGAAGTCTATATCAGGTTACTTTATCCAACTTGGTGGATCTCCGCTCAGCTAGAAATCAAAGAAGCAAGCTGTCGTTGCCCTTTCTTCAGTAGAAGCTGAATATCGAGCACTCAGACAAACAACCGGTAACTGATCTAGCTCACACAACTTCTTACTGAACTTAATGTCCCACAAAAAGGACCAGTACCCTTGCAGTGTTATAATATTTTTTCAATCGATATTACTAGAATCCAGTAGCTCATGAACGGACGAAACACATTGAGCTCGACTTCCATTTCATCCGTGACCAACTGCAAGCTAGTGTTATTCAGATTCAATACATTCCGAGTACGAGACAGTTAGCTGGCATGCTAACCAAACCTTTGACGGGAAAATCTTACAAAGCGACTCTTCCTCAGATGGGCATGACTACAACAGATTATCCATGACAGCAAGATTAAAAACTTCAGAAGTTTTCACTCTCAGGGGGAGGGGGGTATTAGGATAGATAGTATATGTATATTATATGTTCAATATATACATATGTAATATCTGTATCTCCGCTCCCCACTACTCTACTCTGTCTATTCTTGTTCTGTTTATTTATGCATATATATAGACACATAGAGGTACAGAGTAGATATATAAAACATATATAGAGTAACATTTTTGTACTCTCCCAATAATCAATAAACACATCTTCTTTCTTCTTGCTTTATGTCTATCGTCCCCAACCTCACTTAGCAAGAGGTATTTTTCAAAACATCTCTCAACCTTGAAAATGAGAAGCAACCCCGTTCAGGAAAAAACGCGTGGTACGGAATTCGCTCTCCATCGGAAGCGATCCTGAGGCGATTCCTTCATCCTCACTGGTTCTCGTATGGCTTGTTCAGCGAGATAAGATTGCCCCATCCTCTTCCCCAGGTGGTCGTCGGCTGAGGTCAACAAAGAAGCAGGATACGAAGCGGCTCCCGTCCGTACTTATCGACCTCCTAGAGGCGATTTCAGAGGCGTTCTCTACGTCCTCTTTTCTCAACTCTTTCGACAGTGAGATTGGTTCATTCTTTCGGTGGTAGGCCTGTTCCAGGCACCGGCATCATCTCCTTCAGCACTATCCAGGAGTCGGGTCTCTACTTTCTATTTCATCCTTTCCGGTCCTCCTCAGCGCTCTCTGCGGGATCTTCTCCAAGTTGACCTAGGTTTGTCAGGCTCTGTCCATTTTGATAGTTGGGTATTTTGGGGAATATTATCTGGTGGTGATTTTCCTGTGTGATAATCTCAAGCCTCTTCGAATAGCGTTAGATCTGCATCTATTTAGTAGTTCAGGAAGGGGTTTGGTGCTAAATCAGTGAGCCAGCGGCTTTTGTTTCTTTGCGTGGAGTCAGAAAGTGTTACAGGATCTACTCAAATTAGCAACCAGTGTTCTGCATTCGGTAGGAACTAGGGGTAGTAAGAGTCACTGGTGCTATTCTGTTTTGTTTCCTTTGAGAATCTGGTCTTGTGTTTGATCCTTGATGGGTTTTTGTTGGTCAAACTGGAACGAGGAAGATTTCAGTTTTGGTATTTCCCCTAAATTCCAAGAACAAAATGTGGAGTGGTGCAGGTGCACACGAGTAGTTTTGATTCTGTTATGGAGTATTTACTTCTTCTGGGTCTTCAGATTACTACTTTACTCGGTTTTGGTAGATGCTCCTGAGATGTCAGAGGTTACAAGTTTCAAATCTAGTTCGAATCAGTCTGGTTGGAAGGAGTATGATGATCGAGCTGACGGGCCAAATCCTTCTATTATTGTGGGAAGTTTATATTACGGTGGGTTAGTTCTCTTGTTCAATGGAGCTTTAATTTGGAAGAGGAATTGTGGTGATAGAAATATCCAAGTGAGTGATTTGCTGAGGAAAGAGATGCCCTATGATCAGGGTGTGGGGAACAAGATTTCTTTCAAGGATGGAGCTTCTCATGCGCGGAAATATCAGAGTCTGATGTCCAAAAGTTTTATCTCAAGCACAACAATGGTGTATTTGGTTAGTTTTATAACATATCAAAATGCTTTGGAGCTTGTCCTAGTGGCGGGTAGCCTCAGCAATTGTTATAATCTGACGTCTGGGTTAATCAGGAAGACTATGGATCGGTATATCAAGCGAATTGAAAATCCAAGTTCTTTGTTAGCAGCAAATGTTATGAGTGTAATATTAGTAGCAATTATGTTATGTTTTCAGATGTTTATGTTTATGTGTTTAGCTGGGTGTGAGCCTCGATTTTAAACCCTATCCTATGTGGATTAACTTGATTGGGATCTAATCGGGTTTTTCTAGGTCCACTTATAGCCTAAGATTAATAACTATGTCATAACAATAACTATTAACACCTAAGCTAGCTCACTGGAACCTATTATGAGTTGCCACCTAATTTAACCTAGATCAAATTAGGAGGAGAGTTCGGGTTCGGGGGCTTGATATTCGACTTAATTAGGGTTCAAATTACTTTCATTACCCTTCCTAGTCATTTTCCTCTACTTGGTTCAATTACGCTTTCTACAAAGTTTGTTTTTAACCTAGGTGGCACTTCGTTTTTTTATTTTTTTGACGTTTTTTGACAGAAAATTAAAGGGAAATTAAAATTACCTAAACTAGGGTTTGCGGAGGTAGAATTAGGTCAAATTTTGTTTCCGTCCGTGCCACGACCTATGTCCGAGACCACGGACCCCAGTTAACCTATTGAAATAAAAGTCGAATTAAACAGAAACAAAAAATCGTAAAGTCCGGGCCACGGACAGGCTGTGGGCCGACTTATTAGAAAACCTAATTTTTTGAAATTTAAAATCCCGCCGCCGTCCGGGGCGTCCGGGCTTACGGACATGGAGTCCGGGACCCCGGACATGAAGTCCGGGGTGCGGACCGCCCTCGGACGGCGGCGTTGAGGCTGTTCCCAAAGGTGTTTTTGGCTCAATTTTATGGGTGTGTAGCCTGAAGATGTACAAGACGTTAGTGATTGAAAGTTCTCAATTTGAATTCGAATTGACACGAAACTTGGTAACAATTATTGGACAGAAGCTAAACAAACAGCAATACAGAAGCGTACGAAGGTTAGTTTGAACCCAAAATTTGACAGAGAGTTAATAAGGTCGTGGGGATTAGAAAAGTAGAGTTGTAACCTGTTTTAACCTTCGAATTCAAGATGATTCTTCACACCGGGATTCGTCGAGTGCTTCGTTGATGGCAGACCCGAAAGGATTTCGAACCAAGCTTCTGGTTGGTGGTTGTTCTTGCTGTGTTCTTCACGTTTTGGTGGTGTTTTTGTGGGGTGTTTGATGACTATTGGTGCTTTGGGATTGGAAAATGTGTTTAGATGGTGATTTCGGGGGATTTTCGGTATGATTTGGGTGGCCGGGTTGTTGGAAAACGTAGAGAGAGAGAGGGCTGTGTTTTCTGATCTCTAGGGTTCTTGAGCATATGAGGTTCTCATTTTATCCAAAAACCTATCCCCTTATATAGACTTTCTTAAGATAAGAAAATCTAGTAAAAGAAGATTTTTTGGTATTTTAATTAAAAGACTTCCCAAAGGAATTTTGCTGTGAAATTTTAACCACATGTCAGGATGGATATTATGAATTTTCTGAGGTGGAACCGAATTTTTTAAATGTTGGAATTTTTAAATTGAATTTCTTGTCAGATTCAGTCAAAATTGCTAGAAAATTATTGGAAACTCGAAAAATCAAATTCCAATGCCATTATGCTTAGAATGTCATCCTCTATCATGGGTTAAAATATCAAAGCGTTTCCAAGCTGATTTGGGCATCCTTTGGAGGAGAGAGAAAGCTTATAGGAGGTCTCATCAGAGCCTTTAAAAGATTACCAAAAGCCCTGAAAATGACGAAGCTGTTCCCCATGCCCATGGACCGCGCCGATCGAGCCGGAATCCCTCACTACTTGATTAAATGCCTCTCACAACACAGCACCCCGTAGACCCTAACCCAGGGTCAAATTTTGGGATAACAGATTGCCCCCCGTCAACTAGACTTTGTAGTGGATGTGAAAAGTCTGGTTGATGCTTGAGTGTTGCCCAAATTTTGGACCTCACGAATCTCCATGTGTGCGAACCGCGTTGATTGCGTGCAGCTATTCGGAGGCGCTGACTACCTAAGCAACAAAACGCTGTCGAGCTATTCTAAGGTGCTGACTACCTATAAGTGAAAATATGTCAAGCTATTCTAAGGCGCTGACTACCTAGGTGACAAAACGAATAATGTCAAGCGGTTTCTAAGGCGTTGACTACCTATAATACTGAAATGATGTGATGCCAAGCGATTTGTAAGGCGTTGACTACCTATAAGTAAAATGAAGTAATGTCAGCAATTCTAAGGCGTTGACTACCTATAATGATGATATGATGTCAAACTATTCTAAGGCGTGACTGCCTGTGACGAATGAGATGATGTCAAGCTATTCTAAGGCGTTGACTACCTATAAGTGAAGTGAAATGAAGTAATGTCAAGCGATTCTAAGGCGTTGACAACCTAAAATGTGGAAATGAGATAATGTCAAGCGATTATAAGGCGTTGACTACCTATAAATGATAACTGGGTGGTATGCAAATGCAAGAATGCTGAAATGTTGATGATGCTAATGATGCTGATGATGTTGATGATGTTGATGATGTTGATGATGTTGATGATGCTGATGATAATGCTGATGATGCTAATGATGCTCGGATGCTTCTGGGGACCGAAGCCGTGCCAATGCTCCTGGCTGGACCCAATGTGGACTTATTGCCATCACCCCCCAAGCCGGTGTGCAGGGATAACTCCTGGTAAAACCTTGGGGACTTATTGCCTTTGCCCACCATTCGTTGATCCCGAAAATAAGTTGACATCTCAAAGGAGGATTTATTGCCATCACCTCACCAACTTTTCTGTCGCCAGGTCTTGTGACGCGCCTGGATAATGCAACTAGGTCTTATGACGAGCCTATATGAATGTGATGAATGCAATGTGTTTGATAAGAGGGTAAGCTAAAGGGTAACACTAGGTCTTACTACGAGCCTAAGGGAATGCAACTAGGTCTTATGACGACCTAAGGGTTGGATCTAGGTCTTATGACGACCCTAAGGATTGGATCTAGGTCTTATGACGAGCCTAAGGGTTGGATCTAGGTCTTATGACGAGCCTAAGGGATGGTTCTAGGTCTTATGACGAGCCTAAAGGATGGTTCTAGGTCTTATGACGAGCCTAAGGGTTGGATCTAGGTCTTATGACGAGCCTAAGGGATGCACTAGGTCTTACTACGAGCCTAAGGGATGGATCTAGGTCTTATGACGAGCCTAAAGGATGGATCTAGGTCTTATGACGAGCCTAAAGGATGGATCTAGGTCTTATGACGAGCCTAAAGGATGGATCTAGGTCTTATGACGAGCCTAAGGATGGTTCTAAGTGAAAGTGAGTAAAATGTATGATGGGTCTAAATGGATGTAGAAGGATTAGGGTTTATGTCAAATCTGGAGATGGTAGGGCTCAAGAGGGCCTAGGATGTTTGGGTGTGAAGGTAGGGCTTAGGACGGGCCTGTGGGAATTTGATGTGGAGGAAGGCTTAGGACGGGCCTGTGGATGTTTGGATGGTTTGAACCTTCGGGTTCTGGACTTTTGGGCCTCAATCGGTGTCGTTGTTGCAATTGTTGGAACCAACAATTGCCCCCAGTATTCTTTCTTAAGGCAATCTGAGTTAGAGTTCATGGCGATCGATCGGAACGATCGATTGCCCCCAGTATTTTCTTTGGCTAAACGTGCGAACAAGTCTCGTCCTCACAGGGTCAAGGCTTGTTTTGATGTGGTGCTTCCTAACCTACACTCGACGTGTTTGGTGTTTGCACTCGTTTCTCACTTACGGTCACAACTTCTCAACCATTGAATTTGACATTTGTTAGATTTACGTGTTCAACCTGTTACTTTCACTGATTGGATACAACTACTAAGTCGGAAGTCTTTTAAGCTTATAACGTGGCTATGGGGTGTGATGAATGACAACAGGACAATGGAGGAATGTTTAGGATATGTGGAGCTTTAAGGGTGACCAAATCTGCAACTTGCACCGTCTCTCGGACTTGTCTTCTTTGCCTTGAAGTCGTTTGGCTACTTCGTGATGACTTCGCTTGTGAACTTGGGGCTTGGAACTTTTGGATTGTTCCTTGCATTTTCTTTTTTTCCGATTCTGGGTTTCTTTGAGGCTTTTCAGGTTTGCCTTTCTTGAATCTCCTTTCCTTCGGGGTTCTTGTGTTTCCCGGTTTTGAACTTTGAGCTGTTTTTGGATCCTGTGTCACTTTGGGACCATTTGCGGATTTCGTTACGCTGGTAGCAAATTTGCTTCTCGGACTTGTGAAGTTGCTGTTCGGAAGTCGGGCTCCTTGCTTCCTTTGGTCACCGGGTCGGTTATTCATCATTGGCTGGCTTGTTTGTGGAGCTTGTAATATTGTGAAAGAGGTCATATATGAAAAGCTCAGCGGGGTGCCTAGGGTGTAATGTCAGGGTTCACAAGCTTTTTGGCTGTGTGGTGCTGTACCTAGGTGCTTCGTCATCCCTAATAGTTGTGTATGTTCTTTGTTACTTTTCATAGGTTTAAGCGTAAATTTACAAATTATCTCCTTCGGTTGGAGTCATGCCGTTTACCTTACCTTTGAATGTAATCTCTCTGGAGCCATGTAAAAATGACATGCTCTTTCACTCATGGTTTTACCACTCAAGGCACCCTCGCGAAATGTTCACTCAGAGACTTGTTCGCGCGCTTTAAACTAATGAAAGAAACGTTATCGACCCTTAACTCAGATTGCCCCCAGTATTGTTTTGGGGTCTTTTGACAAGCCTTTTGAACCCAGGTTATTTGTTGGAGGTGGCTATATGTGTGGTGGTACATGGCGATGAAGTCTTGTTGTTTTGGTGGAGTGATGTAGTGATGAAAGTAAAACATGGCAGTGGGATGCTTTCAGTGTACGGTGAAATTTTCCATTGAGAGGGATGAGTGGTGGAAGCCAACAAGGTGGTGAGATATTCCTTGCACAAGAATGAGTTTCATGTGGAGAGGGGAGTGTGGTGAGACACATGGGATGTATGTGATGAAGGTAGTGGATGTGGGTGAAATGACGTGATGACTTATTTATTTTTTGGTGTTCTGGTTTTGTGAATAAATGCACAAAAAATAATGAAAATGGAACTATGCTCTAATTCATGAATGGAAAGACAACATCAAAAATTGTAATCTTAAGAAAACTACCTAAAATGATAAAGGAAGCTAGCTACCATAAAAGTTGGGAGAACGACTGGGAAAAGAAAACTACCAAATCGAGAAAACTTCTAAAATAGTGATGTTGGGCTGTCTGATGCCAACATACTGAAGACTCGAGCTCTGGACCGTCGGGACGCCATTGAGATGACCGTGATTGTCTTCCTTCTGAACTTCGAATAGGCCTCATAAAATGTTTGAACTAGGAATGCCTATGGGTCATGTAGGAGGAACCCGGGTCTGAATCTTTTCCAAGCTGCGAGTGAAGTGCATGAGCTAGAGTGACTCCTAGGATAGAACAGATTTGCGGGCCTGAATACCCTTAATCTAGAAGTGAAGCAAACGGGCTGAAGAAGGCCACACGAACCGTGAATGGGCCACTGGGCCGAGAGGGAAAGCCTTGAAGTCTGAGATTCGTTTGATGTTCCTGTCGGGCCTTGACGCTAGAAACTGGAATGAATGAGTTATGTAACCTATCTTGGATTCAAATGTTTTGTGCTATGGGCCAAACTTCTAGATTGAGAGCGAAGCTTATGGGCCAAAACTATGAATTGGTCTACGGGCCCCAAATAGAATGAGTCATGAGTGTGGTATTTGGGCCAGAATGATTGCTGAACAAAACCCTAGGTTGGAATTTGGACTGAAACCTGAATGAGTAGTATTGATTGAACCTGAAAGATGATGCCTAGATCTAGGATTTTGGGCTAAAGCCCAAGTGAAGAGTTTTCCTATACTAGAATAGGCCCTGGGTCGGAAGAATTTCAGTGGAAGGCTTGGTTGGTTTACATATCTCATGGATTACTTTTAGGTGGACTTTTATGGGCCTAGAACTAAATGGATAAACCAAATTGGGCTGAAAAAGAAACCTCCTAAGTCTAAACTTTTGGGCCGAAGCCCACATAACTCACATGTTGAACCAAACAGAGCCTTTAGGCTGCAAACAAATAGAACTGACAATTCGGGTTGGGCTAGGTTGATGTAGGAGAAATTCCTATCAGTTTCTAGGCTGGGTAGTGGGCCGATCACAAGCAAACAAGGCCCACACAGATTCAACATGTCCTCACTAGATGTTTAAATCAAACCAGGTATGGATCGATCCGGAGAGGTGCTTGGGGCATGGGCCCAGGTCACCACAAAGGAATAGGGCTTGCACGCTATTCTCTTTGGGCTTCCCCACTCTTTTCACATCACCTGAAGGTGTGCGTCTACGGTCGGGTCTTTGACTGACCAAACAATGGGCTAGGTAAGGGCACTGCCGGGAAAACGCTTGGGGCTAAGGCCCAGGTATTAAGGGGATGTGGTTAGACGACATCCTCCTCTTTTCCCCGCTTATTCACATCACCTAAAAGGTGTGAGTCCCTGACAGGGGACCCTCAAACGGGTCCCGGGGTGAAATTGGTTTGTGTGGACCCTCGCTCTCATATGATGCGAAGGTGCAAAAATTAAAGTGCGCACGAAAGTAAACAAACAGAGTAAAAAGCCATAAATAAACATTTTCAAGTTAAGCCCTCTTTCTTAAAATTAAACAAGTTAAAATTAAGAATTTTGTCCCCAGCAGAGTCGCCAGTCTGTGAGCCTCGATTTTAAACCCTATCCTATGTGGATTAACTTGATTGGGATCTAATCGGGTTTTAGGTCCACTTATAGCCTAAGATTAATAACTATGTCATATAACAATAATTATTAAAACCTAAGCTAGCTCACTGGAACCTATTATGAGTCGCCACCTAATTTTAACCTAGATCAAATTAGGAAAGGAGAGTTCGGGTTCGGGGGCTTGATATTCGACTTAATTAGGGTTCAAATTACTTTCATTACCCTTCCTAGGTCGTTTTTCCTCTACTTGGTTCAATTACGGCTTTCTACAAAGTTGTTTTTAACCTAGGTGCGCGCTTCTGTTTTTTTATTTTTAACGTTTTTTGACAGAAAATTAAAGTGGAAATTAAAATACCTAAACTAGGGTTTCGAGGCAGAATTAGGTCAAATTTTGTTTCCGTCCGTAGCCACGGACCTAATGTCCGAGACCACGGACCCCAGTTAACCTATATGAAAATAAAAGTCGAATTAAACAGAAAACAGAAAATTGTAAAGTCCGGGGCCACGGACAGGCTGTCCGTGGGCCCGGACATTATTAGAAAACCTAAATTTTTAAAATTTAAAAATCCCGCCGCCGTCCGTGGGCGTCCGAGCTTACGGACAGGGAGTCCGGGACCCCGGACATGACGTCCGTGGGTGCGGACCGCCCTCGGACGGCGGCGTTGAGGCTGTTCCCGAAGGTGTTTTGGCTCAAATTTTATGGGTGTGTAGCCTGAAAGATGTACAAGACGTTAGTGATTGAAAGTTTTCAATTTGAATTCGAATTAAGCACGAAACTTGGTAAACAAGTTATTGGACAGAAGCTTAAACAAACAGCAATACAGAAGCGTACGAAGGTTAGTTTGAACCCAAAATTTGACAGAGAGTTAATAAGGTCGTGGGGAATTAGAAAAGTAGAGTTGTAACCTGTTTTACCTTCGAATTCAAGATGATTCTTCACACCGGGATTCGTCGAGTGCTTCGTTGATGGCAGACCCGTAAGGATTTCGAACCAAGCTTCTGGGTTGGTTGTTCTTGCTGTTCTTCACGTTTTGGTGGTTTTTTGTGGGGTTTTGATGACTATTGGTGCTTTGGGGATTGGAAAACGTGTTTAGATGGTGATTTCGGGGGATTTTCGGTATGATTTGGGTGGCCGGGTGTTGGAAAACGTGAGAGGAGAGAGGAGGCTGTGTTTTCTGACTCTCTAGGGTTCTTGAGCATATGAGGTTCTTTTATCCAAAAACCTATCCCCTTATATAGACTTTCTTAAAGATAAAGAAAATCTAGTAAAAGTAAGATTTTTTGGTATTTTAATTAAAAGACTTCCCAAAGGAATTTTGCTGTGAAATTTTAACCACATGTCAAGGATGGATATTATGAATTTTCTGAGGTGGAACCGAATTTTTTAAATGTTGGAATATTTTTAAATTGAATTTCTTGTCAGATTCAGTCAGAAATTGCTAGAAAATTATTGGAAACTCGAAAAATCAAAATTCCAACGCCATTATGCTTAGAATGTCATCCTCTATCATGGGTTAAAATATCAAAGCGTTTCAAGCTGATTTGGGCATCCTTTGGAGGAGAGAGAAAGCTTATAGGAGGTCTCAGGAGCCTTTAAAGATTACCAAAACGCCCCTGAAAATGACGAAGCTGTTCCCCATGCCATGGAACGCGCCGATCGAGCCGGAATCCCTCACTACTTGATTAAAATGCCTCTCACAACACCAGCACCCCGTAGACCCTAACCCAGGGGGTCAAAATTTTGGGTATAACACTGGGCTAAGTTTCTTAAAGTTAGGGGATGTTTTACCCTTTGTATTTTGCTTAAGTTGGAGATGGAAGTAAGAATTCATCTCACAAACTTTTCTCAAGTCATGGGTGCTATTCATAGTGCCTTTATCTGACTTTAGCTAATGAAATACATCAATTTGTTATCAAAAAAAAAAAAAGAAGCAACCCCGTTCACTTGGTAAAAAATTTAATGCACTGCGCCTAAGGAGAGAGATGTACAAGTGTCCTATGGTATTGGCTTATTTTAACATAGGGACCATCCCTCTCACATTAGTAGCTTTAATAACGCAGCTATTCCTGGTAAAAAAAATGATATCCGACAACCCCCAGGCCCGATGGCTTTTTATTTCATTTTTAAACACATTTTAAACCGTGTTATATGATGCATTAGTATTCGTGATTGAATTTTAAAACACAGTTACGAACCATCTTAAATGAGAATTTATAACCTCCCCTTTTGCTTATATCTGCACTAGTGGTATAATATCTTTGAGTCTTTTTCTCAATCATCTGATCCTTCAATTTCTGATATTCTCTCTTAAATAGGTCTCCCTTACATTCATTTGTATCATTGTCACATGCCACTAATAAAAATGTCCATCATATACATATATCTATATATATATATATATCTTTACATTATCCCCTCATCTTTCCCATATTTCCAAACTGAACAAGTTGTCATACTGGTTTAAAATTTTGATGAATAATAACTCCAATTATAAGACAAGTAAAGAGTTTGTAACTCCTTCAATAAGAAAATTTTGGTGTCACATTTTTTTAACTTACCTTACCATATCATTAAGTTGTTGAGACCATAGCAAAGTAAAAACACCAAGAGAGGCACATAATCCAACACATAATGGATGATAGATTCTTCTGTAAGATCAATCGATGGTAAGCAGTAAGACCTATGACTTCTAAGTACATACTTTGGTAGATGCAAATAGATATTTTGATATACTTAATACTAAGAAATTAACCTAGAAAAGTAGTAAATCAAAAGCCTACGGGTTGCAAAAAATCCCGATCGTAGTAGTAAATGTAACTAAGTAACCATGTATCGAACCGGGGGACTTGGTAAAGGAAAGTCTAATCCTAGAAAACAGGAAATTAAGGGGGTTTGTTCTTGTTATTTTGTAAATTATACTAATGAGATAACAAGTAAATGCAAAGGAATAAAAGTGCTTAAATTAAACAATTAAGGCGGAACCCTGGGCTCAGGTTATTTCTCCCTGGACAATTTAGTCATTCTAGTACAATTCGAGATATGGATTGGCGAATTTTTAATTTTCTTTTCAAGACTAAATCCTAGCCACCAATAAGCACTCCTAACAGAACTTCCGAGTTCAAATCTAGAATCAAGCAAAACACGAATAAGTGGATTACGCGCAAAGAATTCAAAGATATAAAGGCAACCTAGATAACCCTATTTAAATTCTCCACAATTTTTTGATTAAAAACCTTCCTAATACTCACCGCTAATTTTGTAAAAGTAATTCCCAACGAAACTCATTAATTCTTGATATTCTCGAAATATACCACAAAATTTAACTTTTAACTTTTCTTAACCCAAAACATTAATCCAAAATTCTCAATTTAAACTGCAAAATATAAAACTAAATCATATCTAGATTACAACAACCATTCCCAGAGTTATATCCTCCTAGCCATACATATTCAAGAAATTGAAAGAAAAAAAGTCTAGAATTCATCCTAAAGAAAGAGAACTCCTAAATTATTTGTCTGTCCAGAACTCGAATCTATAGAGCCAAAGGGTGAAAATATGGAACTGTGATGAAGATGACCTTGCTAGCACCGTCCAGGTTTGCACCACCGCGTGAGAGAAAGAGTAGAGCACAACGCTTTATTTTTGTTCGCGACTGATTGATGTCATTATGCCTTACTTCGCTTCGTTTGAATAGACTTTCTACGCGCAAAATACACACGTCGGCTAACCTGTCCAGGTAGGATAGCCGGACAAGGCACAGAGCATCAGGCGAGATTCTTATTTCTTGTGAGACGTCCAGAACACCTGTCCAGGTCCATTGGGCCGGACGTTTGGGTTTTAAGAAAATATATTAATAATACTCGGCGATGCACTCGTGGTTGTAAATATTGCTATCCTTCCGAGAACGTCCGGACCGCAGGGTTGGACACAATGTTTGGACACATGAGAGGTTCAAGAGGCAGCGCTCTGGGTCTGTCCGAACTTCTGTCCGGGTCAAAGGGTCAGACGCGGGTCACCCTTCCGGATCAAAGGTTTGGACGTAGATCCGGACGTGACTCAAATTTGTGCTTTTTCCAACAATGTGTACCGTATTCTCCTAGATTGCGTACTAAGTTATAAACACACCAAAACAAGCTAGTGTAAGGCCTTTTCACTTCAATAAAGATATAAAAGTCATTAAACCATAAAACTAGGACAAAGACAAGAAAGATAATGGTTTTAAGCACTAAAAAGTATATCAATTATCAGTGCATCAGTAGACAAAATTACAAGAGTAACAGGAAACCACCCATAAGATGATGTCCAAAAACAAAAAGATGTACTAGTTCACCATTAGTGATAATTAGGCATATGATTAAACGGGACCCTCCACACTGTCACTGATGCTTCACAAAATACCAGTGCGAAGATGCACCGATCAGCGACAACCCCTCTAGGTTCCCCTGGTCCATCTCCCTCTAGAATCGGCGAGAGTCCCCCTCACGTCTTCTGGGTATCTCCGCTTCTCATCATATCATCTAGAAGACAGTGCAGCGCCTTCGATTCCCACCCATTACCCCCGTCGTGAGCAGGTCGTCAGCCATATCCATACTTCCCAAAACAATCAATCCTCTCTCTTCTGCCACTTCGTTGTCTTGAATTGTCATGCAAATGGGGTATAAATCGCCACCCCCAAAAAATTCAGATTACACCAAAATTAACGTGCATGAGAATAGAGAGGTTGATGGTTGAGAAATTTGGACTCTAGCGTACTAAATCCGAAATGTGGTGGCAGCTATGAGTTGAGCACCTTCTCCTTTTCCAATTCCGCATCCTCCACACAAAATTGAAAACAATGGTAGGAAAAAAGAAGACAACATCTTGCCATCTCAAAGAACCAGAAACAGTGCTGATTGTGTTTATAGGACCACTAGATAACAATGATAAACCTAGACCAAGGTAAAGCCAAAGATAGGAAAGCTGAAAAGGGAAGGTAAGGGAACAAGGAAGAAATTCCATTAGAGAAGGCAATCATGAGTGCTAGGATGAGGAAATACTGACATGTAACGGTAAGAAAAGGAAAGACGTTGCTCCAGCCGAAGGGAGAGAGAAAAGGAAAGGCTTTTGTTAGCTCTGCTGGACATTTTGGTGTCACATAATATTTCAATCAAATGTATAAGCAGCGCACATTACTATCTATATGGAAAAAGTTTTATTTATAATGAATTTTTGACCTAAATCAACATAATCTATTAAAAGACACCAAAAAGTGATAAAAGCATACAAATATTCTCCTATTCAAACTAGGAGATGGACTTGATATGAGGTGAAAGTGATCGATGGGTTTCAAATTAGTCAAATTTGTTCAACTTAGAAATCTATTTCTTTTCATATAAACAAGTCATTTAGCTAATGAAAGGGTGTGACATGGGAGAGAAGAGTGAAAACATCTCGTATGTTTGAGAGAAGAGATCATGTAATCCGATTGATCGAACACCAATCAATGAGTTTATTAAGGAAATAATGTTCCCTAATATGTATACTAGATTAATTTAATCAACTATTTATGGGTCTGTGTCTATATTCTGTACAAACTAAGTGTTGCTCAGTTCAACCTATGTTTTGATAGCCCTAATTGACACTTTTTCTCTAATTCAACGAGAGTGATGTACTCTCCATTCTTCCCTTCCGCCACCCATCTCCTTTTTTTTCTCATCTTTTAGTCACTCCTATCAGCTTCATTTATGACTCTTTATGAGCTGCAGGTGGTGGATCTTGCTCCCACATTCCATTCATATACGTCCGGTTGACTTCTTCAAGCAGAAATCTCATGCTATCGACTCACTCTTGCGCCACCCACCTTGCATCCAGCCTAAAATCCGAATTACTCTCCCCTCACAGGGTTCCCTCGTAGTATTCTAGCACAACAAGTACGCACATGAAGCTCATACTATCGTCTCTAATCTGCTTCACACCCTCGGCCTTGAAAATCTTTTATAATGGAGCCACCTACTCACATGTCGGTGGACGATATTTCCTCTCAGTGAAAGGAAGTATCACTCACAGAAGATGAATATCTGCTAATTTCCATTAATAGGTTGATGGAGCATGACCAGGAAAGTACCTTTGAACGGTGCTTGTTAGCTAAACTCCTCACCAACTATAGCGTTGACATTGGTGACATAGAGTAAAACACTCGCGAAGGTTTGGCAGCTCAGTGGTTCCCTCAAGATTCAGATTATTGGCAATCAAATCTTCTTGTAAGAGTTTGAACGTGCCAATATGATAAATGGTGTTCTCGAGCGCGGTGCATGGTCATTTGATGGTGCACTACTTATTCTCCAAAGTATTGACAAAGCTAGAACTTCATCCGACCACGAGTTCTTCCAATTCCCAATCTGGTCCGGATTCATGATGCTCCCTAATCCTCCATAACAAAGTCTCGGCTCGTAGCCTTGCTAGCCGGTTTGGTTCCTTTATGGAGTTTGGAGAGGAGATTTCGTGACTAGGAAGAGATTATGTGTGGTTTATGGCCATTATCTCGGTGAATAAGCAAACCCTCTGGTGTCTTAAAATTGTTCCCGAGGGGGTTGCGTCTATTATACGAGTTACATATAAGAAACTTCCTTCAACCTACTGTCGTTGCGTTGCTTTTTCACCCATTCTACTAAGGATTGTCTTTCACAGTTCGTTATCTATGCTGGTATTTCCTGTATGGTCCTTGGCTCTGAGCCTGCAGCCTCCGCATTAGGCGCAGGTCCGTCTTAGAAGAGAACCCGAGCACTTGGAAAGTTACATGTGGCCTCATTGGAAACACGCATAAGATCTCACTGAGAGTCGTGTCATCGGACACTCTTGATTGTTAAGACTCGTCCCCTCATACGGGTGCTTTCTGCTCGAAAATCTGAACTGCCTTGGCCCTTCCTCTCATGATTCGAATGTAGATGTTGAGTCTCTTCCAGAATGCTCATCATCTCCTATGCCCAAGACATCTAGAGGAAAGGAAGTGGTGGCCCCCACTGATAATCACAGTAGAAAGCGACACAACATTGAGCATACAATAAAGTGTAAGGACCAGGTTGAGCCACCGGTCAACCTTTAAATTGTAAGAAAGGAAAATTGGAATCAGCCACCATGGAGCCAATTCTAATCATTGATTTGGACCACATGCAAGAGCACCAAAATCTGCCCCAACAACCTATCGATAATGCAGCCCTTGGCGCAGCCAAGGGCTACAAGGGGTAATGGCTCCCTCGTGGTCTGGTTTTCAGGGGTGGCGGGAGCTGCTGAAAGTCATGCATGTGCTGTGGGGTTCCCGTCCCTTCTCTTCAATAAACTTGAGCTTCTCTGTTGATTATGGCCCTCACGGTGTAACCTTCTCCTGGTTAAATTATCTTAGTTGCTATAGACCCAATCATCATGATGCATTATGTAGGAATGATATTCTGTTTTTAGTTGTTCAGTTTGCCTACGTGTATGCCACCGTTAACCTTGAGGCATCTTGTCCTAGTTCCTTCTAGGTTTTCTATGCATTCTTGGTTGAATGCTTCCCTCACTTGCTATTTAGGCAACCATCGTATTCGATACGTTTGGTCTTTGCAAGCTGCCCACATTGGGTCCGCTGAGAAGGATTTCCCAGGGCGCAACAGTTCTTCCATTCATACCAACTTAGCTGCCCGGCGCTGCTATTAGCATAACAACCAGTACACCATAGTTGGCTGGACTATGGGTTCCATTTGCTTAGGTGAATGATTAGCTATCGCTTTGTGTTTTGGCTTTTCTTTTTTTATAGTTTATTCTAGCTCCGCAAATAGGTTTGTAATCTCTCCGTTTTAATTATAACTATCATTTCCTACCCAAAAAAAAAATTTTTTTTGAACTTAAGGGTGATGTGTATAATGAATAAATAGAGAGTTTATACAAATGTTGATACATAGAGGACCCTATATATCAGTGAAGTTGATTAATAGGGAGCTCTATATATCAGATGCCCAGGGATATACATAGCTCACGGGGAGCACCAGTTATAAAAAGGTGGCGATGGGCCGACCTAGCACAAAAAGGTGGGGGAAGGGTAGGGACAACAGTTCAAAAAACACTGGCCTATAGCTAGGAGTCTAGAATCTGGTCAAGCCAGGTTGCGTCTTGTTTGGGTGTAGCTTGGTCCCAATGATGGCCTTCGTAGCTCCCTTAACGTCTGCGATGATAAGGGAGGGGTCTCTAGATTCACCCATCATGGCGCGTTTGCATCGTTCGATCCATATGAAGTAGACGACATTTGCGATGACTGCCCGTCTAAAAAAAAAAAAGTTTTGATACCGCTAAAAGTTTAGACATAGATTTTTCTTTTATCAAGGGGCTACATTGTAGCATATAACCATAATGATTTTACAGCTCGGGGTTTACCCAAAAAGTTTAGACATGGATATAACTAGAAAAAAGTAATTTCTTTTGTATAAAATTGATTTAGGTGACATAAAAAACAAGTAACTAGTCAGATACACTTAATTATTTCCGTAGTACCATTATATAGTTCCTACATCTCAACTAAACTACCGATATTGATAGGATAAGCCTCATTAGGGTTTTGAGAGAAGTAAGCTCTGTTGCCGACGATCTCATGGACGGCTTCCGTGGGATGGAATCCATCCCAAAAGAGGTAATCAGCCCTGTTGCTGCATGGCTGGCTTAAGGGTATGCATACCCCAATTATCGTCTGGCAGCAACTCTTATCGATCACCTTGAAAGCTGATCACATATATATACATAGGTCAACATTATTATACTTCTTATAAAAGTGTATTGAAAGGCGAGATATTAAGTGTATATATACACATTTCATACGTACATTGCATAGCTGAGAGCTGAAAAGCTGTAGCATTTACGTAAATACAAGTAGCATCTCTGAGCTCACGATTGAGCTCGTCCACAAGAGAAAGGAGATGGTAGTTGAACACCATGACAGCATTGGTTATTTTCTTGTCACACCATAACCTAATGGGATCTTCTTTTATAAGTGGTATGCATGCTACTAAACTTATGCCAATGAAGACCATCTTTCTGGCTCCGAGTCTGTACAGTTTCTATAGCCCCTCAACCGTACAAAACGGGTTTGGTCAGTCAAAATATAAGAAACTATATATGGATATTGCAAGAGTTTAAGTGGTCATCACATACTTACCAGAACGCTAGTTCTATAGTTGTTAATGAGGTACTTTGCAAATGCTTCAGGGGTGTAAAGCTTCCACGCTGTATACTTGGGTGAATAATATTTATTTAGGTAGTCGTTAAACCCCACACCAATTGTGTATAAAGAACTCTTTAGTAGGTCGGGAATGGAGGAATTGCCTATAAGGCTAAGCTTTTGCACTACTAACTCATGGTTTTGTATTTGTTCACTGAAGCTTGCTACTTTTCCCTGCGTACACACAAAGATATTTAATCAAATTTAATAATAACTACTTACTATATATTTAGTTTTGGGGATGAAGTTAATTAAACGGAATTTGCTTACAAAGATTAACTTCCCAGTTAGATCAAGTATCCCAGCACCCAGAGGCATAATTTATACCATTAAAAAAAAAATGTTCATTCGCGCTTAGATTAAACGGTGGGATGTAATTGTCAAGCCCTAACAACTCACCTGACACATGTTTAACGCCAATTAAAATCAGGACCTCTTGTTCTTTAGTAAAATATGAGGTATATATATACACATTACCACTTACATAAAAAGTCAACATAAGTCCGGCCATTTGTGAACCTGCCGCTGGGACCTCCACCTGGTAAATCGACGCCGTAAGGCCTGAAGTTTGCCTTAGCAAGGGAGAAGACATAATTCTTGTTGTTTCCGTTAGCAGTTATGGAGTCACCAAAATTGAAGAGGTAGGGAACTTTACGATCACCAACTGCTGCTAATTTTGTACTCCATGTCATACTGCAACACAGCAGTATCATGAGCAATATAAGGTATAAGGAATTTCCCATCCTTGGCATCTTGTAATGTACGTATGAGATATAAGTATAGATGGTCTAGTAAACTTCTATGACTGAATTAGTTCCTATGGTTTACTTCTGTAGCTTTGTTGATATATATACATAGATATACTTCGTGTTCGAGCTTGAGCAAGACTCCTCTTTCTGCTAACAACAAATCCCAATAATAGCTACATTAACTATATTAAATATGTATCATAAATTACTTTCATTAATTACAGTTTAATTATTGTTACCGGTGGATCAAGCTATAACTTAATAGTTGCTGCCATTTGTTGTGTCTATCCTTGAGTGACAGTAGTTAAATTTACTTTTTCTGCTGACGTAATAGTTGTTGTGAATATAAGAATTGGAATCTATTTCACGTCTCTTTTCTCGGATGAACGCGCCCACGCGCCGAAGCTTTGTGCGATTTCATTCTCCATTCTCCTCGGCGGTGAGCTTCCTTCCCGGCGCCGTCTTGGGTTTTTCTTCCGTCCCTAAGCCCGTGAGGTGGCCTAGCCCCGGCACTGGGCTCCCGCCTGGTGGTGCCGGCCCCATCCTGTCGGAGTGCTTCCCCCCCCCCCCCCCTCCTCATCTGTCGCCGCTCCTCTCCTCTCCCATGGGTAAGCGAAGACCCGCCACCAGATCTACTCCCTCACCGGCCTCGCCGGCCCCTCCGTCCTTCCCCGACGCCGGCGCTTGAAGATCTGCAGGCGCCCGCGCCTCGCTTGCTCCCCAGGGTGCGGTGGCTTCTTCTTGCTGCGGGTCGATGGGTGGTCGCTGCGCAGCCTCCAGAGCTCTCTGCGGCGTCTCTTCCCAGGTGGCGATGGAGTCTGTCGAGCCCAATGTTGTGGTTGCAGCGGATGACTCTTGTGTTTTGCCCCTCGTCCCCCCCCCCTCTGTTATTGGGGAAGAGGCGGATGATTCTGTTGTCTTGCCCCTCGTCCCCCCCTCTGTTATTGGGGTAGAGGGAGGCAGTGTAGTCGGTGCTACTGTCTTGGCTGTGGGCGGTGCAAATCGTGTGCCGAAGGGTGACGCCGTAGTACAGGGGCTTAGTCCTGATGCTAATCTAGCAGTGGGTACCTCAGTCGGAGGTGATGACGGTGTTGATTCCATTACTGACGGGCTAGTGGTGAGCCATCGAGGGTCAACCATGCTGACGCAGTGGGTGGTCAAAAGCTTGTTGATGTCGGTATTGCTGCGGGGGTTAAATTGGTCGGTGGTGATAGCCTCGCTTCTACGAGGATTTTAGTCGACTCTGATGTCACTGGTTGCAACCTTGATGATGGGAATGGCTCGGATGTGGGCCCTGTCGCGGGTCTGGTTGGCCCCACTGCCCAGGATCCAAAGATCATCTTTCACACTAATGAAGTGTCCAGTCAATTCCGGCGGGACTCCCCCCGCCTACCCAAGCTCTTAACTTAGTGGTCGACCTGACGGGCCCTCCAGTGGATGCGGTGTTGCAGGATTACCTACACCAATTTGCCCCCTCCTCGAAAGGGATGGACAAGGATTTCCCGCCCCTCCCTAAAGCCGCAGGGGCTTCTGCCACTCCTGGAAAGAAGTTTGCAATAGCCTAAAGAACCCCTCAACCTGCCCACGTGAATAAAGCGTCGTCAGGTAATAACTCTAACTCCTCTTTTCTTGACACACTACTTGCAAAGCAGAAATTAATCAAATTGTGGCATGTCTTTACGCCTAGATAATAATGACATTTTAGATACTGATAGCCCGTATGTTACTATCGAGGAAAAGGACTTACTGCCGGAGATTGACTACTGGAAAAATGCCTTGTTGGTCATATTTGGGGGAAAATATTTGGGTTCAATATTGTCAAGGAATTTGTGAAACGGGCTTGGAGTTTTGTTGCCACACCCCAAATCCTCCTCCATGACGAGGGATGGTTCTTATTTTGTTTTGATAGTGAGGAAGACCTCCAACAAGTGCTAGATAAGGGCCCCTGGCTCCTCTATTCATCCCCTTTAGTCCTAAAGAAATGTCTCCTGACTTCTCCTTCAATCCGAAAGATCTTAACCGCATCCCTGTCTGGATTCAGCTTCCTGGCCTCCACATTAGTCTCTGGTCTCATTCCAGCCTTACTAAGATTTGCACCAAATTGGGTTCTCCTCTTTATACCGACTAAGCTACAGCCTCCAAATCCAGAATCTCCTATGCTAGAGTCCTGGTAGAGGTTGATTTCAATCTTGATCTTGTCAGAGAAATTGAGATTCGTGCCCCTAGTGGCTCCCAGTTCCAGCGTGTAGTCTATGAATGGGAGCCTATTTCTTGCTCTTCTTGCAATCTCCTAGGACATTCCTCTGCCCGCTGTCCTAGCTCTGTCCGCATTGGACCAAGGCAGGCCCCTGGGCCTTTGTTAGATCTCCCAAACAATTCGAGGAAGACCCACACCCCCTTTTTTGCAGCTCAAGATACCCTAGCTTAGAAGGAATCCCCTCAGCCAACCCTAGACCCCGGTGCCCAATTCTCCTCTAGCCTTGCTACCCATCCCAACCCCAATCCAACCATCTGCCCTCTTCCGGCCAGCCTCTGGGGGCTACTGCCCGGGCCCCTGGCTCCCCCTCTACCCCCTAGCGCCCTTTCGTACTTATGCCCCCTCTCTACCCATCTCTCCCTCTATTTCCTCGATGTCGCCCTCCCTCAAGCTTCTGCTACAGCCCAACCCTGATCAAGCTTGGCAGGTGGTTCCTCCTAACGGTAGGAACCCAAATAAGGCCCTGGAACCTATTCCCGATGATCTCTCTCTCCTACTCACTAATGCTTTTGATATTCTTGATGAGAGCACTGCTCTCCCATCCCACACTACCGCATCTTTATGAATATTGCAATATGGAATGTACGGGGCTGTAATGATCGCCCCAAACTCCTTGAAATCCAAAAGTTTTGTGGCAAGGAACAATCTTTGTGCGTTTGGCCTCCTTGAAACCCATGTTTCATTTAACAATCATCCCTCTATCATCACTCGTTTCTTCCCCTCATGGAGTGTCGTCCATAACTATGGTGTTCACAACAGTGGGCGCATTTGGCTTCTTTTTAACCCTGTCATTATTACCCTCTCCCCCATCCATACCACTGATCAAATTCTCTCCTGCAAAGTGTCTATATTGGGCACCATGAACTTTACCCTATCTGTAGTCTACGGAAGAACAATCAAACTATGAGATCCCAGTTGTGGGAGGATATATAAGGCTCAGCCATAGTACCATCGGCCCCTGGGTGGTGGCGGGGGATTTCAATAACATCCTCTACGCGCAAGATAGACTCAATAGTCACAACCCTCTCCCTAGTGACTATCGTGATTTTGCTGACTGTGTCTCCAAGGCGGAGCTGCAAGACCT
The DNA here is from genome assembly GCA_023374045.1 of Limonium bicolor. Classification (NCBI taxonomy): domain Eukaryota; kingdom Viridiplantae; phylum Streptophyta; class Magnoliopsida; order Caryophyllales; family Plumbaginaceae; genus Limonium; species Limonium bicolor. The sequence continues at coordinate 255,276,631 of CM041778.1, read as the reverse complement.
TCGCTTTTACGGGCGTTTCTTCACCTGGTGGAATAATCAATACGACCATGGCGCATTTTAGGGAAAATTGATAGGGTCTTGATAAATGAAGATTGGATCCTGGCGTTCCCTTCCAGCTACGCTACCTTTCTTCCTCCCTTGGTTTTGGATCACAGCCCCATGGTGATCTCCCTTCCAGCTCCGCCCCTCGTAAGAGAAGTTTCAAGTTTCTCAACCTTTGGACCAACGACCCCTCCTTTCTCCCCCTTGTTTGGGCCGTAAGGGATCTTCCCCCTTGTGGGAGCCGCCTCTTCACTATCGTCCAAAGGCTAAGACATCTCAGAAGTGGACTCATCCAGCTTCATAACTCTGAATTCGGTTCCCTAAGGGACAAAGGCCAAAGGATCAGAGATATGCTTAGTCAAGTACAAAGAAACTTGGACCTTGACCCATGGAACCCGGCCCTAATCTCTCATGAGAAATCTCTTAGGCACAAACTCATTTTAAGAGACTCCCAAGAGCTTCTCTTACTTCGCCAGCTCTCCAAAACCCGCTGGCTGAAGTGGGCGAACTCTAATACTTCCTTTTTTCATAGAGCGATCAAGGCGAGAAGGAATAAAAACTCCATTGCGTCCATTTTGAACGATCAAGGGGAGATCCTCCAAACCCCTTTTGACATTGAAAACTGCCTGGTTAACCACTTCCGGCAATCGCTTGGGTCCAGGTCCCTCCCCATCGCTCCTTTGCTGAACTCAGCCTGGACAATGTTAGAGCTCTTGACCACTCATCATGGTCTCTCCTAACCCAGCCCGTTGAGAACAGTGACATTAGATCAGCCCTTTTATCGATTGGTGATGATAAAGCCCCAGGTCCGGATGGCTACACCGCTAAATTCTTTAAAGCAGCCTGGGACATCATTGGAGAGGACATTTGCGACGCCATCAAAAGTTTCTTCCATAGTGGTAGACTCCTTAAAGAAATTAATGCCACTCTTATCACTCTTATTCCCAAAACAGACAATGCCTCGTCCCCGGGGGACTATAGGATGATCTCTTGCTGCAATACTCTGTATAAAATCATTAGCAAAATTGTGGCTGATAGACTCAAGACCGCCCTCCCCTCTCTTGTGAGCCCCAGTCAAGGCGCCTTTATCAAAGGTCACCTTATCTCGGACAACATCCAACTCTGCTCGTGTCTTATGAAAAACTACCAAAGGGCAAACATTTCCCCTCGGTGCACAATGAAAATGGATATCAAGAAGGCGTTTGACACCGTGGATTGGAAATTTCTCCAAGACACTCTCTCCTTCCTAACTTCCCCCCCAAAATTTAGTAACTGGATTAGCCAATGTGTCACCTCCACCTCCTTTTCAATCAACATTAATGGTTCTCCCTCGGCATCTTTCAAAGGGGAACAAGGGCTTCGCCAAGGCGACCCTCTCTCCCCTTACCTGTTTGCGCTTGTTATGGACATGCTTTCTCGGATGCTTGACCAGCTTCTTACCACCCCTGAATTCAACTATCACCCATCTTGTAAACCCCTCCACATCTCCCATCTTTTCTTTGCTGATGATGCCCTCTTATTCTGTAGAGGTGACCAAGCCTCCATAAGGACCATGCTTAACAAAGTCAATCTCTTTTCTGAAGCCTATGGCCTTATGCTCAACCCTACTAAATCTGACATTTTCCTTGGAGGGGTAAACCCCACCCTTGCTGACTCGCTGGTACAACTAATGGGATTTAAGCTGGGTTCATTTCCTTTCTGCTATCTTGGCATCCCTATCACCGCTAGGAAACCTAAAGCCGCTGACTTTAACCCCCTCATTGATAGCATTCGCAAAGCTATCTCTTCTTGGGGTACTAAATTGCTCTCTTTTGCGGGCAGACTTTGCCTCATCCAGAGTACTCTTTTTGGTGTAGTTGGTTTTTGGGCCTCCTGCATCACGATCCCAAAAAATGTCATCAAAAGAGTCATTAATTGCCTTCGGTCATTCCTTTGGTCAGGGGAGGCGGAAAACAACGTCACCCCTCCCGTGGCCTGGAACGCCATCATAAACACCAAGAAAAAAGGTGGTCTGGGTCTGAAGGACATCCACAAATGGAATATATGCTTCATGCTTAAGACCATCTCAGCCATCTCCCATGAGTCGGAGCGCCTTTGGATCCAATGGATCTACAAGCTCTTCTTACCCAACCCTAGCAGCTTCTGGACGACTACTGCTAAAGGCAATGATCCCTGGACTTGGAAAGCTATCCTCCATGCCAGGGACAGGTGGATCAAGCAATGTGGCTCGCCTAATGATGCCATCTCCCTTTTCAACGCCTACCCTCCCCGTCCCAAGGTTAGCTCTTTCTATAAGGACACCTCCACCCCTCCCCAGATCTTTCAGTGGTACAATGTCTGCTGGAAAAATTGGTCTATTCCTAAAGCCAAATTTATCTTGTGGGTTACTCTGAAAGGTAGGCTTAAAACCTGTGATAAGCTCCAATCATGGGGCATATACCTTGCTAACAGATGTTGGCTCTGCGAGCGTGCTCAAGAGACAAGCAACCATCTTTTTTTCCACTGCAGGTTCTCTTGCAGGGTTTGGTGGACTATATGCAACTGGCTGGGAATTCCAACCAACCGAAGAAGTCTTCATAGCTGCGCAACCTGGATCCTTCGCTATTGCAAGAGGCATCGTCCGATCGACCTGGTGAGAAGAGCGGTGGTAACCAACGTTGTCTATCATATCTGGATAGAAAGGTGCAAGAGCGCTATGGCCAACCAGTCCAGGGACCCCACTCTCATCATTGCTGATATCAAAGCTGTAGTTAAAGCCACTATATGGACTAAGATGAGAAGATCCAGTGCTGACTTCGACTGGTTAGATAGGGTGCTCTGCTCCTAGGAGCGACTCGTTTTTTGATTTGGTTGTTCCTGCTTATTCTGGTCAGCTTCATGCTGCTTTATGTTTCACTAGCTGGGGTTGTTTTTGTAATAGGTCTATGCTGTTTTTGTTCACCACTAGGAAGGGCTTGTATCCCCCACCCCCTAGGTGTGATGCCCCCATTTAGTTATCATATATATAGGGTCTCTATGTATCTAACGATGTCATATCTCTTTACTTAATATATATATACATCTATTTATTTCAAAAAAAAAGAATATAAGAATTGGGAGAAAAGACTGCAGGAATAACAATACGACTACTATTGCATTGAATACTGGCGGGATTACATATCTTTTTATAGGCTAAAAATAATAAACTAAATATTAAAAAATATCCTAACAACCCGTAACTTACTCCTACAAAAGTTATTCTTCTAGATAAGACTAAATATAAATAATTTCAAATCAATAATAAATATTTTCAAATCAATAAACTAACATTTTCCCTTGATTTGAAAATTCACTAAAAAAACATCTTAACAAACTAAATAAAATATTTGAAGCACGTCTTTTCAATCTTCAAATTTTGCACGGAGCACTTCTCTCCCACAATCCACGGAGCACTTCTCTCCCAAAATCCAGATGCACTTCTCATCTTCTTCAGCAATTATGGTGCACATCTCACCAATAACGTAGGAGCACTTCTCTCCTTATTTCTAAAACAGTTTTTCTTCTTCGAACTGAGCCATCTCAATTTCTTTGTTACTCGTATGAGCTTGTTCAGCACCAAACCTGCAATACTTTTGAACATGACCAAATTTTTTGCACTTATAACATTGAGTTTTTCCTTTGTGCCAGCAATCATCTTCTTCATGACCAAATTTTTTACAATTAGTACACTGTAAAAATTTGCCTTTTCCTTTATATTTTGAAGACTTAACCATAAAGGCGGCTTCAGCATTGTTTTCACTTCCTTCTCCTCTCATCATTCTTCGTTGATCAACCGCTTGAAGCGCATTGATCAATTTTGCAAAATTTATGTTGGACAAATCCTTTGAATCTTCAAGAGCTGATATTTTGGATTCATACCTATCAGGAAGTGTAACCAGAAGTTTAATTTAGTTGGAGATCGATAAAATTAGACTTCCATACTCCTTCATATTCTCAGATTTTTTCATTCTAACCATGTCAAATTCTCTTTTGAGATTCAGAATTTGCATCAATTTGGTTTGTCTATTACCTTCAAATTCTTCTTGGAGCGTCTCCCATGCTTCTTTTGCAGATTCACAAGCCATTATGCTAGTGAAAACTTCTTCCGAAACTAATGGTGGCCACGGGTCCGGTTCCACCGGTTCCGGTTCCGGAAAATGTGTATTCGTATTCAGAACCGGTTTGGGCGGTTCCGGTTCCGGTTCTGAAATCTGGATTCACTTCGAATTTGGTCAAAAAACCTGTTCCGGAGCGAATCCGGAAAGATTCGATCGGCTCCAATTGCTTCGTTTTAGCTCCGATTTGAGATCCATTTGAGCGCACATGTTGCTCTTTTCATCCACTTTACTCCCAGATAGGTTATTCTTCAAGTTTATAATCTTAAATGTGTAAGAAACAAAGACTTAGGATTTTTTTGAATTTACAAAAAATAAGGAACAAAGAGAATTTTATTATATGATTCGCTGCCTCATTAAAACCTTATTAGGTAAAACGACGTCGTTTTGGCCCGATTCCAATGGTAACTTCCATCGGTTCCGCGGCGGTTCCGGTTCCACTGGTTCTGGTTCCCGGTTCCGAATCCGACGACGGTTCCAGGCGGTTCCGGTTCCGGGCCCAAATCTCAAAACATGTATTCGTATTCGGAACCGGCTGAGGCAGTTCGGTTCCGGTTCCGGTTCCCGGCCCGTTCCGGTTCCAATCGGTTCTGGGTAGAACCGCCGGTTCCGGGTAGAACCGGACCCGATGGCCACCATTATCCGAAACCGCCGAATGTATGCAAGATAACGCCTTTGGAATCTTCATCATTTCTTCTTCATATCTTTTCGTCTGTGTAGCTGATGGATTTGACGGCAGAGGTGCAGGCTCAAAATCGGTTTCCACCTTCCCACAAATTGAAAGCTCGTAGATACGACTCCATTCGAATGGCCCATGAATGATAATTCTTACCACTAAAAACTGGAATAGGAATATTGAAATTTGATGTCATCACTCAAACTCAAAAACTTTTTTTTTGTGACGTTTTTTTGTTCGCTAAACACAACCTAAGAATACTTATGACTAAAAACGTACGAAGAAAACATATGACAACTTTTTTTTTGGACCTCAGCAATCAGAAAGAAATCTACATTGATTTCTTCCCTCTATTTGGCTCTTGATATGAAATACCCCTGAATATTAAACGCATAAAATCATAATGTGTTTTATAATATGGACATAAAATAACGTACGAACCATTTAAGCTAGTACATATATATGTACGAACACGAAAATATATGTATGTAACGTTATAATACCGTAACGCTGTAATAAAAACTACGCTGCATAATTGCGTTACAAAAATATATAGAGTCACATGTTATAATATATAGTCGTACACATATAAATAATAATGTATGGCCTATACAAAAACAAAGAGAAAGAAAAGAAAAAAAGGGAGCAAAGACGCTCCCGCTGGGTTTCAAACCCGAGACCTCCCGTACTTCCTCTGGGTGCTTAACCGATTGAGCTGTGCTCGTATTTAGCTACTAACTCACGCTAATTGGCATTAGTACTGAATCAACTAAGGTAAACAAAGAAAAAACAACACAGATAGAAACAGACCGCACTCTCTGTAGCGCAGTCTTCCTCCTTACCAGTTTCAGCACCCGATCAAACAACAAAATTACAGAGACCATGCCTTGCAAGCTCAACGACAGGAGCTTTTGTTTATTCAAGAGCCCATCATTCCTTGTAACTTGAGAAGACACAAATCCCTGTCCCCTCTTAAGCTTCCCGCCCTCTCAATCTCTCTGTAGTGTACGGTGATCAACACAAATAGGCGACGACAAATGTATTCTTCTGCAGGGAATTTCCCCCGCTAATCTCTGTAAACAAAAAAAACACAACACCTCCTAACCCAATAATTTACTCTATTCTTCATACCCTCTTGTAACTTAAATCTCACGCATCAGAGACCATGTTTTATTGTTCTTAATTTCCACGAGGCACTTCATTGGAACTTTATCCCTGCCAGTTAATTGGTTTTCTCGCATTCAGTCTTTCCTTGTCCTGCGCCACCTGAATAACTCTCCTCCTCAGTCATTGTTATCTTCATGCTTGCATGCCCACGCAAGTAGCAACTCAAGGGTTCCCTACTGCCTCTTGTTTTCCTTTGCCATGCGAGAAGGGAACTGCAACATCATTCACGAAACCTTCCCTTGCCTCTGATATTGATTGAAAACCTTTGCTCCAGTTTTTCTTATCTACATTCACATGCCACGGTAAACACTTGCCCAGAGGTTTTCTTTTCCCCTCTGTTTCCCTACTCACGCGTGAAGGTAAAACAGATAATCACAAGTGTTCTTCTGTTTTTTTCTTGCTTGAGCTACTTGTATTCTGAAAACCGTTACTCCTTTTGATCAGTAACTCAAGCCCTCAAAATCTCTACCGCAAGCCGACTTTGGTGTGCTTCAACTCTGGAAAACCTGAAGCAAGTCATTTCAGGAAAGTAAAGGAAACAACAAGGTGAAACGGTATTAAATTTCCCCTGCTTTTTCACCTGCCGTTGCCCAACAGTATGGAGAATAATCCTCTTCCTCTTTTTCTCAGCATGCAAACTCCTAGGTGATCTTTCCTTAGTTGTTGTCGAGTGAATCTGGAGCTGGAAGCCTCGCGGTGTGCCAAAGATCAACTAAGGGAACTCAACTAAGCTATCACAGGGGTGAGTTATTTCTAAACTGATACCCTGATCAGAAAAAAAAATGTAAAGTACCATCAGTTAAGCGTTCCTAGTTTAGAAGCCTTGTTTCTGTATAAAAGCATCTCAGTAGTGCTATCAGTACTGTGTGGCATTGGGTAGTTAAGAGCTTAAAATCCTGCTAATACATCTAACTATGTGTGTAAGCATTAGGGAGAAAATGGAAGGCAAATCGTGTACAAGGTGAAGTGGAAAACCAGAATTTGGAACCTATAGAAAACAACGTAGTGAAGTTATCAGGTGTGAGGTTTCAGATTCTGAAATCTTCTTGTGCTTCTGTTACTAACTTCTCAGGAGTAAATGCCTCGTGTGGTGGGGGTTAACCACACTGAAAAGACAATTAGGTAGTTAAATATCGTAAGGGAAGTAAATACCAACCGATGAACAAAACAAAAGAAGAATGTATCTATATATATATATATATATATAAGTTCAAGTTTCAGTTGTTTCAGGTTGTGCAGTGTTCATAGTTTCAGTATGAGGATAATACTGTAACCTTGGCAAAGTTCTTTGGGGTTGTTTCGAAGCCAAAACTATATTAAGGGGTGTGGCCAAATGGGTAAACCAGTAGGGGAGTTTGTAAACTGAAGACTGTCAAAATCAAAGACAGAAATAACAGTGCTCCAGTTTCAGGTTTGTAGTTTATTCTGAGTCTGAGTAATGAAGTTCCTGAGGGTTGGTTCTTGCCGCTTCTGAGTTTAGATTTTCATTAGAACGTCTAGCTAAGTGGGTGAGTAAGCTGGGAAAGATCTATTGGTATTAAGACAGTAAATTCCAAAAGAAAAACAAACTGGTTATGTGTTGGTTGGGGTGAATTAGCAGACCTGATATACTAGGAGCTAGTTATTGAGTTATAAGCTTTGCTTCTGTAGTCAGGCCCTGTAAACAAAAATGATAGGAGGGATGTGAGTGTTGTATTGGGTTTGAAATAAGCTTAAATCCTTACTGATGCATTTAACTGAAAACTGGTGTTGAGCTGTTTCAAAAAAAAAAGAAGATCAAAGAAAGAAAAGAAAAACAGAAGAGGTGCTAGGGAAAACCAGCGGCATATTAAAACAGGAGTAGTTTACAGATAGTACAACTTCTTGCTTCAGCATAAGTAAGTTCAGTAGGATTAAAAGAGTTATTTTGGGTCTGTGTTCAGTTTACAAATTCTGCAACATTGTTCCCTGTCTGTTAATTATCTAGAGAGGGTAAAAGCGCAGGGTGGATTATTAATGAACTTCAGGTAAGAATAAAGCCCTTTATTAGCTTGGTGAATACGTGAGTAATGTGAAGAAAGGAAATAGAAGCCCGATTAATAAGTAAAAAGGAAGACAGAAAGAAAAGAACAGCAAAAAAAAAAATCACCGAGGAGAGTTTGAGGTTTGAAATTCAGATTTTAAGTTCTTATTAGTTTTGCGAATCTGAGTTGGGCAATGTTGCTGTGGTTTTGGGTAGAGGGTCAAGCTTTAATAAAACATAATTAAGCGGGTAAAACTACTGGAGGGAAATGTAAACCAGTCTAAAGAACAGACAAGAACAAAGTAATGGAATTATCGAGTTATGATTTCAGTGTCTTTTCGATTCAGTTCTGGGACAACTCAGTGGTTGTGACCAGTGATTTTGGGTTGTTTTGAATTCAAAACCTCACCAAACCACCTAGCTATGTGGGAAATCAATCTAGGAGAAATTGGAAGTCAGATTTGGTGAATAAAGAGAATGATAGAAAAGGTAGTACCAGTTTGGTGTTTCAGTTTTTTTTTGGTTTTGTTCAGTCTCTGAAATCTTTTGTTTTAGTAAAGGTAAGTTTCAGTAGCATTACCAATAGTGTTATGGGGTGGTAATGAGTTTAAAACTTTGATTAAACGACTAACTAAGTAACTAGACAATCAAGGAGAAACTGGAAATCTAATTGTGAACAAAAAAAAAAAGGAAGAAGAGCATAGCAGTTTCATATTTCTATTTCTTTCCAGTTAGTATTTGGATGCTTCTATAGCTTTACCAATGTTGTTTTAGGATTAGAAGCGTGACAGGATACATAAGTAACTGAGTCAGCTATTTGGGATGAATTGAAAAGGGCAATCTGTAAACAAAGAGAAGAATAGAAGGTAGTAAGGCAGTTTCAGTCTTTTCTTTTCTGTTCTGCAACATTTCAGATCCTGTGTGAGGAGTTTTCTTTTCAGAGAAGCGACCCTTGTTGTTGTAGGTCTGTTTTGAGTTAGAAAACACGTAACCAAGTAAGTAAATACTTTGGGATGGATTAGCAGACAGAGTGATAACCAAAACTGAAATGAAGAAGTAAGGTGCCGATGTCAGTTCAGATTTTGATATACTGTCGTTTCTGTATAACTGACGTACAGACATACTAAGAGTGTTGTAATGGCTTGTTATTAAACTTAAAGTCTAGCTAAGACACTTAATGAGGTTGGTAAACACTTGGGAAAGTTAGTAAATCACTTTAAATGCATTTCGAAGAGAAACCGAGAAGGGAGTATGCTTAGAAATGGGTGATTCAGTTGCTGGGGTTTATGTGCAGTAAGGACAATTTCCAGAGATGGTATACGTGTAGTGTTGAGTGAATAATGAACCCAGAACAGACCTAATACGTTTAGATAAACCGATGGAATATCGTGGGAAGGTTAAACATCGTCAGGTACATTAAAAACGGATAAGATACGGTTATACACAAGAACGTTATTTCAGGTTTTGAAACTTTGAGCTTCGGTATAAACGAGTTCCAGAAATATTTTAGGAGTTTTATCGTGTTGATAATGAGCTTAAACCATAGCTAACATAACTAGGAAGAAAGGAATACACTTGGGGGAATTAAAAATAAACTTCTATGATTAAGAGTTCAGCTAAGGGGAGAGAGGTACCAATTGTGAGTTATGAGTTTGGTGCTTAGGTTTATGTAAGTAGGTTGTTGTAGTAAGTTAGTTATGATTATTAAGCTGCACTAGGATGCCCAGTTACGAGGGGATACATCTTAGGCGAATTAAAAATCTGTCTTAGGTAAACTTGTTACATATTAGCGTTTAAAAATACTCTAGAATATTATCTAGAGGGAACACTTAGTTAACTCATACAACGATGATGTAGACGTCCTAGGAGTTAAACAAAATATCTAAGGTGCATACTTGCGAAGTTCTAAGGTTTAGAACAAACTGTACTTTCAGCGACTCCCTAAGGAATAACACCCGGTATAAATGAGATAAACTAGAAAAGTGTCGTCACAAGAAATTATAAACTGACAAACTGTTTTTAATTAACGTTAGGGCCGTAACGAACGCCAACCAGGGAATCCCGTCTATGAGACAACTCTTGCTTCTGAATAAGGTACGGACATGTGTGGTTCGTATGTTGCCGTGTTACACGACTTGTTTGCTTTGTGTGCTGTGTGCTTTGTGTGACAATGACTCTAAGACTAAAAGCATGAAAATTGGATTGCTTCTTGTGGCTTGCTTTTATGCGTGTTATATATATCCTTGTGGCATTTTACTTGCACGCACACAGTAGTTTAGTCCTTTCTCGGTCGCCATGGAACTTGAGACGAACTACTACGAACTACGAAAACAAAGAAAACTCAATAAGGGGAACTCCTCTCTAATCCATTGAGGACTGCCATGACACCCACTATGGTGTCTATTCATTAATCATAATGAAGAGCAAGTCTCCTTGGGTGAGACATGACGAACCACATAGACAAAACAAAGGAACTATACAAAGAGACGAATCCTCTCTAACTTTAGAGGACCGTTAATGACACCCACTATGGTGTCGAGATTATAATGATAATGAAACGAAAAGTATCAACTGTGAAACATGAGAATAACCCGGGAAGACAACAGCTCGGGCCGCGCGGTATGGATGATCGGGAGTTGGTATCTGCATCAGATCCTTCGACCGTCTATGATGGAAATATATTTGGTGAAGCACATCCCGGAGTCCAGAGGTGACTTCCGCTTCCTTGACCCTGGGTGTCGGGAATGGGGGAGTGACAAGTTGGTGAAGCACATCCCGGAGTCCAGAGGTGACTTCCGCTTCCTTGACCCTGGGTGTCGGGAATGGGGGAGTGACAAATTAGTGAAGCTTATCCTGGAGTCTAGAGGTGACTTCCGCTTCCTTGACCCTGGGTGTCGGGAATGGGGACTAGCTATGGAGGAGACGTCCTCCAACGTGCGGTGATAAAAGAATTCACAAGTAACCCTTGAAGAAACAAGGAATGATTAGCACCTACATAATAAAGCCTCGGGATCTAATCTATATCCCCTGACTCGGTGCCAGAGAATAGAGGAAAACATGTGTAACGAAACCAAGCAAATAAGAAAATTCACAAATGTGACCATTTAAGTAACAAGGAATGAATAGCACCTATATTATAAAGTCTCGGGATCTATACCTACATCCCCCGGACTCGGTGCAAGAGAAGAAAGGAAAACATATGTAATGAGAACAAGATAACACGCAATCTCTTGAATGATCCCATAGCGAGGATTGACGGTATAATGTACCTACGCACACGTCCTATAATTACTTGACTGTTGTTGCTACACTAGCAGCTTATTATGCTGGACCGCGTGTTTGACATTGTTATGCTACTGGCAAGTTGTGCTTGGTTGCTTATTGATATTGCTATGCTACTTGCAAGATGTGCTTGTTGCTTGCTGATATTGCTATGCTACCGATGAGTGTGTATGATATCATGATGTACTGATGTGTGCTTTACTGCTTTATTAGAGCATGTAAATTGAATTAATAATATTCGACCAAGTAGTCGTGTGGCCCGGCAACATACGGGCTTCACACGTTCATACTCAGCGTAGTTTGCTGAGTCCTTACACCCAATTTTTTTCAGGTCTTGTGCCAGACGATAACGGAGAGTAGGCAAGGGTGACTACCATAGGGGTAGTCCACATGGCAAGACTTTTAGTAGTATGTTTTTAATGTACGGGTTGTACTTTCGGTTTATGTTGTTGGATTAAGAACTTATGTTGTAGACTCTCGGTACTCGGTTTGTATCTTTTATGTTGTATTTGGACTTCCAGTCATACAGACCGTAACTTGGAGTTGGTATTGTGGTCTGTCAACCACGTGGGTGGTTGGCGTCTGTGACACCCGGATGGAGGTTATTCCGCTGCAAGCTTGTTTAAATTATTGTCGGGCGTTCAATTAACTAGGGATGCTTTATTCGGGGTGTTACAGAAAGTGGTCTATCAGAGCGTAGTTGCGCTCTGATGACTGGAACAGAGGAGTACCGAGTATAGGAAAACCTAAATTTAAGAAACGGGGTTACGGGGTAGTAATGTGAGGCACGACTTTACTGATCTAAACGCTTGCAAGGGCAACAATAACTTGCAGTAAGATCTTGTGATTGTTTCATCGATGTTTCGGCTTAGTGTAGGGTACGGGGGCGTACCCCTCTTTTAAGGGGGGTAAGCGCGTTTGTTTTGGATGTGTGTTGCTTTATTATGATGCATTCCTACAACCCACTCGTGTTGTTGGTAGGGTTGTGTGTTTGCAATTGTGTGTGAAAATGTTATGTACGCTAGGTATGAATGAATGTCGTGTGCCTTGGGTTGCAGTTTAGCATGTTATACACATTGCTAGCTTCTTGGTCTACTATGAGAACTTGTGTGAAGCCACTGATGTGGCACGGTGCTTAGAAGCACCGAGCATTATAACTATGGACTTAATCCCTTGGGTATCAATAATGAATGCGGGACTGGATCCCTAAGATTACTAGGAGTGGAAAATATAATTTAAGGAAATAAGACTTCGGGACGAAGTCTCTTTTAAGGGGGGTAAGCTGAAATACCCCTGAATATTAAACGCATAAAATCATAACGTGTTTTATAATATGGACATAAAATAACGTACGAACCATTTAAGCTAGTACATATATATGTACGAACACGAAAATATATGTACGTAACGTTATAATACCGTAACGCTGTAATAAAAACAATAACACTGCATAATTGCGTTACAAAAATATATAGAGTCACATGTTATAATATATAGTCGTACACATATAAATAATAATGTATGGCCTATACAAAAACAAAGAGAAAGAAAAGAAAAAAAGGGAGCAAAAACGCTCCGCTGGGTTTCAAACCCAAGACCTCCCGTACTTCCTCTGAGTGCTTAAACCGATTGAGCTGTGCTCGTATTCAGCTACTACTCACGCTAATTGGCATTAGTACTGAATCAACTAAGGTAAACAAAGAAAAAACAACACAGATAGAAACAGACCGCACTCTCTGTAGCGCAGTCTTCCTCCTTACCCAGTTTCACAGCACCCGATCAAACAACACAATTACCAGAGACCATGCCTTGCAAGCTCAACGACAGGAGCTTTTGTGTTTATTCAAGAGCCCATCATTCCTTGTAACTTGAGAACACAAATCCCCGTCCCCTCTTAAGCTTCCCGCCCTCTCAATCTCTCTGTAGTGTACGGTGATCAACACAAATAGGCGACGACAAATGTATTCTTCTGTAGGGAATTTCCCCCGCTAATCTCTGTAAACAAAAAAAGACACAACACCTCCTAACCCAATAATTTACTCTATTCTTCATACCCTCTTGTAACTTAAATCTCACGCATCAGAGACCATGTTTTATTGTTCTTAATTTCCACGAGGCACTTCATTGGAACTTTATCCCACTGCCAGTTAATTGGTTTTCTCGCATTCAGTCTTTCCTTGTCCTGCGCCACCTGAATAACTCTCCTCCTCAGTCATTGTTATCTTCATGCTTGCATGCCCACGCAAGTAGCAACTCAAGGGTTCCCTACTGCCTCTTGTTTTCCTTTGCCATGCGAGAAGGGAACTGCAACATCATTCACGAAACCTTCCCTTGCCTCTGATATTGATTGAAAACCTTTGCTCCAGTTTTTCTTATCTACATTCACATGCCACGGTAAACACTTGCCCAGAGGTTTTCTTTTCCCCTCTGTTTCCCTACTCACGCGTGAAGGTAAAACAGATAATCACGAGTGTTCTTCTGTTTTTTTTCTTGCTTGAGCTACTTGTATTCTGAAAACCGTTACTCCTTGATCAGTAACTCAAGCCCTCAAAATCTCTACCGCAAGCCGACTTTGGTGTGCTTCAACTCTGGAAAACCTGAAGCAAGTCATTTCAGGAAAGTAAAGGAAACAACAAGGTGAAACGGTATTAAATTTCCCCTGCTTTGTTCACCTGCCGTTGCCCAACAGTATGGAGAATAATCCTCTTCCTCTTTTTCTCAGCATGCAAACTCCTAGGTGATCTTTCCTCAGTTGTTGTCGAGTGAATCTGGAGCTGGAAGCCTCGCGTTGTGCCAAAGATCAACTAAGGGAACTCAACTAAGCTATCACAGGGGTGAGTTATTTCTAAACTGATACCCTGATCAGAAAAAAAAATGTAAAGTACCATCAGTTAAGCGTTCCTAGTTTAGAAGCCTTGTTTCTGTATAAAAGCATCTCAGTAGTGCTATCAGTACTGTGTGGCATTGGGTAGTTAAGAGCTTAAAATCCTGCTAATACATCTAACTATGTGTGTAAGCATTAGGGAGAAAATGGAAGGCAAATCGTGTACAAGGTGAAGTGGAAAACCAGAATTTGGAACCTACAGAAAACAACGTAGTGAAGTTATCAGGTGTGAGGTTTCAATTCTGAAATCTTCTTGTGCTTCTGTTACTAACTTCTCAGGAGTAAATGCCTCGTGTGGTTGGGGGTTAACCACACTGAAAAGACAATTAGGTAGTTAAATATCGTAAGGGAAGTAAATACCAAACCGATGAACAAAACAGAAAGAAGAATGTATCTATATATATATATAAGTTCAAGTTTCAGTTGTTTCAGGTTGTGCAGTGTTCATAGTTTCAGTATGAGGATAATACTGTAACCTTGGCAAATTTCTTTGGGGTTGTTTCGAAGCCAAAACTATATTAAGGGGTGTGGCCAAATGGGTAAACCAGTAGGGGAGTTTGTAAACTGAAGACAGTCAAAATCAAAGACAGAAATACAGTGCTCCAGTTTCAGGTTTGTAGTTTATTCTGAGTCTGAGTAATGAGTTCCTGAGGGTTGGTTCTTGCCGCTTCTGAGTTTAGATTTTAATTAGAACGTCTAGCTAAGTGGGTGAGTAAGCTGGAAAGATCTATTGGTATTAAGACAGTAAATTCCAAAAGAAAAACAAACTGGTTATGTGTTGGTTGGGGTGAATTAGCAGACCTGATATACTAGGAGCTAGTTATTGAGTTATAAGCTTTGCTTCTGTAGTCAGGCCCTGTAAACAAAAATGATAGGAGGGATGTGAGTGTTGTATTGGGTTTGAAATAAGCTTAAATCCTTACTGATGCATTTAACTGAAAACTGGTGTTGAGCTGTTTCAAAAAAAAAAGAAGATCAAAGAAAGAAAAGAAAAACAGAAGAGGTGCTAGGGAAAACCAGCGGCATATTAAAACAGGAGTAGTTTACAGATAGTACAACTTCTTGCTTCAGCATAAGTAAGTTCAGTAGGATTAAAAGAGTTATTTTGGGTCTGTGTTCAGTTTACAAATTCTGCAACATTGTTCCCTATCTGTTAATTATCTAGAGAGGGTAAAAGCGCAGGGTGGATTATTAATGAACTTCAGGTAAGAATAAAGCCCTTTATTAGCTTGGTGAATACGTGAGTAATGTGAAGAAAGGAAATAGAAGCCCGATTAATAAGTAAAAAGGAAGATAGAAGAAAAGAACAGCAAAAAAAAAAAAATCACCGGAGAGTTTGAGGTTTGAAATTCAGATTTTAAGTTCTTATTAGTTTTGCGAATCTGAGTTGGGCAATGTTGCTGTGGTTTTGGGTAGAGGGTCAAGCTTTAATAAAACATAATTAAGCGGGTAAAACTACTGGAGGGAAATGTAAACCAGTCTAAAGAACAGACATAGAACAAAGTAATGGAATTATCGAGTTATGATTTCAGTGTCTTTTCGATTCAGTTCTGGGACAACTCAATGGTTGTGACCAGTGATTTTGGGTTTGTTTTGAATTCAAAACCTCACCAAACCACCTAGCTATGTGGGAAATCAATCTAGGAGAAATTGGAAGTCAGATTTGGTGAATAAATAGAATGATAGAAAAGGTAGTACCAGTTTGGTGTTTCAGTTTTTTTTTTGGTTTTGTTCAGTCTCTGAAATCTTTTGTTTTAGTAAAGGTAAGTTTCAGTAGCATTACCAATAGTGTTATGGGGTGGTAATGAGTTTAAAACTTTGATTAAACGACTAACTAAGTAACTAGACAATCAAGGAGAAACTGGAAATCTAATTGTGAACAAACACAAAAAAAAAGGAAGAAGAGGATAGCAGTTTCATATTTCTATTTCTTTCCAGTTAGTATTTGGATGCTTCTGTAGCTTTACCAATGTTGTTTTGGGATTAGAAGCGTGACATGATACATAAGTAACTGAGTCAGCTATTTGGGATGAATTGAAAAGGGCAATCTGTAAAAAAGAGAAGAATAGAAGGTAGTAAGGCAGTTTCAGTCTTTTCTGTTCTGCAACATTTCAGATCCTGTGTGAGGAGTTTTCTTTTCAGAGAAGCGACCCTTGTTGTTGTAGGTCTGTTTTGAGTTAGAAAACACGTAACCAAGTTAGTAAATACATTGGGATGGATTAGCAGACAGAGTGATAACCAAAACTGAAATGAAGAAGTAAGGTGCCGATGTCAGTTCAGATTTTGATATACTGTCGTTTCTGTATAACTGACGTACAGACATACTAAGAGTGTTGTAATGGCTTGTTATTAAACTTAAAGTCTAGCTAAGACACTTAATGAGGTTGGTAAACACTTGGGAAAGTTAGTAAATCACTTTAAATGCATTTCGAAGAGAAACCGAGAAGGGAGTATGCTTAGAAATGGGTGATTCAGTTGCTGGGGTTTATGTGCAGTAAGGACAATTTCCAGAGATGGTATTGATAAGTGTCCAATGAGCATGTTATTTAGGTGTATTTCATATATAATATTAACACTTTTCTTGCTCATTTCTCCACTTCGGTTAGTTTTCCTCTAGTTTATGTTTTATTGTTTATCTCACAAATTTATTTTTTAACATGAGTAAAACCAAGCTGGGAGTAAAGTAGACGAAGAGACGAACGCATAGACGCAAACGGCTCAGAAAACGGAGTCCAAACGAAGAATCTAGAGCCAGTCAAAATTCGTAGAAGAAATAAGCCTGTACGTCGTGAAAACAGGCGGACAAGAGACAAGTGCAACCGCCCAAAATGGGGCGGACACTCACACTTGCAACCGCCCATAAAGAGGCGGACAAGAGTAAGGGCAACCGCCCAAAATGAGGCGGACAAGGCATAGAGCAACCGCCCAAAAGGAGGCGGACAAGGCAAAGGGCAACCGCCCAAAGGAGGCGGACATGACCATGGGCAACCGCCCAATATCAAGCGGACAAGACTACTAGGAACCGCCTGTTACGGGGCGGACTCACACATAAGGAACCGCCTGTTTTGAGGCGGTTGCTCACTAAAAATCAGTCGCGCCAGTTTTCTTCTTCGCGTCGACTTCGCCGTCGACTTGTTCTGCCATATCCATCTACTTCGCCCGTCGACACCTTATTTTCCTCAGCTCTGTCCCCTACATAATGAAGCAATCAATGCAAATATCTACGGAAGACTACCTCTTCATTTCTTCTATAAATACCCATTCCCTACAACCTTGTACGAGTGCACGGAGAAAACCAGAAAATCACTCACGCTCATCTCATCTCATTCTCTTCCAGTAAATACTCCGTACATCACCACGCACCATTCAGTCCACAGATCTCAAACTCACCAATTCACTCATTCACTTACAATAACCTACGTACATGTTCCACTCTTCGTCTCTTCATTTCTCCATTCACTATTCACGTCTCCGTGTTATTATTACGTCCAACCTCTGTCTGACTTATTACCAGTTAATATGTCGGCTAAGGAGGATTTGCTCCGGGCAAGGTTTTAATTATGGTTTGTTTAATTATGTAATCAATATTTCTACCGGTTAAAATAAATACAGTTTGTTACGCTTAAAGGTTTTCTCTCACCATTTTAATAAATTACATGAATTTATTAAAATGCTTTCCTAAGTCTATTTTGATCAGACCAGGTGATAAATAGACAGGTTATTAAGCCGTAAATCTGGAGAAACTTATTATGATTTAATAAGTTAGTATTTACAATGCAATTATAATTCCTCGAATTTAACGTCCGTTTACATAGTATTGCTCGAACCTTGATTAGACCGAGCATTTTCTGGTAAACGAGTTCTTAAGGGTCTATGACTTAGTCCTTAGGATAATAACAGGAATTTTGCCAAACTAATATATTAAACCGGTAGAGATAGCATAATTAATCAGATTATATAAAACCTGAACCCGGAGTTCCATTTAATTCATCTGCACTCAGTTTTCTAATCTGCTTAATATTTTCTCTAAAACAAGTCAATTAACTTCCCCCCTTTTGTGACAAGCTTAGGAACTATTTTATCTCGCTATAAGTCCCACGGTTTGACCCCGGCCGCTTCTGTCTTCTATACTACTGCGACCGGGTTTTATTTGCAGCCCGACGGATATTTTGAGTATTAATTTCTTTCTTTTATCAATTTCACCACACTAATCACTCACGATAAATCCACTCTGCAAAATGGCGCCGTTGCCGGGGACTTGATTTAATCTAGTCCCTAAGCCCCGGTTAATTCACCTGTTATATTATAATAATCTGTTAATATAGTAAAAATTAAAAAAAACTGTTAATCCAATTTCGGACATATAATCCGGACATCTGACTTGGACATTGGACATCTAACTTCTGATCTGACTTGGACATCTGACTACTAACTTTTAATATTATTGTCATTTATTTCTGTCATTTCTTTCCATTGTCATTTCTTCCATTGTCCTTTAATATTCCATTGTCTCTAACTACTAACTTAAAATTTCTGTCATTTCGTTCCATTGTCATTTCGTTCCATTGTCATTTCGTTCCATTGTCATTTCTTTCCATTGTCATTTCTTTCCATTGTCCCTAACTACTAACTTTAAATTTCTGTCTACTAATTCCTAACATTTTTATTATTCTAACCATAACCAGTTCTTTTCTCTGTTTTGAGTGGTGAATGCCTTTTACCAGGTCAAACAGTCTCCCAGAAAATATTAATAATCACACGGTTGGTTATAATCCAGAATCGAGAGAACCTTTCTGCGCACCCTAAGGCAGAGACGAACTCAACGAAATACCACCACAGTGATAGATTCTGACCCGGAAGCTAACATGGCATCTACACCAGCAACGGTTCGAAATATTAACAGGCCGTCTAACCAAGGACAACAGCCTGCTATCATCCTTCCTCACCTCAGCCCATCCGAATACGATGAGTGGCAGAAGCTGAAGCCATATCATCAGATTCGATGTGTGAAGGAGTTGGGCATGTTTGATGGCACCAGTCCGAGCGAAGCCCTGTTACATGTTACAAAATTCTTGCAACATGCCAATAGTCTTACTGCAACCGACGCAGTACTTCAATATGCAAGATTGTCGTTATTCCCACACAGCCTGACGGGAAACGTGAGCAAGTGGTATCATAGCCTAACACCGAGTACCATTGGTACCTGGGACGACATGGCCACCAAGTTCTACGACAAATTCCTACCCCGAGCCGAACTTTGGAGATGATTGCTGAAATTTATAATTTCAAGCAACCAGGGTCGGAGAATATTTGTGAAACTTGGGACCGTTTCAAAGGTCTACTACTCACTTGTCCTCACCACGGTCTGACGAAGAACAAGTATCACAATTGTTTACAAGGGCTTGATCGGTCCGTGCAGAACAATGGTGTATCTTCGTTAGGGGCTGACATTCTGAAAAAGCCAGGAGCACAATTTCTGAACAGCATGGAATCTCTCTGTGAGGAAATCAGAGACTGGGCCTCCGGTGGATCAAGGAGCGGTACTCCAGGATTATACATGTTGGGGAAAGTGATAACAAGTTCGACCAATTGATGAAAAGCCATGAGCAACTCATGGAGAGCAATGCTCAGCAGGCAACAAAAGTCAGTACTCTACAAAAAGTGGTTGAACAGATGGCTATGAATTCCTTCCCTCAGCAAGCTAAGTCGATGATTTCCCGACCACCTACTACCCCCCTACCCTCCAGGCTATGCTCCTCAATCCCAACCATCTCCAACTAATTCTTGTACGCAATGTTGCGGGCCTCATGATTATGAACAATGCCCCCAACTACAAGAAATGAAAGCAGCGGAGGAAGCAAACTACATCACCAACAATTCAGGATACAGACAACCTGGCAACGTAACATGCAATCCAATCTTCGCTACTCAAACACCGGAAATATCCAGAACCCACATACCCTACAAACATCCCAAAATACAGACCTCAGTCCAATTTCCAAGGAGGCCAAAGGCAATATCAACAACAGCCTTATGGCAATGAAGCTTCATCGAGCCGACCACTCCACCTCCTTCGAATCCTGAGTCTGATATGTCTCAGATGCAGAGATGTTTAAGGCGATGATGGGTAAATCCCGAGATACGCAAGAAGAGGTCGCAGCTCTGCGCAAAGACCAAAAAGCCTTGCAATCTCAGATCCAACAGTTACTTACTCAACAAAGACCACCTGGTCAATTCCCTTCACAGACTAATCCCAATCCAAAACAAGCAAATTCAGTCCTTATAGACGATGGCACATTACAATCAACAAACTTGTGTGCAGTCTCTTTAAGGAGTGGAAGGGAACTTGCCACCAGCAAAGGAAAAGAAAAAGAAAATCTTGAAGATTCCTATATCAATGTTGATGAAACCACCAAACCAACTTCACCTCCCTCAGAAATCCAAGTTCCTACTCCTGTTACTCCACCTCCATCTCGAGTTACCATCGACATCCCAACTTCCACTCATAAAAACAATGAACTCCCATTCCCAAACAGAATGAAAAAGAAACACCTAGATGAGCAGTTCTCCAAATTCTTGAGCATTTTCAAGAAACTGACCCTCGACATACCTTTTATTGATGCTTTGCAAGAGATGCCTAACTACGCCAAATTTCTAAGGATCTCTTACAAAGAAGAAAAAGAAACCTGGAAAAGAAACAGTGCACCTCACGAGGAATGCTCTGCGGCCCTTCTTCGAGCACTCCCTCCCAAACAAACAGATCCGGGAAATCCCGTGATCCCGTGTTTTATAGGTGGAATGGATGTGGAAGTGGTCTATGCGACCTAGGAGCCAGCATTAATATCATGCCATACGCCACCTTCTTGAAAGTAAAGGAGGAGAAATGCAACCGGTTCCTTTCAAACTCCAACTAGCAGACAGATCAGAGATCAAGCCCATGGGCATAGTCTGGGATCTGGTAGTTGGAGTGTCTCGCTTTATCTTTCCAGCTGATTTCGTCATTCTAGAAATGGATGACGATGTCGAGGTTCCCCTGATTCTAGGTCGACCGTTTCTGAGTACCGCCAAAGCCATCATTGACGTCCATGATGGAAAAATCACTCTTCGGTACGAGGATGAAACGATTGAATTCGACATGCAGAAAATGATGAAGAAAAGCTCAAACTTTTCTCCTCATGCTAAGACAGTGGGATTCACAGATGATGAGGAGGAGGAAGGCGATTTTGCTACAGATGAGGACACGTATTCCCATCTTCCATCCAGGAAGCTGAAACTGAACCGCTAGAGCGAGTATTATTTACTCTAGAAGAAAAGGTGGAGGATCCGAAGTTAACGCCATGCTGGCGTACGTAGAGAAAGGAAGGGCTGGTTATCAAGCGTTCCGGCCACCAATCGAAGAACTCGACAGAAAACCTCAAAAATCAATTCCATCAGTGGAACAACCACCTGAACTCGAGCTTAAAGAAATATCCTCTAACCTCAAGTATGCCTTCCTAGCTGAAAGTTACCATTTGCCTGTCATTATTTCCTCTTCTCTGAATTCTGGGGAGGAAACGAGGTTACTCGAGGTATTGAAGAAGAACAAGACAGCAATCGGGTGGACTATTGCGGATATCAAAGGAATTGATCCCTCCTATTGCACGCACCATATTTACATGGAGGAAAACTTCAAACCTATCAGGCAACCTCAACGCCGGCTAAACCCTAACCTCAAGGAGGTAGTTCGGAAGGAGGTTCTGAAACTCCTTGACGCAGACATCATTTATCCAATTTCTGACAGTCCATGGGTCAGTCCTGTTCAAGTTGTCCCTAAGAAGGGGGGCATCGAAGCTGTTGTTAATGAAAAGGGAGAGACTATCCCTCAAAGAAAGATCACAGGATGGCGCATGTGTATTGATTATCGGCGTTTGAACTTGGCAACCAGAAAGGATCATTTCCCTCTCCCCTTTATCGACCAGATGTTGGAACGACTAGCAGGGCAAGAGTACTACTGTTTTCTAGATGGGTTCTCGGGTTATTTTCAAATACCAATCGCACCTGAGGACCAGGACAAGACAACCTTCACTTGTCCTTACGGTACCTTTGCTTACAGACGAATGCCTTTCGGTCTATGCAACGCCCCTGCTACCTTCCAGAGATGTATGCAAGCAATATTTGCTGATTTCATCGAGCAGAGCATAGAAGTCTTTATGGACGACTTCTCAGTCTATGGCTCTAGTTTCGACAAATGCTTGGCACAACTTGATTTAATCCTAAGACGGTGTGAGGATACGAATCTCGTTTTAAACTGGGAGAAGTGTCATTTATGGTCAAGGACGGGATCGTCCTTGGACATAAAATATCAGCAAAAGGAATAGAGGTGGATAAAGCCAAGGTAGAGGTTATCGAGAAGTTACCAGCACCAACTACAGTTCGAGATATACGAGCATTTCTAGGGCATGCAGGATTTTATCGGCGGTTTATTCAGGACTTCTCCAAAATCAGCAAACCATTGACCGACCTGCTACAGAAAGATGCCCCGTTTCATTTTGATGAAAGGTGTTCAGCTGCTTTCCAAACTATAACACAAAAATTGGTGTCAGCACCTGTAGTCATACCACCTGATTGGTCTCTTCCATTTGAGATCATGTGTGACGCAAGTGACTACGCCGTGGGGGCAGCTCTATGCCAGAAAAAAGAGAAAATCTTGAGGGTGATCGCTTATGCTAGCAGAACACTAAACGACGCCCAGAAAAACTATACGACCACCGAAAAAGAACTTCTGGCTATAGTTTTCTCCCTCGATAAGTTCAGATCGTACTTGTGGGGAAGCAAAGTCATCGTGCATACAGACCACTCCGCTCTCAAATATCTATTTACAAAACAAGAAGCCAAGCCTCGCTTGTTGCGCTGGATTCTTTTACTTCAAGAGTTTGACATCGAAGTCAAAGATAAGAGCGGAAAATTGAATGTTGTCGCTGACCATCTCTCTAGATTGGTGACTTCTAAGGATAGTGTGCCTATCAACGAATTCTTCCCCGATGAGACTGTCTTCTCAATCACCAAGGTACAGGAGCCATGGTATGCGGACCTGGCCAATTATTTAGTCTCTGGAACAGTACCCTATGATCTATCCTACTCCCAAAAGAAGAAATTTCTTTCTGACTCAAGGCATTATTTCTGGGAGGATCCGTATTTGTTCCGAGTTAGTGCTGATGGGTTGATTCGTCGATGTCTCCCGGAAGATGAGGTTCCAAGTGTCATACATTTTTGTCACTCACGGGAAGCCGGAGGTCACCATGGACCCACAAGGACCGCTACTAAGATCCTGGCCTCAGGTTTTTATTGGCCGACCCTTCATAAAGATGTGTACCAATTCTGCAAACAATGTGATAATTGTCAGAAAATGGGTAACACATCCAGGAGACATGAGATGCCACAACAGGGGATACTAGAAGTGGAGCTCTTTGATTGTTGGGGCATCGATTTTATGGGACCATTCCCTTCCTCGCAGGGCCACCAATATGTTCTAGTGGCAGTTGATTACGTGTCGAAGTGGGTAGAAGCTATACCCTGTCATCATGCCGATGCAAAGACAGTAACCAGGTTCCTCAAAAAGCACATCTTTACCCGTTTTGGCGTGCCAAGAATTATTATCAGTGATGGTGGATCTCACTTCTGCAACCGTTTATTTGAAGCACTTATGGTTAAGTACGGGGTGCGTCACAAGGTAGCTTTACCTTATCACCCCCAGACAAACGGCCAAGCAGAAGTTTCCAACCGTGAGTTAAAATGGATCCTCCAGAAGACGGTTAACTCATCAAGAAAGGATTGGGCACTTAAACTGGATGATGCGCTTTGGGCTTACCGCACTGCATTCAAGACTCCCATCGGGATGTCTCCTTTTAAGCTGGTCTATGGGAAAGCATGCCACCTTCCTGTAGAAATGGAGCATAAGGCATATTGGGCAATCAAGGCCCTAAACTTTGACATGACTTCTGCAGGAGAGAAAAGGAAATTCCAACTTTCCGAATTAGAAGAGCTGCGAGATCAGGCTTACCAGAATGCAAAGATCTATAAAGAGCGCACCAAAAAGTTCCACGACAGGATGATCCTCAAGAAGGACTTCGAAATTGGTGATTGGGTTCTCCTGTATAACTCTAGATTAAGGATCTTCCCTGGGAAGCTCAAGTCTCATTGGGCCGGCCCTTTCCAGATTGTTAGTGTGACCCCGTACGGTGCCTTTGAACTCCAGAACAAACAAGGCGAAACTTTCAAGGTCAATGGGGCACGTCTTAAAAGGTATAATTCTCATTCTAATATTCCAACTGACTTCTCTGCAACTTATTTTGTCCAAGAACAGCGGGACAACTCGCCCTCGAACTCTTCTCCAAACTAAAGCTTGGTCAAATACGTCTAGCTAGAGACGTTAAACCCGGGCAGCTCGGTGGGAGGCAACCCACTATCTATCTTTTGTCTTTCCTTTAATTTAATGTTATTTTCTTTTTTGTACTATATTTCCCTTTTATTTGTTATAATAAAAATGCAGGTTTCACTTGAGTTCTTCTGGCTGTGTAGAATATTCTTTACAGGTTCATTTCATGACATTCCACAGCTGCACTCAAGTGTGGGGGAGCTCTACACACTCTACGAAATCTGGGGAGTACACTCTTTCCTTTATTAATTGCATGCCCTACTAATTTTATTCTATCTACGCAATGAGGGCATTGCTTGAACTTAAGTGTGGGGGAAGAGCCTTTTCAGGGCATTTTGTGCTTTAAAATGTTTAAATCTCTCTGCTTATCTTGCATTTGTTCAAAAATTAAAATTATGTACCCTGCTAATGTAGGTTGTTCTCTTTAAAAATAAATACTGTTATGAATCGTGGGATAAATGGTACAAAATTTTAAAATTTTGATTACTTTTGAGGAGCATTTTTCTTATGCGGTGTGACCAAATTAATCTGCAAATGGTTGGATTTTATTGCTCAGGGTTTCTTTCTGTCTTCTCTCTTAGGGATTGCTAAGGGGTGCTTCACTGTTAAAAAAATAATAAGGACTTGCGAGACACCATTGGTAACCAACAAAAGAGAGTTGAGTGTTCTTGAATACAAAGGCGTGATACCTATATTTTCTCATCTCTTATGCAAAAGTGAAACAAATGCATAAATCTATTTTTCCTTTTGTTTTCTTCTCAATGCCCATTCTTGAGAGAAGTTGGCCATGGTAAAAGTTCTCAGAGTAACACAAAAGAAACATTGGAGTACCTTAGATCATACCCCGAAACTCTATATTTTATTTTTACCCTGAGCACACCTATGCCACCAGCAGTTGATTTTTCACACTCCTCGAAAAAGTTTAAAGATCATGTTTATCCTACCCTTCATAATAATATTTGTTAGTATTGAGCATTTCCTACTTGCTTAGGTACGTGGTTTTGCTTGAGGACAAGCAAAAAGATAAGTGTGGGGGTGTGATAAGTGTCTAATGAGCATGTTATTTAGGTGTATTTCATATATAATATTAACACTTTTCTTGCTCATTTCTCCACTTCGGTTAGTTTTCCTCTAGTTTATGTTTTATTGTTTATCTCACAAATTTATTGTTTAAACATGAGGAAAACCAAGCTGGGAGTAAAGTAGACGAAGAGACGAACGCATAGACGCAAACGGCTCAGAAAACGGAGTCCAAACGAAGAATCTAGAGCCGGTCAAAATTCGTAGAAGAAATAAGCCTGTACGTCGTGAAAACAGGCGGACAAGAGACAAGTGCAACCGCCCAAAATGGGGCGGACACTCACACTTGCAACCGCCCATAAAGAGGCGGACAAGAGTAAGGGCAACCGCCCAAAATGAGGCGGACAAGGCATAGAGCAACCGCCCAAAAGGAGGCGGACAAGGCAAAGGGCAACCGCCCAAAAGGAGGCGGACATGACCATGGGCAACCGCCCAATATCAAGCGGACAAGACTACTAGGAACCGCCTGTTACGGGGCGGACTCACACATAAGGAACCGCCTGTTTTGAGGCGGTTGCTCACTAAAAATCAGTCGCGCCAGTTTTCTTCTTCGCGTCGACTTCGCCGTCGACTTGTTCTGCCATATCCATCTACTTCGCCCGTCGACACCTTATTTTCCTCAGCTCTGTCCCCTGCAATAAATGAAGCAATCAACTGCAAATATCTACGGAAGACTACCTCTTCATTTCTTCTATAAATACCCATTCCCTACAACCTTGTACGAGTGCACGGAGAAAACCAGAAAATCACTCACGCTCATCTCATCTCATTCTCTTCCAGTAAAATACTCTCGTACATCACCACGCACCATTCAGTCCACAGATCTCAAACTCACCAATTCACTCATTCCACTTACAATAACCTACGTACATGTTCCACTCTTCGATCTCTTCATTTCTCCAATCACTATTCACGTCTCCGTGTTATTATTACGTCCAACCTCTGTCTGACTTATTACCAGTTAATATGTCTGGCTAAGGAGGATTTGCTCCGGGCAAGGGTTTTAATTATGGTTTGTTTAATTATGTAAACAATATTTCTACCGGTTAAAATAAATACAGTTTGTTACGCTTAAAGGTTTTCTCTCACCATTTTAATAAATTACATGAATTTATTAAAATGCTTTCCTAAGTCTATTTTGATCAGACCAGGTGATAAATAGACAGGTTAATTAAGCCGTAAATCTGGAGAAAACTTATTATGATTTAATAAGTTAGTATTTACAGATGCAATTATAATTCCTCGAATTTAACGTCCGTTTACATAGTATTGCTCGAACCTTGATTAGACCGAGCATTTTCTGGTAAACGAGTTCTTAAGGGTCTATGACTTAGTCCTTAGGATAATAACAGGAATTTTGCCAAACTAATATATTAAACCGGTAGAGATAGCATAATTATTCAGATTATATAAAACCTGAACCCGGAGTTCCATTTAATTCATCTGCACTCAGTTTTCTAATCTGCTTAATATTTTCTCTAAAACAAGTCAATTAACTTCCCCCTTTTGTGACAAGCTTAGGAACTATTTTATCTCGCTATAAGTCCCATGGTTTGACCCCGGCCGCTTCTGTCTTCTATACTACTGCGACCGGGTTTTATTTGCAGCCCGACGGATATTTTGAGTATTAATTTCTTTATTTTATCAATTTCACCAGCACTATTCACTCACGATAAATCCACTCTGCAGGTATACGTGTAGTGTTGAGTGAATAATGAACCCAGAACAGACCTAATACGTTTAGATAAACCGATGGAATATCGTGGGAAGGTTAAACATCGTCAGGTACATTAAAAACGGGATAAGATACGGTTATACACAAGAACGTTATTTCAGGTTTTGAAACTTTGAGCTTCGGTATAAACGAGTTCCAAAAATATTTTAGGAGTTTTATCGTGTTGATAATGAGCTTAAACCATAGCTAACATAACTAGGAAGAAAGGAATACACTTGGGGGAATTAAAAGTAAACTTCTATGATTAAGAGTTCAGCTAAGGGGAGAGAGGTACCAATTGTGAGTTATGAGTTTGGTGCTTAGGTTTTATGTAAGTAGGTTGTTGTAGTAAGTTAGTTATGATTATTAAGCTGCACTAGGATGCCCAGTTACGAGGGGATACATCTTAGGCGAATTAAAAATCCGTCTTAGGTAAACTTGTTACATATTAGCGTTTAAAAATACTCTAGAATATTATCTAGAGGGAACACTTAGTTAACTCATACAACGACGATGTAGACGTCCTAGGAGTTAAACAATAATCTAAGGTGCATACTTGCGAAGTTCTAAGGTTTAGAACAAAATGTACTTTCAGCGACTCCCTAAGGAATAACACCCGGTATAAATGAGATAAACTAGAAAAGTGTCGTCACATGAAATTATAAACTGACAAACTGTTTTTAATTAACGTTAGGGCCGTAACGAACGCCAACCAGGGAATCCCGTATGTGAGACAACTCTTGCTTCTGAATAAGGTATGGACATGTGTGGTTCGTATGTTGCCGTGTTACACGGCTTGTTTGCTTTGTGTGCTGTGTGCTTTGTGTGACAATGACTCTAAGACTAAAAGCATGAAAATTGGATTGCTTCTTGTGGCTTGCTTTTATGCGTGTTATATATATCCTTGTGGCATTTTACTTGCGCGCACACAGTAGTTTAGTCCCTTTCTCGGTTATGGAACTTGAGACGAACTACTACGAACTACGAAAACAAAGAAAACTCAATAAGGGGAACTCCTCTCTAATCCATTGAGGACTACCATGACACCCACTATGGTGTCTATTCATTAATCATAATGAAGAGTAAGTCTCTTTGGGTGAGACATGACAAACCACGTAGACAAAACAAAGGAACTATACAAAGAGACGAATCCTCTCTAACTTTAGAGGACCGCTAATGACACCCACTATGGTGTCGAGATTATAATGATAATGAAACGAAAAGTATCAACTGTGAAACATGAGAATAACCCGGGAAGACAACAGCTCGGGCCGCGCGGTATGGATGATCGGGAGTTGGTATCTGCATCAGATCCTTCGACCGTCTATGATGGAATATATTTTGGTGAAGCACATCCCGGAGTCTAGAGGTGACTTCCGCTTCCTTGACCCTGGGTGTCGGGAATGGGGGAGTGACAAGTTGGTGAAGCACATCCCGGAGTCCAGAGGTGACTTCCGCTTCCTTGACCCTGGGTGTCGGGAATGGGGGAGTGACAAATTGGTGAAGCTTATCCTGGAGTCTAGAGGTGACTTCCGCTTCCTTGACCCTGGGTGTCGGGAATGGGGGACTAGCTATGGAGGAGACGTCCTCCAACGTGCGGTGATAAAAGAATTCACAAGTAACCCTTGAGGAAACAAGGAATGATTAGCACCTACATAATAAAGCCTCGAGATCTAATCTATATCCCTTGACTCAGTGCCAGAGAATAGAGGAAAACATGTGTAACGAAACCAAGCAAATAAGAAAATTCACAAATGTGATCATTTAAGTAACAAGGAATGAATAGCACCTATATTATAAAGTCTCGTGATCTAACCTACATCCCCCGGACTCGGTGCAAGAGAAGAAAGGAAAACATACGTAATGAGAACAAGATAACAATACACAATCTCTTGAATGATCCCATAGCGAGGATTGACGGTATAATGTACCTACGCACACGTCCTATAATTACTTGACTGTTGTTGCTACACTAGCAGCTTATTATGCTGGACCGCGTGTTTGACATTGTTATGCTACTGGCAAGTTGTGCTTGGTTGCTTATTGATATTGCTATGCTACTTGCAAGATGTGCTTGGTTGCTTGCTGATATTGCTATGCTACCGATGAGTGTGTATGATATCATGATGTACTGATGTGTGCTTTACTGCTTTATTAGAGCATGTAAATTGAATTAATAATATTCGACCAAGTAGTCGTGTGGCCCGGCAACATACGGGCTTCACACGTTCATACTCAGCGTAGTTTGCTGAGTCCTTTACACCCAATTTTTTTCAGGTCTTGTGCCAGACGATAACGGAGAGTAGGCAAGGGTGACTACCATAGGGGTAGTCCACATGGCAAGACTTTTAGTAGTATGTTTTTAATGTACGGGTTGTACTTTCGGTTTATGTTGTTGGATTAAGAACTTATGTTGTAGACTCTCGGTACTCGGTTTGTATCTTTTATGTTGTATTTGAACTTCTAGTCATACAGACCGTAACTTGGAGTTGGTATTGTGGTCTGTCAACCACGTGGGTGGTTGGCGTCTGTGACACCCGGATGGAGGTTATTCCGCTGCAAGCTTGTTTAAATTATTGTCGGGCGTTCAATTAAACTCGGGATGCTTTATTCGGGGGTGTTACATGATACCATGTTGTAAATATAAGAATTGGGAGAAAAGACTGGAGGAATAACAATACGACTACTATTGCATTGAATACTGGTGGGATTACATATATTTTTATAGGCTAAAAATAATAAACTAAATATTAAAAAATATCCTAACAACCCGTAACTTACTCCTACAAAAGTTATGCTTCAAGATAAGACTAAATATAAATAATTTCAAATCAATAATAAATATTTTCAAATCAATAAAACTAACAATAGTTGTGGATATGAGGATTCAAAAGTGTTTATTATTTTAGGGAGACATTTTATGCATACTGCTCGTATTTTAATTGATGCAGAAAGGAAAATTATATTGCGATGCCATAAAGAGTAGATTCTTTTTATATGACTCCTAGTATGCGGTTTGTATAGTGTATAGGATGGTGGGTACCCTGTGTAAACGAATGACTGACTGTGGGGACTGTTATAGTTTCAAAACCTGTATTATACAACCTATCCATTAATACAAGGCCTGGTGCCACATATATTAAAAATAAAAATAAAAGACATCTTGCAGGAGTTCAATTTTGTTCTCGTATAGCTATTTGTGACCCTTCACTGCCAGAGATAGATTTATAGAGAAAGCCTTAGGTTCCTAAAATTTCTTCAAAGATCACCAAGAAAGATAAGATAACTGAGGTGCTAGTCAAGAAGAAACATTTTTCTACTGCCTGCATGACTAAGCCGCCGGACAAAGGTAAGGATCACATTTATTTTGTTTTCTCTATTGATTTTGATGTTAGAATGCACACCCCCAAGGGAAAGCGGCAAAAGAAGAAAGTTGAAAAAGTTTGGCAAGTTTAGAGGATCCTGCAGCCAAAGAGAAGATGTCTTGTGGATCCTGGTAATCGTAACCCTCCAAATTTAGCATGATGTAAGGGAGTAACGTGATCAAGGGAAAGTCTAGTAAAAGACTATATATAAAGAAGGACAACTAACTTGGAAGCAGCCTAGTGGTTATTTTTTGTTTTTGTTCTGTGTGAATTTTTGTTTTAAATTAGTTTACTAATTTTTGTTGCTGAGAGAGATGCAGAATTCAAAACTTTGTACCTTGTCCGGACATGCGTCTGAGCCTGGACATCCGGTTAGGGTACGATTGACAACATACTCATGTCCGTTCAAGGCCTAAAACTTGAGTAAATTCATGCTTTCTTTTAGTTTTATTTTGGTTTCAAGTTCTTTCTATTTACTACATTATTTTTTTCTAGATTACATTTAGTTTGCACCCACTCATAGGAGATGGTTGTGCCCGTACTGCTAATGCAACACTTTCTAGCATTTTGTGGTGTTTTATTAAGTGTGTATGGGTGAAAAGTTTTTCTGGTATCTTTACAAGGCTGGAAACTTGCTTGGGTGCAAGTGTGAGGAACGTTTCAACCCCAGCAAAAGCTTTAAGTGTGAGGAAGGGAACCTTCCACAATCTATGATATCAAGGAAGTTTTAGTTTCTCTTTATTTATTATTTTTGTTTAATTAATATTGATGCTTAATGATTATTTGTCAACCAGTGGTACCTGAACGAATCCTTAATGAGTTTGGCATAATTTAAAAGTTCTTTTTAGGGTTGTTTTTTGAACAATGAGGACATTGCTCCTCTTAAGTGTGATGAAGTAGAAGATCTTTCTAAATATGCCAGTTGCACTTAAATGTCACACTTGTTTCTGGTTGTCTTCTTACTTTGAGAGAATCACTTCTCTGTGTGCTTATAAATATCGAATTTATGGGTGAATTTTTTTACTGAGATATTGAAATCGAGTTTGGTGACCACCTCAAGAATCTTTCTGCTTTAGGTTGTTTGTATGTAAAGTTTTATTCAAATCAAGTCTGTTTTCACTGAAATTTGGTGGATTAGCGGATTGTGAAAATTGAATTAGTTAAGCTTGGAATTTTGGGAATGATGAGAACGATTGGTATGAAAAGGATACGGTAAGGTACTCCGCTAATCTGAATCTGAACCAAAATAGGCCTCCTCATTTGGTTATTAAGTCCTCGAGGTGCTTTAACACCTAACTACCTAAGGTCTCAAGATATAGGATAGTTGACCCAAAGCCGCTACAGGGATGAAGAGAAAATTTTGAGGGAATGAATGAATGTGCAAATAAAAGAGTTAAAATGATAAAGAAGGAAAAAAAGAAATTCTTGAAGGTTAAAGGTTTATTTCGTTTTGTCTATTCTGATCATGATTTTGTGGTGTTGAAAGGTATTGCGGAATAAGGCGTTACTTCACACCCCTTTCCATCCAAAGGTTAGAGAAAAGAAATGGTGGAAGATCCCAGGTTATTTTGTGTTCAATTTTTATAATCTAACCTTTCCATGCTTTTAAGATTACTCTCTTTCATTGATTGCGAAAATCTACAGCCAACAACAGAATTATTCTTTTGATTGTCACTTTGATAGATTTCCATCTACGCACATCAGTTTGAGCCTGAGGTTCGATAATATGGCTTTAGAGATAGTCTTACTCTTTATTTGCGTGAGGACAAGCAAAAACTAAGTGTGAAAAAGTTTGATAAATGTGAAATATATATTAAGGGCTATAATTCATCCTATATTCGTAATAATATATGCTATATCTCTCACTTATCATATGCGTTTTCTTAGATTTATGTTTAGATGAGAGCTAATGCATTTTATATGTCAAATGTAGGATATAAATATACATATGTAATTATTCACAAATTCAGCACTTCATTCACGCATCACTTTGGTAAATATTAAGTTGCTATACATTAATTACCATGTCATTATACCATCATTGCCTCATGATTGTGGTGGGCTGCAAATTGTAGACTAATCATTACCTTATTATGGGGTATAATCATCACATTCACTCACGCATGATTAATTCAGATTAGCCATCAATGCGGATCATTAATAAGAGGAACAACATGTCTGAGCTAAATCCAACTGTAGCCAGGATGCTACATGTGACTTGGTACAATGAAAACACCGAAGCTACAACCAAATAATTGCTGACTTGACAAGTAAAATGAAAACAAAATGCATTTAATTTTTTAAAAAAAAAAGTAAAACTGACGCTGCTAAGGGTTATAATGCACAAAACATAAAAGAAAACTTGTATAGATGGTTATACAAACTTGTACAATTGTTTATTAAAACATGTACATCCTCACGGAAAAACATATACATCCTCGCATTTAAAACATACAGATGGTCACATAAACCTGTATGAATGTTCATTAAATATGTACATTCTTAGATTACAACCGGTACATATAAGGGAGAAAACTTGTACAAATGATCATACAAACATGTACAGATGTTCATTAAAGCATATACATTCTCATAATTGAACATGTACAATCTCACATTTAAACAAGTACATCCTCATATTAAAACATGTGCATTCTCACATTAAAATATGTACATCTTCACATTAAAGTATAGAATGGCATCCAAAGAGATTACCCTAACCTCACACACCCTAAAACTCACCCTAGGAAAGCTAAAAAAATTCGAAGGAATTTTTAAGATTTGCAGTGGAGGGTTTAGGGTCTAATGACCCTAAAATCGTTACCATAAACCCTAAAAACATGTCAAGTTAGTTCCTAGAATGTAAAGTATAGAACTGCTTCTAAATAGATTACCCTAACCCCACACACCGTAAAAACCTCTCTAGGAAATCTAAAAAACATCGAAGATAGTTTTAGGGTTTGCAGTAACCCTAAACCAGCTACCACAAACCTTAAAACCTGTCGAGTTAGTTGCTACAATGTGAAGTATAGAACGGCTTCCAAATAGATTACCCTAACCCAACACACCCTAAAACCTACCCTAGAAAAGCTAAAAAGACATTGAAGGCATTTTTAAGGTTTGTAGTGGGGGTTTTAGGGTCTAACGATCCTAAACTCGCTACCACAAACCTAAAAAAACTATCAAGTTAGTTGCTACAATGTAAAGTATAAAATTGCTTCCTAATAGATTACCCTTACCAAACACACCCTAAAACCCACCCTAGGAAAGTTAAAAAATGTTGAAGGCATTTTTAGGGTTTGCAGTGGCGGGAAAAGGGTAAAAATATGTCGAGTTAGTTGCTACAATGTAAAGTATAGAACGGCTTCCAAATAGATTACCCTAACCTCACACACCCTAAAACCCACCCTAGGAAAGCTAAAAAACGTCGAAGGCATTTTTAGGGTTTGTAGTGGAAGGTAGGAATGCTTAAAAATGTCGAAGGCGATTTTAGGGTTTGTGGTAGTGGGTTTAGGGTACTTGCAATTAATTGACCTAGGTATGGGAGAAACATTTAAAAATGTGTGAGCTACAGAATGAGAATTGATATTTGCTTACATTTGCTCATATTTAATTACACGAATAAATTTTCTACTTCAAATGTCTATTTCAGAATTATTCTCACATTAGCCACTATATTTAAGGAAGAATCTATCAAGTTTTACTATAGATAAATAAGCTCTTTTTGTAAGAGACTTTGTTCATAAGTTCGATATTCTAGTTTTTTCCTTGTACATTCAAACCTCTCTAAAAAATGAAATTTAAATATTAGAAAAATATAGCACTTTCTTTTGCTAGTTAACAATTTATGTTGATAGTTTAAAAGACAAAAATTTATGGTTAATATACTTTTTGAAAAAAAAACAATTTATAGTTTATATGGTGTTTGATTTGGTTGTTTTGTTATCAAACTAATTGTTTAAATATATTCGGGGAGGTTAGAGAATGTATGGCCCTATTGGTTTGCAAAGCTGATAGTATATTACTTAAGCTAGAAAATATTGGTAAAAATAGAAGATGTAAAAAATAAATATAACATATCTCACACATAATAAAATAAACTGATCACATAAATGGACAAAAAAATGTTGATATAATAGTTACATGATAATAAAAATTAAAATCATTGAAACTAGTTTCCTCACAATCGCGAAAGAACAAGGCATATCTGTATCTTGAGCCTCGCGTGACCTTGCAGCCTCTTTTTCACTACAGACAAGTTGACATGTAGCCATCTGAAATACCCCTAACCATTAAATATTTAAATAATGGGAATAAAAAGTTTATTTGGGGGATTATGAAACCTTGAGAAAGCACATAAACACTTAGGCGTTAAAACGCACCTAAACTCCTTAAGGTCAAAAACGTGCGTTAAGCCGGACCTTAAGCTAACCAAGGTATATAAACTATAAAACTCATACCAAGTCAATTAAGGATCATTATATGACCCTTAAAATATAGGACCTCATCTAGAACAGAGTAAAAATGCAAAAGGTCCGGGAGAGTCGACACACCTCCCTTAAGGCCCGAAAAGCCCCTGAAACACCCGGAAATGCTTTACAAGGTGAAATAAATCATTAAACTTCATTACAAATGCACCATAACACTTTATTAAACATATAAGATGAATATCTCACGCCAAATTCTCAATTAAATGCAAAGTGCTCGGAGGAACCCTGGTGGGCCCCTATAAACCCCCGGGAATGCCTCAGAGAGGCGCCGAAGTGGCACGAACTCCTATATAATTCATTCTTAGAGTTCCTACCATCATTATTCATCATTATAAAGAGAATTATTGAGCTAATTTTGCAAAAGTACACAAAGTACTTGGGGGAAATTCTTAACGCTCCTGTTTTGGTCCAGGAGTGTCCCGGAAGCCCGGGAATTGTGTCACGAGTTGATATAACTCCACATAACTCAATGTAACACCTTATCATATCATTATTAATCATAAACAATGTTTATAAACACTCGGAACTCGTTGGAATAACTTATTTACTAAAATATCCTTAAAGCACAAAAACGTACACTCGGGTGCCGTAAAAACGCGTTCTACGCTATTACCTTGAAGTTTTTGAGGAGCCACGAGTTGGGAATCTTAAATGGGGATGAATTGACCATATTAATCAATCAATTCATGTGCTAAACTCATATCACAAATAGGGCCGAAAATGTGGTCAAAAAGTACTATAAATTCAGCATTTACCTTAATAACTTTCATCCTTTATCTTGGTAAAAATGTACCAAATAAATGTTGTAACCTATAACATGTTACAATATCATCTTAATGTAATATAATGTGACAAGAATCAGGATTGAAAAGAAACCCCACATGGTCACTTAGGTGGCCGAATTTTGTAGTGAAACAAAGGTTTTGCTTTTGTAAAGTCTTGGAATATAATGACTCATCCTCCCACATGCTATGTGACATTATGACAAGAGAATCTCAGTCCAATTTGGTCTCTCATTACAGAAAATATGCACCAAATGGGAAGGAGATTAGCTTTTGTAAAGACATAGAATTAAATACATAAAGTTAAAACTAGATCTACTTTAGTCACATGTTGATATTAGTCTAATATATGTCAATGAATCAGCTTGTTCTCCAGCCAAGGTTGCTGAAAATGACCAAGAAAAGGGAGCTTGATTGTTGTATAAAAATCAAAGTAATACACCTACCTAATTAAGCTTGATTCCATGTCTTCAATAAACAAATTCAAGTCACTATCTACAGCCTTATTGCCATGAGTCTACAAGGAAAAACAAGACCAAATCAACATAGAAAATTCTAAAGAAACAAGCTTACCTACCTCGCCTTGTCACCTTGCTTCAAGTGGCACACAAAGTCATTCCTTTCCTCCTTCATGTGGCGGAAAGTAGTAGATGATTGAAGGACTTTTGGAGCCAAGAATCAAAGCTAATCAATTAAGGAAAAAGCTTACCTAACATGCCTAACCAAGTTGATCAATAAACAAAGCCAAATCAGATTTTATATTCCCTTCCTTGTCTTTCCCTTAACTACTCACGACAGCCTAGCCATTCTCTTTGCTATCCCTTGGCCGAAAATTGGTAAGGCTTCCCTCTCTTTTCTCTCTTCCATAGTCATCTTCTTCTTGTGAGCTTCAAGCTCCATTAATGGAGATTTAACCTTAAACTCCATTTTTGTGTCAAATTCCTAGCAACTTCCATCAAGTGTTGAAGCAAAATTCATCCTTATTCTAAGGCAAGAATTCGGCTACATTGGAACACCAAGGGAGTCACTTTGATTCAACAACAACTCAAGGAACAAACAAGATCAAGTTAAGATATAGTTCTTGTTTGAAAATCCTAGTAAATACCTAAGCATATGTCCGAAAAAATTCTATCTTCTAAATCAAAGTTTTCCTCATCATTTCATGAAGGAAACTTGGATCTCCAATCATCCTTGGGAGTGTCAAAAATTCCTTGACAAACTACCTAAGATAAACTCTTATAAACTACTCCAAATCTTACTTAGAAATCATTGTTAGAAGTCTAACTCTTGGATCTCCTAAATCCATGTATGGAGGCCAAAAATTCTACATCAATATACCATTGGAAGAGTTTGGATCTCAAGAGGAAATCAAGGGCAAGAATCACCTTGATTTTAAGAGTAAGTTTCTATAACTAGATCTATTAAGTTTAGGTTTGATTTAAGCTTCAAACTTTAGTACAAGTTTATGTACAATCCTTAATTAAATTGAAGCCGAAAACTATAGGTTATATTACCAAGAAAATAACTTATAACATACAAGGTGAGACTATTACCTTAAGATATAATTTTTGTGTCACAAAATTAAATTATGATGCATACATATTTAAGCCGAGTTGTCTAGGAGTTAAATGCTTAATTTTGAGCTTATAATCATCCTAAGTCATTAACATAATTTTTAGAAGTGTTATATGGCTTATATGCATTTATATATGCTCATTATAGATATAAATCAAGTTTTAAAACCATATGGTAAAGTATTATCAAAACCGAGAACAAAATGTTTCATTTAGTGATTTTGGAAGAATATAAGTATATTAACTTATATTATAAATTTTGGGAATATTAAAAATAGCTACAAGTATTTAAATGGCTAGTTTATTAAGTTATGTGGCTAAATTGTAAATTTTGAAAAAATATTAGGGTACTAAATATAATTGCCGAGAGTTAAAGGTGTTATTAGCATAATTATGATATAATATAAGGTAGGAATTAATGTTATGAATTTTGGGGAATTTAGACAAGTGTTTAAGTGTTAAAATAACAAATTAATAAGTTTTGGGGCTATTTTGTAATTTCTGGAAAATATAGAGTCAAACCGAATTACATAGGATTTTCTGGGAATATTAAAGTATTAATTATGAAATTAGGCATACGTCAAAGTGTTGACCAAAAACTTTGGGTTGAAATGATTTATGACATAAAATGAAATACCCCAAATTATTAAAGCATGGATTAAATATTTAATCACATTAATTAAGGCCTAAACATGCCTTAAAAGTCAACTGAGAACAACAGTGGTCAACACAAAACAAGATGTTGCACCCTTTGACTGTTAAGGGTAAATAAATACCCAAATGAACTTCTTAGGACCTAAAAATTTGTCCTAAGTATATTGACATAATATTAAACATATTATAACCATTGGACAACACTCCAACACAAAGAAAAAGCATTTACATGCTTCAAGGTCAAAAAGGGCAAAAAGGTGCTATAGGAAAACCTTAAAAATCAAATGACCTCTAAATGATATAAAATTGGATACCATGATCAAATATCATGTAAGGAACACAACAAAACCGTTTTCAAAGAAAACCAAGCCCAGAAACACCTTGCGACACAAAATGTGCACTAAAACTCCTTAAAGCACGTTTTTGTGTAATCGTCTTTTAAATTGGTTTTAAATGGGCTAAAAGGTTATAAATTCCTTTAAATATAATAAAATATCATATTATATGATATTAGGAATTTAATTCCAGAAATTTACGAATTTTTACAAATTTAATATTAAAATATTAATAAACCCTAAAGTGGGGCCCGTTTGGGTCAACATTGACTAAGTTGACCAATGTTGACCATTGACCACGAAATGGACTACATAAAATCAGATAAATAAGTCTCTTAAAAGACCAAGAGACAAGTCCCATGTGACAATTAAATATAGTCCTTTACTTTAGCATAAAATAACAAAAAAAGACATACTTTACCTTATAAAACAAAAAAGGTGGGCTCCACTTACCTTTCCCATGTGAGCCAGCTGATTTGGAGCCTCCATTTGCTCCTCTTCCTCTTTGAATTTCGTGGCTCCAGCTGGTACAAGACAAAAGTGCTTAGTCACCTTACAATAAATGGCTAAAAGTAACATTATTACTCCTTTATTCAATCAAATTGGAATCAATTATGTACAAATAATTCACCCACCTTTCCTATCATGTCCAGCTGCCCCTTGCTGTTGTCTCCCACGAATTTATCAATTACAACCAGCCTTGATGAGTCATCAAAGCAAGAAAATCTTAAAAAATGCAAAAAAGGTGCTTTAAGCTTATTTTAGGTCATTTCCTTCATTCCTTCCTCTTCAGCCGAGATGGCTCACACCTTGAGCTCTCTTTGGCTCCCCTCCACCGTAGGTAAGGTTCCCAAGCACCATTGATGAGGTTTCAAGCTCTAGGTAAGCTCTTAAGGCATAAAAATGCCCATTTTCTTCATCTTTCCTTCCTTTTTCGACTGATCTACACTCCAACCTTTTCTATACATCTATGTAGAGTGATTTTGAGGTTAGAGGAAGTGTTGGTTTCGTACATAACCAGATCTAAGGAGGAAAGTTCAAGTCTTGACCATTTAAGGTAAAAATGTTCTTTAAGCTCATAACTTTTGATTCCCTTCAAGTTCGGCTGTGAAACTTTGCTCATATCCTCCTCTTCTTCTCCTTTTCATGTGGAATCTGTTGGTAAGCCATTTGGAGCAAGGGTGGCCGAGATCCAAAGGAAATACCCTCTTTTTAGGCATTTTTCCAAGGTAAATCCTAATAACAAGAGTATTTGTTGAGATCTAGCTATTTCCTATGTCACTATGGTGGATCTAACACCTTGTGGTGTGTTTGATTCAGGCCGAAACCATCTTGAACTCTCCTTGCACTCTTAAGGTAATTTTTGCCTTAAATCTTACATTAAATTACTTCCTATGGTTAGATCTTGCTTGGAGACTAACTAGGCCTTGTTTTCTGTTTGAAAACATGTAAAACAAGCTGTGGAGAATTTCTACTTAAGATGGCCGAACCAAACAAGGATTACCTAAGCTAAATCAAGGTATAAATCACTTAAACATTAACTTTGCTAAGTTAAAAAGTTCTAAGCTAATTCTAATGCTATTGCCGTGAGTGAAGAAGAATAATAAGGTCTTATTTGACCTTAAAATGTTTAAGGAATGGTTTAATAAATTTTATAACTAACTAAACAAGCATAATTGTCAAATTTAAGACATTATGTGGAAGTTTGGTAAATAAATGAAGAATATATGGTGAGGCCGAAAATCTATATGTATTTTGGGACATTTATGTGTAATTTATTTTGCAAGACAATGTTTGTAATAAGGCCATGTATTTTAGGCCATTTTATTTATGCATTTACAAGCTTTTAATTAAGTTTAAGTAGTATAAATGCATTACCGAAAATAAATGGGGTATTAGGTGTAATTAAATTAAATTTGGGGGCTTTAGAATAATAAGGCCGAAAATTAGAGGTAAAAAGGAGTTAAAATAAAGTTCATAAGATTTTATAAAGTTTTGGGGTTAAATGGTGAATTTTAGAAAGTTTGGGTACTAAACCGTAATTATAAAGAATTGGTGGTCAAGGAAATATTAAGGTGGTCAACATTGACCATATGCTAGGTTTTGACTAAAATAAATAAGTTAGATAACTTATTTAAGGTTTTATAATAAGCTATGTATCTAATGGTAATATTTTTATAACATATGTGGTAAATATGTTATTACCAAAATAAAGGGTGTACAATGGTATTTTAAACACCCATGGGCTATTAGGAATTTTTAGGAATTTATTTGGTGGTTTTTGGAATTAAAATAAACTATATATGTATAATATATAGTTATTACGTCATTATGACACTTTGGAGAAAAATAGATGGTGGAATGGTAAATATCGAGAGTATTGGCTAATAAGGATATTTATACCCTTTGGTAAAATTTGGAGATTTTTAGAGTTATATAAGAGTATCTATTGAGATATGTGTATAAGATATGATTTTAATGATATGGTAAAACTATATGTTATAAATAGGGCCAAATGGCAATTATAGAATAGCACAAGGGCTGTTCAAAATTTACAAAAAATAACCATAGGTTATACTCTTTTATAAGTTAGAAATGTTATATTGAATGGTATATATAACATGGTAAAAGAAAGGGGTGATTTGGTAAATAAAGGAAATTATGTTTAAGGAAAAGTATAAGGTTTAATCTATGCTTATGAGGCAATATACATAGTTTTGTATGAAAACTATAGGTTATGAGTTAAGGAAATAAAAATAATCATATCAAATGGTATTAGTATTTTGGTATAACATTACATAATTGTTATGTGGTCAAAACGGAATTTAAATTAAGTTAAGGGTTATACTGAGTTAAGGAGTTGAAAGATGAATTTTAGACTAAGGTCTATAATGTTATAAACGTTATGACAATGATATGGTTTAGATGGAATTGTATAAGGAAGGGTACTCACATAAAATAATGTGACAAACTATAAATAAATGAGATTTATAAACTAAGGGTTTATGGAATAAACCTTAGGAGTTGTAATTATACAACATAAGATGTTACATGATATTAGGATAATAATCTTAATATAAGTTGTATAATATAATACAACTAATGGGAATAATCATCCAATAAAAGATGATAAAATGTAACATAAAATACAAGAGTTTATTAAACTCATGGGGATTACCTACGTGGTAAATATATACATACACAAGAATAATTATATAAGGTGGATATATATATATATTTGGTTGAAAACCATATGATTTAATGGTGGTGGTTATTTAAAAAAAATAATAAAGATAGTTACGAACTATAAGTTATGAATTTTAGAATGCAGTATAATACAAGAATGCATGCATTCATGCAACTATAGGTTACGTACCTAAACTGGATGTGGATAAGATTAAAAGAAATATAAGGAATTAAACTTAACAGTTGAAATAGTTTTGACGTACGCGTTTTAAGTAACAAAGCCGACTGTTTTAGAGAAACCCGTAACAAAAACTGTAAAAAACAGGGGTGAACTGTCGGGGTTACTTATTATTCGGAAATACGGATGTAGTTAGTCATGGAGACTGACTTATAGTTTTATTACCGTTTAGAGTATACTTCTGACAAGGACGCTTGACGAGCTAACGGACTACACGGAGCATAGGATCTTGCTGATTCATACTCCACCGTAATACAGTCAGGGTGAACGGTATGTAAAGGGGTTTGCCGAGTTGTCCTAAGGTTGCTCCTTGGGCTCGGATTTGGTTGATATAACTTGTATGTTGTTATGTGTCTCTGATTGTCACTGAGGGCTTCCTCAGTTCAGACATCTGTGTGATCTGTGATAAGATTGTTTGTCTGAATGTGATAATTAATATGCATGAACTGTATATTATAGCTGCTTATTATTTACTGTGTTGAGTTAACAGTATTGGTTCGTATATATGAACCTATATATAAAAACGAACTAGCGGCTATGGTGCTATCTTATATGAAATATAAGGAACGTAAGTAAAACGTTGTAGCACTATGATAATAACACATACATATTATCTGAGACTTTTGTACGGAGCATTGGCCTTTTCTATACGCCGCTCTCGTATCTAACACTGGATCCCGAGTTTACAAACTCCGGATTGGACTAATGACCTTAGTCTGCTGTGTTAGAAAATTTGGTAATGCGATGCGATGGTATAATTAATTAATTAATGGAATGGAAGTAAAGCCAAGAGGATGTGGCTCTTGGTGCGCGCTGTGATCACAAAAACGATACCAGGATGTCCGCGTACGGGTCCGTAAGTATCAAGAAAATTTCCCGTGAGCTAGAATGGCTCGTTGGTCGGAGACTCTACCGTTGGAGTGGCTACTGCCGTGGGTGACCCGCCATAATATATGGGTAACTAGAGACGTGTCGTTTTAACGAGACATTGTCACTAGGTATAACTGAACAACTAAAACAATTGAGACATATACAGCGGCGAACAATACCATGGACGAGACTTAATACTTGTTTATCATTCTCGTTGTTTCGCTTTGTTGTTCATTGGTTATACTTGTGGGTATTATATTGTGTGTTGATGGTGGATGGAGCCTACAAGGCTAAGGTAAATCAAATATGAAAACTGTACGCTACGGCGATTGTACATTGTACAATATATTGTTGTTGTTCGATACGTTCGATATATATTTGTGGTTGTGATATCTAAATGATTGTTTGTTTGGATGGATGATTAGTGTCTATGAATATTTGGATGGTTATGTACATTATACATTTATGCTACAGTATTGTTATAACTATAAAATGGAAGAGCATGAAACCAATCTAATTAAAAGATGGTTAAAATGACAAGTGACCATTAGGGTCCAGGCCGGCATACTCAGCGTCTATCGCTGATACTACACCATTTCAGGTTGTTGATCATTGTCGGAGCTGAAGAGCAGGAACAGGGTAATCGGAGACGTT
Source organism: Limonium bicolor (assembly GCA_023374045.1). NCBI lineage: Eukaryota > Viridiplantae > Streptophyta > Magnoliopsida > Caryophyllales > Plumbaginaceae > Limonium > Limonium bicolor. Next base: position 255,233,089 of record CM041778.1, on the reverse strand, counting down.
GTATAGTAATGAAGATGGTGTATGGTCTTATGGTAAGGTTATGTATTTTTCAGGATTGGGTAGACGCTCATGTCGGTGTTTGTGGTTATGACTTAGTATGATGTATAGGAGTTTCTCGTTATCACTGCGGTTAGCAGTTTGTCTATTTTGGAAGTTGGATGTAGTTTGGCTACGTTGCTCGCATGGGCGAGTAATGGCCGGTGACACCCGAGTGAGTTTTGTAATTGTTAGTTATTTTCCGCTGCGAGACGTTTTATTTATTGCTACGTGAGGGATTATATCGTGATTATGGAGAGGGTGTTACATAAAATATTAAGTTTGTAAAAGTTTTGGGGTGAATATGTAATTTATAAAAGTTTATATGTAAAACCGATTTTGATAAAGGTCGAAATCATAAATTGTAGAAATATAAGTGTCCACTTGGTTATTAAGGAATTTAATATTAAAACTATAGTTTATAAGTTAATATGTAACTTATATAAAGTTTTGGGGGTTAAAATGCAATTATAGGAAAATAATTGCCAAAGCCAAAATTTATGTGGCTATTTAGTAATTTATAAAAGTTAGTGTGTTCAAGTTATAATTACCGAATTTATGAGGTTGGTTTTGTGATTTATAAAGTAAGGAATTAAAAACTAAGTAATATAATGTATTTTGGAGTATAATGTAAAGTTTATAAAATAATTGTGGTTATAATAAAAATAACCGAATTGTATCAATATATAGAATGAGTGGAAACAACTACGAGTGTGTAATTAATGAGATGAAGATATACTATAAGTTGGAAATTCATTATCACATGTAGTTACTACATAAAATAACGAACTGATAACTACCTCGAACCACTGTTTAATAACTGGAGAAATTAAAGAACATACAGGGTTAGCATACCACAGGTATTAGTTCTGTATCAACTATACTGTAATAGTTAGCGCTAGTCGTATTAACGTTACCCGGTATTTGCATGTATGTATAACAGCGTTACGGGGGAAAGCTACTGAGTGTGTACTGTCACACTAAACAACTTTCACGGTGAACGGTATCTTAATTGTGTGGTCTGAATGTCCTAAGGATTTTCTGAGGTCCAGACGTTGTGTGTTTAATTGTTAAGAGCGATATCTGTGATTTATGTATATGATCTTGTATACTGTATTGCTCGACACCATTGCGTTTTATTTAATGCGAACGTCTTATGACTTGAAGTTTACACATCTAAACTCGAACAAGACTAGGTGACCTTTAGGTATTACGAGAACCTAACTGGCAGTCAATTGTCATAGTCTTAAACTTAAGGGTTGGATCTTGTATCATCGATTAAAGGACTAACTTACATAAAGATTTGGAAGAGAGGAATCCAGCTAGTTTCGACTACCTGGTTGCGTAGCGTGATCACTACGAGAGACTACTATCAAGAGTCACTCAAGGGAATTCATCATCATCGATGATGGCAGAGGGCACTGCTGTTGGTGCAGGCTTCGGCCGAATTGGACGCCTTCAAGGCAAATAAGTAGACCAGGGCCAAAGGGTCAGCTGGCAAATGGTTCCATTCATTTGGGACCCACGGGACTACTGTCCATTAACAAGTTATTAAGGGTTGTCCTAACATGACGCCTGAGGTGGAAATTAATTGGAAGGTTTAAGTGGTTGGTTAAAAGGACAAGGGTCATGAGGCCAAGTAACAAGAACGATTAACTAATACGCGTATCTTGTTTGGTTATTGGTTATTGGTTATTGGTTATTGGTTACTGATTGTGTGATGATATTGTTGGGTGAACTGTTGTGTGTCTATTTAAATATTTACAGTTGTTACTATTATTGTAAACCGGTACAGCATGTAATGAATCTAATATCAAGATGGCTAAACGACTTAAGGGATCCAAATGATTTGAGACTACATTTAGCATACCAGCATATAGTTTGCTGAGCCCTTTAGTGGGCCAAACATTTCAGGTTACTAAACGGAGTCACGAAGCCGGAGTGCGGGACACAGGGTAGTTGATATATTTTCAATAAGACACCTTTTAGTCTTATTATGTACTGTATTATGGAGTTCTGTTGTATTGGGTTAGTTGCTCACTTGTGTGGTTTTGGATTAGGATTGTAACTTTAAGATTGCTCAGTATCTGGTCATCACAGCGGTGGAGAGTTGGAATTAATTGATGGAATAAGGTTGCCTTGTTACTCACATGGGTGAGTGACGACGTGTAACACCAAAGGATAGTTAGTTTTATTTTTCGCTGCGAATTATGTTTTTGTTTATGCTACGACTTGCGATATTACGAGATTAGGATTAGGGGGTTACACCATCGGTCGCTACAGTCTCCTGTAGCCAATAAATAGCATAAGAGGAAAACGAGGGAAATAATGAGATTATCTTTTTTTTTATGTCATTATCGGAAGTATGTGGTTATGGGGAAAATGACAAGAATTAAGGAAACATTGAGAAGAGATTGATGTAGAAGACGACCAAACGGTAGACTTTTATTTTGCTTACGCATTACAAACCCTAAGTGCTCATCATGTATTTATACACTAATGACTAGAAAAATAAGGAACTAAAGATAAAACTGATAACTAATTGACGTTTTATCTAATAGACTTGATAAAATGAAATTAACAAAAGTTAAATGAACTGGGCTGGAAAATTGTCAATGTTTAGGCTTTCCAGTGGGCAGTCCATTACTCCAACACCCCCCTCCCCCGCAAGCCGTAGGGGATCTTGATCACCAAGGCTTGGATTAGTACTGCCTGTCATTCCCATTTTTGGTAGTTGTTGTTTGTACAAAGTTCCTGGTAGCACTTTTGTCATCATATCTGCTAGTTGAGTCGACGTATGGTTATAAACAACGTCCACTAATCCTTCTTGAATTTTTCATGAAAAAAATGACAATCTATCTCAATATGCTTGGTGCGCTCATGAAAAACCGGATTCCGGGCAATGTGAATAGCAGATTGATTATCACATTTAACAGGAATCAGAGCAATATTGATAACATCAAGTTCATGTAACAACCGACTGAGCCAAGTGAGCTCTACTGTGACACGTCGCAAGGATTGATATTCTGCTTCTGCACTAGAAAAAGATACCGTAGTTTGTTTCTTGGTTTTCCAAGAAATTGGACTACTACCAAGAAAGATATAATACCCTGAAACAGATCTCCGTGTATTTGGACAAGCAGCCCAATCGGAGTCACAATAAGTTACAAGATTAAAAGAATGAGAAGTCGGAGCCTGGAGAATCACACAGTATGACAATGTTCCTTTAATATAATGCAATGTATGCAATGCTGCTTCCATGTGCACATCATAAGGATGCTGCATGAACTGGCTTAAAACTTGAACTGTAAAGCTGATATCTCGGCGGGTGTTAGATAAATAATTAAGTTTTCCCACCAACCTTCTATAAGATGTCGGATTAGTGAGAGGAACTCCTTGTGAAGTAAGAAGTTTGTTTCCCATGATCATAGGTGCAGCCGTACTCCACCCTGTGGTGTAACCATATTCCTTAAGCAAATCCATGCAGAACTTGCGCTGCATTAATACAACTCCACGTTCAGTAGGGATGAACTCTATCTCCAAAAAGTAATGCAAAGTTCTTAAATCTTTGATCTTAAATTCCCATCAAGAGCTCGTTTGACATCATCTATGTCTTCTTGGTGACTGCCTATCAATAACATGTCGTCAACATAAATAGCAAGGCATAACCAATGATTATCTTGTTTCTTGCAAAACAAGGAATAGTCATTCTTAGACTCGTTAAAACCAAGAATGTTTAGAAACTTCACGAGCTTTGAAAACCATTGTCGCGACGCTTGTTTAAGTCCATATAAGGACTTTCGAAGAAGGCAAATCCTGGAACTGTAAGCCCGAAAGGAACCTTCATATAAACCTCTTCATCGAGATCCCCGTGAAGAAAAGCAATGTTACATCTAACTGATTGATAATCCAGCCCTTATGTAAAGCCACTGTGATGATAGCCCGTATTGTTGTCATTTTTACCACGGGAGAAAAAGTCTCATGATAATTGAAACCATGTCGTTGTGTGAAACCCTAGGCAACAAGTCGTGCTTTATATCTTTCCAAAGAACCGTCCGATTTGGGTTTAATCTTGTATACCCATTTACAACCGATGGGTTTCTTTCCTCTGGGTAAATCAACAATTTGCCAAGTGTCATTCGTCTCTAAAGCCCTCAGTTCGTTTTGCATGGCCTCCCGCCACTCTGCATGCTGAACAACTTCTTGATAAGTCTGTGGTTCATCCTTATGTAAATTTGCACCGTGTATTGTTAATAGTGCCAGAGAAGTGCACGGCCTCACATCAGTGAGACTATCACAATGTAGAAGGTTGTTCATTTCACGAGTGTGACCAAAAACTCATTCCTCCAACACATCATTGAAAACAGTATTGCAAATATAATCCTGGAGATAACTCGGTTTATGTGTTTCCCTGCTAGAGCGATGTGGCACTTCAGTGGTGATGTGGTCTGTTTCCGTGCTTTCTTCTACTTGATTTATTACCTCACGGTCAGGACTATTTGGACGAAAAGTGATGTTGGACTCATCGGGTTCAATATCATCAAAAGCCCACCCGCGTGCCACATCTACAACTTTCTTCTCGAGGTTCTTATCAGTAACGTTCTGTTTGAACGGATATATGTCAGTATGAAACCTAACATCACTGCATGCTTCTACTCTTCTTGTAGTCAAACTCAAAACCTTGTATACTTTCTTTCTTTGTTCTTCTCCCAAGTACACGCAAGCTTCTGCTCGAGGATCGAACTTGCTTCCTTTATGTCCCACTATAGTTTTATAACATAGGCATCCGAAGGGTTTAATGTTTTCATATTCCGGTTTCATATCATGAAAAACTTCAAAAGGTGTTTTGTTTCTCAATGCTTTTGTGGGTAGCCTGTTAACAAGATAAGTGGCGTGGAGTATACACTCCCCCCAATATTCAATAGGAAGTTGTGACTGAAAAAATATTGCTCTCGCTATTTCAAAGAGGTACTTATGTTTTCGCTCGACGACCCCGTTCCGCTGAGGTGTATGAGCACACGTTGTCTGATGTATGATTCCCTCCTGAGCATAAAATTGTTTCCCTTCATTAGAATTCCCAAGTTCTTTAGCATTGTCATTCCGAATAACCTTAACCTTGGTATCAAATTGTCTTTCTACCATTTTAACAAAACTCACGATAGCAGACCAAGCTTAACTTTTGAGTTGAAGCAATTGAGTCCAAGTAATTCGTGTGTTATCAGCTACGAAACATATAAATTACTGATAACCGTTGTATGTATTGGTATGAAAAGGACCCCACACATCCAAGTGAACTAAGTCAAATGCTTTGGTTGTTTTGATCTCAGAAGTATCAAAAGGTAGACGATGTGCACGTGATTTAGAGCATACATCACAAGCATAATGCAAAGAAAAATCAGACTGTATTATTAACTGCATTTGAATCAATTTCCTGTATGGAACATGTCCAAGCTTTACATGTAAATCCTCAACACTCTTTGTTACAAAATTCACAAAACTGTCGCCTCTATTAGCTTCTTGCTCGTTTGACTAATCACACCATCAATTCAAACCTTTCTGCTGCAACATATAAAGCCCATCTTGACCCAAACCTATCACCTCATCCTTCCCAGTAATAGGGTCATGAATAACACAAGTGTCAACACTAAAAATCAGAGACTGTTGTAGCTGTTTAATCAGTCTTTGAACAGAAATTAAACTGAACATTAATCCTGGTATGAATAGAACTTCTCTCAGTATGAATCGCTCTCCTATTCGAACATCTCCTACCATAGAAACGTCTTGAGGTCTGCCATCCGGTAATATAACAGATCGCTTTTGTTTCAATTGTTTACAACTCAGAAATAACTCTTGTACTCCAGACATATGGTCGGTAGCACCTGTATCTAACACCCAATTTTCAGATAATCTATTGCCAACTAAGCATAATTTACTCACAGTTGGGACAGATTGGTTACCTAAAAATTGAGACAGATTTGAAGCTTCCGCCTGCTGGTTACTACCCCGTATAATCTCAGCAATTTGCTGAATTTCTTCTCGGGTAAAGCCTTTCACCACTGCATTACAATTGCTGCTACCAACTTCTTCTTTTACCATAGCAGCCACGTTTTTCTTTCTGTGTGCCAATACCTGTTCTTTCCCGTGAAGATGAAAGCAGTCTCCAATCAGGTGCCCGGTTTTATTACAATGAAGACATTTTTGTCTCCCATAACATTCCTCATACGTATGCCCAATTTTCTTACAGAAACTGCAATTCTTGAATTTTTTCTCATTTCCACTACTTTTATAAGCACTCAAATTCTGGACAGAACTAAAAGAATAATCTGTGGAACTACTCGAAAGATTTGCCGATTCAGCTTTCTTACAACTTGTATCATCTGAACTCAAGAAAGACATGGAATTGTGTTTTTCCTCTTCAGATTCCTTTTGCTTCTCCTCGTGTATTACCAACCCGTAGGCCTGTTCAATCGTGGGGGTCACTTTCATTGCTAGTATTTGACTTCTGACATGTGCAAACCTTTTGTCTAGCCCCATCAAGAAGTGAATGGTACGATCTAACCTGTGCTGTTTATCAAGAAAATTCTTTGCTTCTCCTGAGCAATCTGGGAGCGGACGCATTAAATCCAGTTCACCCATTCCACCTTTAATTTCCCATAATACACCGTGACAGAAGCTCCTCCTTGTTTCAGGTCGCTTAAAGATTGCTTTAGACTATGAATTGTAGCCAAATTGTGTTGTTCGTACCTTTCTGATAAACAATCCCAAAGCTCCTTAGGATCTTCTGTGTATTTTACGGTTTGTGCAACATGAGCTTCCAATGCCGTCGTCAAACACGAACGAACCAGAGAGCTTGCTCTAACCCAGGCCGCAAGTCGAACTAGTTCTTCAGATGTTGGATGTTTGATGGTCCTATCTACGAAGCCATACTTGTTCTTCGCTTTTAAAGCGGTAACCATCTCCCACTTCCAACTCATAAAACCCACGCCATTAAAATTTGGAGCCAGTAAAGATCTTGGCTGTTCAGATGGATGTACGAAAAGAGGGTCGCCTGCATTGATTTCTTGTTTTCCAGACATAGATGACAACACTTCTTTCTCCACTCCTGTGTCTTTCGTCATCGCGATTTCTGCTAATCAAGCTCCGATACCAAATCGGAAGTATGTGGTTATGGGGAAAATGGCAAGAATTAAAGGAAACATTGAGAAGAGATTGATGTAGAAGACGACCAAACGGTAGACTTTTATTTTGCTTACGCATTACAAACCCTAAGTGCTCATTGTGCATTTATACACTAATAACTGGAAAAATAAGGAACTAAAGATAAAACTGCTAACTAATTGATGTTTTATCTAATAGGCTTGATAAAATGAAATTAACAAAAGTTAAATGAGCTGGGCTGGAAAATTGTCATTGTTTGGGGTTTCCAGTGGGCAGCCCATTACTCCAACATTTGGAGAGTCGGCAGCAATATAAGAGATTAGAGGGTTTATTTTTTATTGGGGGGGGGGGGGCAGTTCATTCATGATAGTCCTTAATTAGCCGCCGCTCTTCAAGACATACCAGCGCCCCCACATTTAATATCATCATCCACCTTCATTCATACTTGCTCCATCGATCAATCCATATATCACTATTCCACCAGCACCGCCTCGCTCCCTAGACCGGAAGAGAGGCACACATCTACTATACCACGGATCAATTAAAATCCATTAACGTAGAGACGGATAACAGAAGCAGAATCTGGATCAGAGTTTCTTCAAAATTGGACTTTTCTCTTTTCTTATCTTTTATCTATTCAATGTTTTCTTATGTTGTTAATTTTGTTTCCGAATTCATGGGTGAGTAGTCATTTTAGTTCCCCGGGTTGGGGAAGAGATCCTATTTCATAGAATTTCTGTAATGTAATATCTTTACTAATTTTATTATCACAAAAGTTTAATTCCAGCTCTTCATGCATTTTAATTCTTCGATTTTACTAATCAAAATACGGTGTTGAGATTAGTTAACAATACATATGAAGTTAATCCTGATTAACGACTAGAAGCTAGATTTACCTATAGGTTAATCTGACTCCAATAGGAACTGTTCTTAAAGCGATTGGTTTGTTTCTGGATTAGAGCATTAGTCTGCTGCCAGTTCTTCCATCCAATTAGAATTCATTGTACATGACCCGGTTGGTGAATTATATTTGGTTCCTGAGTTTATTGCAGTGTTAGTGAAATTATTTATAAATAGGATTTACAGAAATAGGTCAGCAGAACAACCCGGGGTGCGTCTTTTACTTATCACTTTTACCACTTTTATTCCCTGCTTTGTTTTAGTTTATTCAATTGTTAATTGTTTTATTTCCCGTTTTTAATTAGTTTTCAATTAGATTACTTAAGTAAACCCGACAAAGTGACATTACCTGTTTCTTAAGTTTAGGTTTCTCAGTTAGATTTAAAAATTGTTAGTTAACTGAAAGAGGTCCCTGAGATCGACAACCACTTATTCACTATTCCCGCAAAACGATAGGTACACTGGCTAGGTGGTAGAGATATTGTCACAACATATTTTTACCACTACTAACACGAATCCAAAATACCAATATTCAGTAGGTAAACATAATCAGCAACCAACCAAACATATGGAGAATACATCATAACCAACATTTGAGTGATAAATAAGCTTAGCGGTGTTTTAAGCTTCCATTGATTTGTTCCATTCTTTATGGAATTTTGAGTTTATAAATATCTCATAGAGTTTCTTGAGTGTTTATAGCTTTCAGATATTTTAAATCTCAAGTTTACCTTATAAACATGTTGTGCCACAATGTTAGAAGGTGGAAACATCTCTCAGTTTTTCCTAGTTATAGGGGGGGCTATAGGCAGTGGCCTACACCAGATGGGGTAACCCGAACGACGGTCAATGGGCTCATCGGAATTACCAAGGAGTGGACTTGTTTTCAGTCATCCACTCGTGTACACAACGCGCGACCAAGTTTCCCAGCTTGGATTTCTCGCATATTTTCCTCACCATTTAGTATGGTTTCAAACACATTTACCTAAGGAAAGTACTTAGGTAATTTATTATTCAGTGAATATGAGTTCAAACCTTGTTTAATCCATGGATTCTGATCCATTTCTCAGTTGTCATATATTAAGATGTTTCACTTAAGAAAAGTTCTTAGTATTTTGCATCATGAATAATGAATCTCAATATCTTGTCTTACTTTCAATATTGTTACACTCCTCAAGTTTATTTATATTTTATAAGTGTACAAACAGTGGTTGTTCGTTTGGTTTAGATCAATACACACGTAATCAGTAGGCAAGCTAACAGATCACAATCATACAACCGTTTACATGAATAATTATAATTAAGTTGAGCACAAATATCTTCTTGTCACGTAATACAAGTAGCACACAAACCCAAGGAAAACCCTTGGGATATTCAGACAATGTAACACCATACCTTGTTCACATGATCCAAGCAAATGTCCTTACCTGTGTAATAGATTATCCAAGTCCTAAATTGGAAATGAGAGATAATTTATTAGATTTCTATTACTTTTGGCTCAAGATTTTCTGTTCATTTTAATTGCCAGTTCTACCATATTATATTTTAAGGTTCTCTATTTGATAATCATAACTCTCCCCTTTATATGCACCAATAATCGACATTATCTAATTCTTCCAACTTAACTTAATCCCATCTCTTAATCTATCACTTATTATTCATTAATCTTTCCTTATTTAAGGCCTTTGATCTTAACCTAAGGTTTTCTATTTTATTAATTTGGTCAAGACATTAACCTGGCCAGTCGAACTTTACCTAGCCCATTTCATAATAAACTTATATTATTGCTATTTAAATCCTTATTTACATTAGTGAACCTAAGACCCCTTAACATATACCCAATTAGCCTAAGTGATGTTATGACCTACTCACCGTATGTTCAGCAATCAAATACACTTTCAAATCTTAACCTCTCACATAAGTAACCCATTAGTTCTTTCGGTTCTCAACTATTCCTTTCACTTACCAACTACTAATCTTTTCAAAGATTTTAAAATATAACTCAAGACTTCTAAAAATCACCAAATCGGCCACATCTAAACCTAATCACCGATATTCATTTTTCTCAAAAGTAACCCCAAATCTTGTCTTAGAATTTTGTGTTGCTACAAACACCAACCGACTTCCTTTTCCAAAATTTTTAATCGGTTCCCTATGTTCCTAAACTTACCAATCAAACCCATTGAAATACCCCAAACCATGGTATGTTGTTTAAACATTAAACTATGGTATAATAAGGCTAAAAAGTGCCTTAGAAATTTTAGTGAACAATTTAAACCATAGTAAACACAATTAAATACCTTAAAGTCGATATGGGCGAAAATGTGCTCTAAGCTTGGGATAAGTTTGGTTAAGACCTAATAAGCTTACCAAGACCTTATTTATATGTTAATTAACATATTAAACCAATTACCAAAGAAAACCAAACTCGAAAACAAGTTAAAACACAAAATGTGCTTTAAGGAGTCTTAAAGCACATTTTTTAAAATTGTCTTGTAAATGAGTTTTGAGTGGATAAATGTCCATCATTACTCTTTAATTAACATGTGTACTACTTAGTATCACATTAGGAAGTCTAAATCAATGGGAAATCAAAAATTTCACAATTATGTGCCTTGTTTAGTGAATAGTAACCAAATTATACAAGTTTATAACATCAGTCAATATAAGTGAGTTAATTGGTGAACAAAGACTAAAATACCCCTTATTACATAATGGGGGCCGGTTTTATAAGGGTGAGTCATCCCCTTACTAGCTTAATAAGATAAGTAAAGAAATAAAGCAAGTTGCTATTTACTTTTACTTAAATATCTAAAACTAGCTACTTACCTTCATTCTCTTCTTTCCATCTTCATTTCCCACTTCCAACCTCTCTTCTTCCTCCGTTCACGGTTATGATACAGCTCACACACCATTCTCCATCTTCAATCTCTTATATCTCCTAGCTCCCTTTGCCAAATCAAATTCTAAGACCACCATTTTCTTAGTCTCACCAAGCTCTTCAACTTCATCCTTTCAAAACTCCAAAACAACCATTTTGGTGCGAAGGAGAACTTCCATGGGAGGATCTTGAGCTTATATTTTCATGCCTTATTGATCACCTTTGCTTCAAGGTAAGGAAAAACCAAAGAAAACTCCATTTCCCTCTTATTTTGAACCCATGTCAAAAATTAGGTAACATATAAGAAGTTCTAGGTGTTTTAAATGAGTTTCGGTGAGCTAAGAAGTGTAAGAAATGAATAAGTACTTTACTAGAGAAAGAACCATGTATTAAGGTGTTCTAGAATGCAAAAAAAACTTAGCCATTATCTTGGAGTTGTAGAAATCAAAAGAGTGTCTTGGGAAGTACTAAAGTCATGGAGGGTTTTAGTGAATGATTCAAGGAGTTTAAAGGAGGTCTTAAGGTGTGTTTGAAGTGCCCAAATGAGGTTAGAACATACTATGATACATAAGGTGAAGTTTGGAGTTAAATGGGCAATTAAAAACAAGGGTCTGGAGTAGACCGACCTTGGGGACCGGACCTGCAAGTTCGGTCAAGCCCAGTTTACCCTGCCAGAAATGGTCTCTGGAATAGACCGACCTTGGGGACCGGACTTGCAAGGTCGGCCGGGCTTGAGTTTTTGGTACGGATTAAGTCTCTGGAATAGACCGACCTTGGGACCGGACTTGCAAGGTAGGTCATGTCTGCATTTTTGTACGGGAAATTGTTTCTGGAATGGACCAACCTTGTGGACCGAACTTGCAAGGTCGGTCGGAGTAAAATTTTTTGACGGTAATATGTTCTGGAATGGACAGACCATGGGACCGAGTTTGTAAGGTCGGTCGTAGTGTAAATTTTCAAACCCGGAAGTCACTGGAATGGACCGACCTTGTGTAAGTTCGGTCGGACCAAAACTTGTAAAAAAAAAACGAACAAAGGGTGGTTTAAGTAGTTAACCCTAGGGGGTAAAATGAAGGTAATCAAGGGTGAGTTTAGGCATTTGAACATGTCATACAATCACGTAAAATGCTTAGTAACCGGAAGTTAAATAAGTTAATTAACCGACATAATTAATTATGTTTAGGGACTACGCTTGGCGGGTCACGTTCGCAGCAAGGACCAAGGTATGGTTTTCTTGCAGTCTGTTGCCTACCGGTTTACACCGGCTTGTGTGTTGTTTGCTTTTCTGTGTGTTTACGACTTTATAAGATTAAACCATGAAATGAGTTTACAGTTGTTGTGTTGTTGTGGCGTGTGCGTACCGATACTGGTAACCTCGAAATGCGTACTCATTGCTAGCTAACCAGTGTTAGGGTAACGCACGAGAACGGTATACGGTTATAACATTACCATCATAAGGAGTGTTCTAACCACGACTATGTATGAACTGGTTGTGGTTTGCATTAACGACTTATATCTCATTCTCCTTATTTGTCTAACTAGACCTATATTCCTATTGTGAATGGTTGTGTCAAGCCCCGACAATGGGACTTCTAACAAGTGTACTGGGGGTGAGGAATCCGGTTGTCCGGTCGCGCGTGTATGTATAAGAGTAGATATCTGCATCAGATTCGACTCTTAAATGTTAAGGTTGTCCTCCTTCTTGGCGTTCGATCTCCCGCTAGCTTCATCCAAAGCTTACCTATTCTGACTGATGATCGGTCTAGGGGGAAATATGTGTGTTTGTGGTGTGATCGGGTCACTATATCTGATCCATCTTTGAGTTAAGTTACTCGTTCGACTAACAGAATGGTAATGAGTTTGTGTAACGAGCTTAACATGAGGGTGAAATCATTCTCTAGGCTTTTAATGTTGACTAACCATCATGGTTTGTTTCTTAAGTGAAATGTTCTCACTATGTGTGTGCTGTTGTGCTATGCAATATTTTGCTATGCCAAATATATGTTGTATGTTTAAATCAATGCCATGTTATCATGACAAATAGTTGCGCGTATCCCGGTAGCTGATGGGTTGCGCGTTAACCATACCAGCCAAGGGTTGCTGACCCCCTCGGGGCTCCATATTTATTTGCAGGATGTTGATCGAAGAAGCGGAGTGGCTATAGATCGTAGGTCCTGAAATACTTTTGATTATTTTTTGGATGTTGGCCCGGGAAGCGCATGTGCTCCAGTGGCGATATAATTTTTGGTTGCTGTTGTCTTAGAGTGACAGTTATATTGACGGGATACAGTGTTGGGTTGTAATTAAATACTCGGTATTGTATATTATGTATTTATGGTTTTAGTTCTATGCTCTAGAGTCTGATCATCGGACCGGTACAAATTGTATGTATTCTGCCTTGTTAGCCACGTGGGTGGCTAACGGCGTGTAACACCGAACCATTTAGATATTGTTTAGTTGTTTATTTTCCGCTGTGATTTCGGTTATTGTTAAGTGCGTAGTAGGGGTGTTACAAAAAGTGGTATCAGAGCTAAGTATCGCTCTGATGACTAGAATACCGAGCTTAGGAACATACCAAGTTAGGAAACCTAACCATAGTTACCTAAGTGAGCAGCTGCGAAAAGATTAACCACCAACTAAGCGTGGGAATATCTTATTGCCGGGAAGATGTTACAACCATTGGACTGATAAGTTTGTAAGCATAATGCTAATGAATGTTTGTGTGAATTCAGATGTCAGGTAGACCACGAGGTGGAGGCCGCAGACGCGGCACTGGTGATACGGGTGACCAGGGCGAGAACACTACGACACAGGTTATGGCTGAGGCAGTAGCAGCTGCCGTAGCCCAGATGGTTCCCCAGCTAGTAGCTGCGATGCATCAGCAGCAAGGAGGTGCGGACCAACAAGGGCCACAACCGCAACCACAGCCACGCGAGACCAACTGGGTCAAGGCGTTGGCGGATTTGAGACCACCGTCATTCCATGGGGAAACTGACCCTAGTAAGCTGGAGGTGTATATCTCTGAGTTTGAGACCGCCTACGAGACCTTGGATGTGCCTGCTGGAGCCAAGGTCCGGCTTGCCGCATACTACCTGAAGGGTTCGGCACAGAGTTAGTGGAAGCTTGAGAGAGAGGACAGGATGGCTGATCCTCAGTTTGGTTGGAGGGAGTATACGGCTCTACTGTGAGCCAAGTACTACCCTGTACATGTGCAGGAGGCCAAGCGCCTAGAGCTGGATAGCCTGAGGTAGGGGGATAAGATGTCGGTTGACGATTACTACACCGCTTTCGCCGGCCTTATCCACCTGTTACCGGACCTGGGATACTCGAACCGGGTGTTGGTAAACCGTTTCTACAACGGTCTCAGCCACCGTCTTCGCTATGGGATGGGGCCAGCTGAGTATACTACCTTGCAGGTAATTAGAATACAATTTGATGTGAATAAGTGTATACGGTAAGTGAATGTTAATGTGAGTTTGTGAGTTGTTTACGGGGCATGGCTGACATCCTAAATTCAGGAGTGCTATCATGCCGCTGCTAAGGTTGAGATCACCGTCCGTCTGAGGGACGAGGAAAATGCGCACAAGAGCAAGGTCTCGAGCGAGGGCCAAAGCACGCAGGGGTACAAGGGCGGAAAGAAGAAGAAACCTTATCCCCAGGCCCAGAAAGGCCAGCAACAGGGTGGCAAAGGCCAAGCCCAAACCACCACCGCTGAGGAGCCGTTGAAGCTCACCTATGCCTATGCGGCTAAGCCCTTGCGCTCATACCCACCCAAGGGTAACTGATAAATTCCAAATACCGAATTCTAGTGTGTAATGTTATATTGTGAAGTGTACTGAATGTGTATTGTGTTAGCATCCAGCACGGGCTCTGGACCGGAGCGCCACTACTACTGTAAGTGGTGTAACGGAGACCACCCCGACAAGGACTGCAAGGGAAACGATGTGCAGTGTCGCTACTGCGAGAAGTGGGGTCACCGTGACTCTGAGTGCTACCGGAACCCCAACAGCAGGAACCATAAGCCCAAGGGGCAGTGGAAGGGTAAGGCCGCCGTGACCACCGATGGCCCAAAGACGACTAATCAGCCACCCACAGATCAGAGGAACACTGATTCCCAGAAGGGGAAGGGGTCGGGATCCGGCAAGGCCGCCTTGAATGTAGTGGATCGGTCTGAGGCGCCAGGATCTTCTTCTAGACCAGGTACCACTTAAACCGTTGAGTGAAATAAGTGATTGCATACCGCATTTCATGCATGTGTGTTAGTGAGTATAAATGTACAATCATGTAAGTAATGAGTTGAAGTATAATGTGAAAGTCACCTAAAATAGGTAATTCTAAACCTTAGGAACCTTCAATATTTGTTATCCAATCCCACCCACACCGAACCCGAAGAGACAACCGTCAGCATCGCCGAATACCCGATGGAGCAATGTCAGGTCATCCAGCCAGGTATGATACTGTAACACCCCATATGAGCAACTATCCAACAACCAAGCTCCTAAGCCATCCGGGCTTGAAAACTAGCCACTTTAGGCCCTCAATCCTCACTTGGGCTGAAAAGTGGAAGGCCTGTTGTTGTAGTCAACACATATGTATTATTATAAACCACTCACATTACAACTCATATCCCGATGTGGGATGGGGGTATTACATACTCCCCCACTCAAAGAACGTGACGTCCTCGTCGCAAGCCTAAATCCAAGTCCCATGGACCTCCTCGGTAGGTGTCGGGTTGCTCATCCCGGCACGGTCCCGAGTCAGCTCTGATACCATTTGTAACACCCCATATGAGCAACTATCCAACAACCAAGCTCCTAAGCCATCCGGGCTTGAAAACTAGCCACTTTAGGCCCTCAATCTTCACTTGGGCTGAAAAGTGGAAGGTCTGTTGTTGTAGTCAACGCATATGTATTATTATAAACCACTCACATTACAACTCATATCCCGATGTGGGATGGGGGTATTACAGATACTTTTAAGCGGATACCTGACACCCGAAGCACAAATCCACATCATCCGGCGATGTAATGAGCTAGGAGCAGCATCTGGTGGTTTCTACACACCAGAGTACCCGGGAGGATCAAAAATAAAGTTGAAGATGATGTGCATGGGTAAGGACTGGAATCCTTACACCAAGACATATCAAGATGTGCGAGCGGAGGACGGAGCAACAGTACCGATGATACCCGAGGAGTTCTTGGCGGTCGTTAACCACGCCGTGGGAATTGCTCAGCAAGTTGAATCAGATCCAATTCCAAGTGTTAAAGCAGATTTATGTATTGTGAATTTCTACCAGAAAGGTGGACGGTTGGGTCTACACCAAGATAAGGACGAAACACCCGAGTCTCTAAGTAAGGGAGTACCCGTGGTGTCTTGGTCCATTGATGATACCGCAGTGTTTATGTACGGCGAACAGAAGCGTGGTGATCTCGCGAAGAAATTAGTGTTGAAGTCAGGAGATATGTTAATCTTGGGTGGACAGTCAAGGATGTTATACCACGGTATCAAGAAGATCAAACTGAATACCGCACCTTTGACAGTGATCAATGCCACACATATGAAACCGGGACATTTGAATTTGACCTTCAGACAGTTTTAAGCCTTGTGAAATTATGTAATGTGATAAGCCAAGTATGCTAAGGATGTTGTAAGTGCTAGTTATGTTAGCAATGTAAACCAACTTATGGTGTAAAAAGTATGTAATGAATAAAGAGATGTTGTTTTGGAGCATATCAACCATGTTATTACCAAATACTTATGAGTTTGCCAATGAATTAGGCTGTGCACTCGGAACGGGAGGTATACTGGGTGTTTGTAATGAGGCAGAAGCCGGCAGAAGCGGCACTATCCTCACCGGTACCTTTCCAGTAAATGGAGTGGACGCCTCGATCTTGTTCGACTCTAGAGCCTCACATACATTTATCTCCCTATCTTTTGCGAAGAGGCTGGGGTTAGACGGTGAAGAGATGCCTGACTTCCTAGTCACTCTCCCGTCGAAA
This sequence comes from Limonium bicolor, assembly GCA_023374045.1. Taxonomy (NCBI): domain Eukaryota; kingdom Viridiplantae; phylum Streptophyta; class Magnoliopsida; order Caryophyllales; family Plumbaginaceae; genus Limonium; species Limonium bicolor. The sequence goes on along the minus strand of CM041778.1, from coordinate 255,216,115 downwards.
GAGCGGATCAGGTGTACCCGCTACCACCGAGATGCTGTTGTACGAATCAGGGAAGAAGAGTTTCCGATCGACATGATAGAGTTCGACGGACTGGGGTTTGATGTTATTGTGGGGATGAACTGGTTGGAGCGGTACAAGGGTCGAATCCTATGTGCTGCCGAGCATTGACTGCTTCTTCGGAGTCCGACTGGGGTTACTATTTCATACCGCCAGAGGCCTAGAGAGCCTTCGACTCAGCTTATCTCCGCTATGTGTATGTACCGAGAGTTGCGAAAGGGGAGTGATGTGTACCTCTGCTATGTCCAGGACATAGAGAGAGATCCAGAGTTTAGCCCAGATGTGCCGGTAGTGTCGGAGTTTCCTGATGTTTTTCCTAAGGAACTGCCAGGCATGCCGCCACCACGGGAAGTAGAGTTTGAGATTGATTTGGTTCTGGGAACCGGACCAATAGCAAAGGCGCCCTATCGTATGGCTCCAGCCGAGATGATAGAGCTCAAGGAGCAGCTGAGAGACCTACTCGACAAGGGATTTATACGCCCGAGCGTTTCACCATGGGGAGCGCCGGTCCTCTTTGTGAAGAAGAAGAACGGTAGTCTCCGCCTCTGTATCGATTATCGAGAGCTGAATGCAGTCACGATGAAGAACCGTTATCCTTTACCACGCATCGACAACTTATTTGATCAGTTCAAAGGAGTGTCAGTATTCTCCAAGATAGTCTTACGATCCGGTTACCATCAGATTGCTATCCGGGAAAGTGACATTGAGAAGACTGCATTCAGAACCAGATACAATCACTATGAGTTTACGGTTATGCCATTTGGTTTATCCAATGCACCAGCCAAGTTCATGGACTTAATGAACCGCTTGTTCCAAGATCAGTTGGACAAGTAAGTGGTAGTCTTCATCGACGATATACTTGTATATTCGAAATCGAGGGGTGAGCACGAAAGCCACCTGAGGAATGTGTTACAAACATTGAGAAAGAATCTGTTGTATGCTACATTTTCTAAGGGTGAGTTTTGGTTGAACCAAGTTTCCTTTCTTGGACATGTGATTTTGAGACCGGGATCGTTGTTGATCCGGCAAAGATAAATGCAGTGCGCACCTGGCCTAGGCTGAAGACAGTAACCGATATCCAGAGCTTCCTCGGTCTGGCAAGATATTATAGGAGATTTGTGAAGGACTTCTCTAGTGTCTCGAAGCCGATGACTTCCTTAATGAAGAAGGATGCACCGTTTGAGTGGACAGTCGACTGTGAGAGTTCTTTCCAGAGTCTCAAGGACGCTCTGACATCTGCACCAGTCCTGATGATACCAGACGGTTCATATGGGTTTGAGGTCTACTGCGACGCATCAGGCAGAGGTATGGGTTGTGTATTGATGCAACACGGGAAGGTCGTAGCATACGCCTCCCGACAGCTAAAGAAGCACGAGGAGAACTACCCTACCCATGATTTAGAACTGGGTGCCATTGTCTTCGCATTGAAGATATGGCGACATCATTTGTATGGGGTAAGCGTGACAATCTATTCTGACCACAAGAGTTTAAAGTACTTGTTCACTCAGAAAGAGTTGAACATGAGACAAAGAAGGTGGGTCGAGTTCTTAAGCGACTATGACATCAATTTACAATACAAGGAGGGAAAAGCAAATGTGGTAGCTGACGCACTGAGTCACCGAGCACACTCTCTCTCAATTCGCTAGTCTCTCATACTAGCTTGGTTGAAGAGGTGCGGAGTGCTCAGAAGTCGGATCAGTATATGTTGGTGATCAGGTAGAAGCTTATTGATGGCACATTCGAGGGTCAGAAGTACGACTTCCGACTCCACGATGATGACCTGATTAGGCTTAATGGCCGACTATGTATTCCGAGAAGTAGCGTTGAGCTGAAAGAGCGCATACTGAGTGAATCTCATTGTTCTACGACTTCGATTCACCCCGGAGCTTCAATGATGTACAAGGATATGAAACGTTATTTTTGGTGGACAGGCATGAAAAGGATGTGAATGATTTTGTATTGAGGTGTCTCACTTGTCAGAAGGTCAAGTTTGAGCACCGACAGCCTGGTGGTATGGTACAGCCAATGCCAGTGTCTGCGTGGAAGTTCCATGATATTTCTATGGACTTTATGGTAGGGCTTCCGCCTACAAGGGGAGGTCTGAATATGATTTGGGTTGTTGTTGACCGACTGACCAAGGTGGCCCGATTCATTCCGATGAAGGACACTTGGAAAGTGGTGAAGCTAGCAGAGCTCTTCGATAGAGAGATCGTAAGACATCATGGGGTACTGAAAACGATTGTGTCTGACAGGGATACCAGGTTCCTCTCGAGGTACTGGAAATCCACACGGGAAGCGCTGGGTACCGAACTGAAGCTGAGTACGGCGTTCCACCCACAGACTGATGGTCAGAGTGAGCGCACCATCCAGACGTTAGAGGATATGTTACGTGCATGTGCACTTGACTTTCGGACCAGCTGGATTGGTAAGTTACATCTGATTGAGTTTAGCTACAACAACAGTTACCATGCTTCGATCAAGATGTCTCCCTTCCAGGCTTTGTACGGTAGACAATGCCACACGCCATTATGCTGGGATGAGTCGAGTGAGACGGTCATTATAGGACCAGAGTATCTGGAGCAAGTACAGTCAGAAGTACGCCAGATCCGGCTAATATGAAGGCAGCTCAGGATAGGCAGAAATCATACGCTGATGTGCGCAGACGTGACCTGGAGTTCGCCGTGGGCGACCAGGTATTTCTTAGAGTATCCCCCATGAAGGGAGTGTTTCGTTTTGGCCAGAAAGGCAAGTTGAGGCCGAAATATGTGGGGCCTTATGTTGTGACAGAGCGGATAGGCCCGGTAGCTTACAGGCTTGATTTACCTGCTGAGTGGGCAAGGTACACGATGTATTTCATGTGTCCCAGTTGAAGAAATATATGTCTCATCCGTCTCATGTACTTCAGCCTGAGAGACTAACCTTAGAGCCGACCATGCGATCAGTGGAGACTCCCGTACGGTTTCTGGACACTAAGACTCGAGACACTCGCCATAAGTCTGTGAGACTAGTGAAGGTCCTCTGGTCTAACCAGGACGTCGAGGAGGCCACTTGGGAGCTGGAAGATAAGATGAAGGCGAAGTACCTGTCGTTGTTTACTTCTTAGTGTTTGTATGTATAGGGTACGGGGCGTACCCCTATTTTAAGGGGGGTAGAGCCGTTTCGGTTATGCGTGTATGACATGTATTTAAATACAATGTCTATGTTATGTTGTTATCTTGTTATGTTACAGACCATTGTGTCTGAATGATGTTATGTTGTTAGGACCTAGTGTCCGATGTTATGTAAGTATGTTGTTAAAGTTTTATGGAAGTATTGTTTTATAAGTATTCCCCGTGTTCTAATATTAAAGATATGCGGGAAGTGTGAACTTTGGGGACAAAGTTCTTTTAAGGGGGGTAGATTGAAATACCCCAAACCTTGGTATGTTGTTTAAACATTAAACTATGGTATAATAAGGCTAAAAAGTGCCTTAGAAACTTTAGTGAACAATTTAAACCATAGTAAACACAATTAAAAAACCTTGAAGTCAATATGCGCGAAAATGTGCTCTAAGCTTGGGATAAGTTTGGTTAAGACCTAATAAGTTACCAAGACCTTATTTATATGTTAATGAACATATTAAACCAATTACCAAAGAAAACCAAACTCGAAAACAAGTTAAAACACCAAATGTGCTTTAAGGAGTCTTAAAGCACATTTTTGAAAAACTGTCTTGTAAATGAGTTTTGAGTGGCTAAATGTCCATCATTACTCTTTAATTAACATGTGTACTACTTAGTATCACATTAGGAAGTTTAAATCAATGGGAAATCAAAAATTTCACAATTATGTGCCTTGTTTAGTGAATAGTAACCAAATTATACAAGTTTATAACATAAGTCAATATAAGTGAGTTAATTGGTCAAAAAAGACTAAAATACCCCTTATTACATAATGGGGGCCGGTTTTTATAAGGGTGAGTCATCCCCTTACTAGCTTAATAAGATAAGTAAAGTAATAAAGTAAGTTACTATCTACTTTTACTTACCTTCATTCTCTTCTTTCTTCTTCATTTCCCATGTCTCAACCTCTCTTCTTCCTCCATTCACGGTTTTGCTACAGCTCACACACCATTCTCCATCTTCAATCTCTTATATCTCCTAGCTCCCTTTGCCAAATCAAATTCTAAGACCACCATTTTCTTAGTCTCACCAAGCTCTTCAACTTCATCCTTTCAAAACTCCAAAACAACCATTTTGGTGCCAAGGAGAACTTCCATGGTAGGAGCTTGAGCTTATATTTTCATGCCTTGTTGATCACCTTTGCTTCAAGGTAAGGAAAAACCAAAGAAAACTCCATTTCCTCTTATTTTGATGTTGACCGAAAATCACCGTTGATGGTGTTTTCTCTTGCTTTGTTCTAGCTTCATTTCAATCTTTCAAGGACTAGGTGGAGTCCTCTCTTGCTATATATTCAAACTCTCTTCTAATATCAAGGTAAAACAATCATCTTAATGTTTTAAGACAATGTGTAAATTAGGGTTTATAAATGAGCTTAAGCATGAAGCTTGAATGCTTATTGTCTTTCTTGTATATTGATTAGAAGGTTGACAAGAAATCAAAGCCTTTCCGATTTCTAATCAAGCAAGAGCTAGGAAAAACAAGTGAGAAAGTTGTGAAGGAAAAGAGGTAAATGTGCTAACCTAATGTAGCTTATAATGCCTTAGGAAAAATGAGCTTATGTTGCTTATTAAAACTACCTAAAGAGCCAATGGTGAATGAGTTAGTAAAAGCTCTCAAAGAGATTATTAAAGGGCATATATGATGATGGGTGTATTTGCAGGTCAAAGGCAATTTATATGTGGAAATTCAGTGTTTATGGTTTATGCAATTTAAGAGCCTAAGTGCCAAGCAATTTAAATTATGCACTATATTGTGATGTAGTGTAATTGGGTGAAGTTTTGTGTATAAGAATGTTCTTGATGGATCTAAGTGTCCTTGGATGTTGAATGGCGAAATTATGTGTTTTGGTGTAACAAGATGTTAGTAGAACCCATGTCAAAAATTAGGTAACGTATAAGAAGTTCTAGGTGTTTTAAATGAGTTTCGGTGAGCTAAGAAGTGTTAGAAATTGAAATGGGATAAACCCTAAGCTCCTAAACATCTTCTCTAGTTATACACTGATCGGGATCCTAATCTATCGTCAAGCTCTTCCAGTTCTATCGGGTTACCTTGTTACCGAGTAAAGAGAACACAAGAGGGAGAGATTAATAGCAATGCGATAGTAATGCAGCAGTGGAAATTCTCAAGTAATGATCGCGTATCCTTATTGAGGGAGTGAACTCCTATTTATAGTGTTTCTCACAGGCCTACTGGCCTATCACATTGTGCCAGGCTGGCGCATAAATATCTTGACAGGCCTATAAAATATCTAATAAATATCTTATCCTAATTTCCCTACTTTCGATTGCTACCTGCGCTTGCCTCGTTCTCCTATCGACCGGTCACAGGCGACTGGTCGCTATTTGTGCCATACTTTGCGTATTAGCGACCGGTCACAGGCGACCGGTCGCTTCTCGTATTGTGTCCTGCGTTCCAGGCGTCGGTTGGAATCGACCGGTCACTGCTTGTGACCTGTTTGGGCCTGGACGGGGACGCCCGGTCATCGCCCTGACCTTCCTCTTTAGCTCTGGGCTGTTGGGCCCTTTTTTTCTCTTTTTTTCAGGGGCTTCCGGGCATATTTTCCCCTCTTCATCAGTCCCACAAGTTCTACTTTTGGCGTTTTAGCGAAGAAGAGTAGAACTTAGAATTTGGCTCTTCTGGTCCGGTTTGGAGAATGAAAAAATTTTGCTTTTGCGTTGGGCCTTGCCTTCTCGTTCCCTATCTCCCAGTCCCACAAGTTCTACCCTTTTTCTCTCGGACAAAAGGATGGAACTTCTTATGGTCCGTGCGATGCGCGTGCCGCGCTTGTGCCACACTTGCGTCTGTGTCTGTACGGAGTAACCGTTGCCGAATTTTTATCGTCTCTCTCACGCCAGCCGTCACTGCAGAATGTGCAGAGTCTCTGTACTATTCCTGCAAAAAGCGCCTTTTTGTTTGTTTTTTTTATATATTTTAAATATTTCCAAATTATTTTACCCCTTTACCCGCCTTTAAAAGGTTTCGGGAGAGCGACGTTTTCTCTTTCCTCCAATTTTTTGCGCTTCATAGGTTTTCGAGCTTCCTTTTTCGCTTTGCTATTTCCGCCTCCTCTCTTTCCTCGCTCTGCTTCTTCTTCCCTGTTTTACTTCACTCTCCGTACCTCCCTGCTTCAATGGTCCTCCAGTTTCCAAATCGTCTCGCGTTTCTGCTATAAGCGCCATCGTGTGCTCTAAATCAGGGGGAAATTCCGCCCGACGCTCTTGAAACCTACGTCCACTTATTCCAGTAATCGGGAGCCGTTACCTAGCATTCTAGATGTTAAAGCTCTCGATTCTCTTCTTGCGAAGGTGGAGGTTCCCACTGGGACTCAGATTTTCCTTCCTTCCGACGATTCACATCCCCTTGACGATTTTGGTCGTGGGTACGCCGTGTAATCTGATTTCTTTCTGCGTGGGATGACGGTTCCTCCCCACCCGTTCATAATGGGGTTTCTGATCCGTCACTGCTGCACGCTTGCTCAGCTCCACCTGAAGGCGGTGTGCCAACTCCACGCTTACATTGCTCTTTGCGCCGAGGAGGGGGTTGCGCTTTCTGCTACGGAGTTCGTCCAGTTCTTCACAAGCAGGGTCGATTCCGGCAATTTGACCATATCTGGTTGGTCCGGATATTCGCTTTTTGAGTACAAGAAGCTCGCTTAACGCTGGAACGCGCGGTGGTTCGTCATCGTCCCGCCTACTGGGTGGTATCTCGGGGTCGCCTATTGTCCTTCGATTATCAAGGACTCCCTACACTGCCCTACGCCACCCAAGTCGGAGCTCCGCATGTCCCGGGTCCTGAAGGCGGTGAGTGATCTTCATCCGAGCGTGGAGGACTTTTTCACCGGCCCGCGCCTGGCTTCACTCGCACATTCTGAGAGTAAGAGCTTTCTTTTTTTCCCCTTTCTGCTCTCTTTTTCATTTTTGCCTTGCCTCGGCTCTTTTATTATCTGCCTGCCCCTTGTCACAGATATTCCCCAGCTTGGGGCAAAGGTGGGTCCCTTCCATAGCTGGCAGCTGGTGTCCTTTAAGACTGGGGAAGGGAAGGTGGATTACTACGCCACCCTGGACGCCGTGGAGAGGTCGGCTCTTCTCGAGGAGGAGGCGGCTGTTGCCGGTCGGAAGAGGTCCGGAGGTGAAGCTGAACGTCCGGCAAAGAAGCAGAGACCGGCAGGTGGCAGTGAAGAGGGGTCTCTTCGGACACCGGAGGCCCGGTCGCCCGACACTTCAAACCAACCAGGTACTTGGTACATTAGTCCAGGTTCCGGCCGTCGGGTATTTCTTCCTCTTACGCCTGGGTCAGATCTCAATCTTAGTCCATGGGACGAGAGAGGGGATGCATGTGCGGTCTCGTTCTCCGTGCTTTACTTGTTCCGACTTCCGTTGTCTTCTTCTTCTTCCTTCACCTTGGCTGCTACCTGCTCTTTTCTCTTTTGAGGTTATTTACTTGTGCGCATTTCTCTTGTTTGCAGCTCCCGAGGCCGACAGGGCTGGGGTCGGGGAGAGAGTAGGACAATCTGGCGCGGGCGGGGCACCCGGTCAGCCATCTCTCACTCAGCACCGCCAGAAGACCCTTGCTTCGAAGGGTAAGGTGAAGCATATGGCTAAGAGGACGAAGGCCTCTGACATAGTGCACCTTGATGAGCCAGGTGCTTCAGATACAGCTCCACAACGGGAGCTTTTGGAGGAGACTATCCCTTCTGGGCCCGGGCTTCATTACCGAGGGGAGGCGCCAGCGGAGCGAGCGCAACACCGGGCGTAGCTGAGGGGGTGCCCACGGACCCGGAGGCGACGAAGGATGCTGATACCGCCGCACCGTCCTCACCTTCTCCCTCCGTCCACCAGTGATTCTTTCTGTGGGCCGTCTGGAAAGGATGGATGGTCTCTACCACCGCGGCCATCCCCTCCCTCTATTGCTAGTGACCGAATCGTCCTCCTACTTCGACCTGTGGAAGGAGGCAATTCGCCGGTCTGACTCTCCTGACGGTCTCTTTGCTCCTATGAAGACTGTAACTGCGGCTAAGGAGAGGTTGAGGATTGGAGGGGGCGGAGCGGATGCTATCATGCGTCACTCTTTCCCTCTAGACGACTCACTCAACTATTTGTGGCAGGGGATCTACCGGGTGAGTGATTCGCCTTAATGCCGGTGTTGTATGCCTCTTCCGGATTTTTTATGTTCACTGTTTTATTCTGTACAGACGGTGGCTTTTTGCCCAAAGTGTGGAAGTACACACACGAACTCTCCGCTCGAAGCTCTACCGCGAGGAATGTCGGTCCCGCAACGCCCAAGAGGAGTTAAGGGTAGAGCGGTCCTCCAACAGCATCTTTGTTGACACCGTTCAAGAGGAGATCTCCAGGCGGGTGCATGAGCAGACCGCGACTATAAAGAAGGAGCTGGGCGATGCTCGCCGGACGTGCACACAGTAGAGCGACGAGTACGAGGAGCAGTTGAAGAGGCTTCGCGAGGAGAATTTTTCCCTCAAGAGTCAGGCCCGGTCGCTGGAGACGGAAGCCGCGTCTTTTAAAAAGGTACGAAGTGAGTTTGCTGACGCCCGTTGCATGCCTTTTTTGACTTGGAGTCCTTGGTGGGGCAGGCCTGAGCTTCCCACGATCAAGAGGTCGAGAGTCTTCGTGTCGGGAAGGCCGCCTTAGCACAGGAGAAGGCATTGCTTGCTGAGGATAGGGCCAAGCTTGCTCAAGAGCTTCATTCTGCCTCCGAGGCGAATGCTCTCCTGAAAAGGGAGTTGTCGTCCTCCAAGGCGAAGACGGCGGAGGTGGCCCGGTGGGCGAGGTCCTGGCCTCCGAAAAGGAGAAGTTATCTGCCGAGCTCCATAAGTTGTCTAGTGAGCTTGCGGCTGTCATAGAGCAACGACTTTCCTCCGAAGAGAAAGTAAGAATGCTGGAGGAGGAATCTGCTAAGCTGCGGCTAGAAAACTCCGAGCTGGCCGCGAGAGGTGATTCTTCTCTTTCCCAACCATCATTTGTTGCTTTTTTTTTTGCCTTTTTATTAAAAGTTTACCTCCTTTCCTTTTCCTTACTTAGGCTCGAGGCCTGGGAATCCTGTTGAGGGGCTAGAGAGATTGAACCTGCGGATCGATGACCTTGAAGAAGAGTTGATTGCCGCAAACGCTAACCGCGATCGGTATCGGGCTTATGCTCACACCCTGGAGCAACAGGTGGCCGGTCTCGAGGCTTACTCCCGGAAGGTGCGAGAGGACCTGCAACAGCAAAGCACGAAGTTTGCCCACCTAAAGGAATCCTTCACCTCTCAATGCGGGAGGATGGTTAAATCATGCCGCCAGATTGTCTCGAGGTTCTTTACAGGCAAGGGAGAGGTCATGGACGATGGCCTTTACCGGGAGTAGTCTTTTAAAGAGGTTGCACAGAAGACCTCCTTTTATGAGGTGCTTGAGAAGTTTGGACGCCTTCCTGGGGAGACGTGCTTTGTTCCTGGCCAAGCGTCTTTTCTTCTTCCTCCCGGGAGCACCGCGCATCAGGGTGGAGTAGGCCTCCGGTCCTCTACCGGGAGGTCTGGATCTTCGGAGAGCGTACAAGGGGCTGCTGCCGTGAATCTCGACACTGTAAAGGAGACTTAGATAGGCCGGAGAAAATTTAGATTAGTCTTAGTCCTCCTTCCCCCTTTTTTTTGGATTTGGTGTGTATATGCCTTTAACAGTTAATGGAATTATTTGTCAGTTTCGTTAATTAATGCCATTTTTTTTCGTGACCGGTCGCTTTCTTTGACCGGTCGCTTTCATTTTGCGCGTGCTACCGACTGCCTTCCCTTAGTCGATTGTCTCTATTTTGCTGGTGCGACCGGTCGCACTCAGTCGACCGGTCGTTCCACTTGTATCTTAAGGATGCGACTTGGTCGTTTTCGACGACTGGTCGTTCCTGCTCTCGCCCGGTCGCAATCAGTGACCGGGCGTTTCTCGTTTCTCGTTTGCTCTTCCCTATCCTTGCTTTTGGAAGCCAAGCGATGGTACTCGCGGTCGTTCCCCTTTCCCTTTCCTCTTCCTCGTGTAAGGGGGAGGAAGAGTTGCGGGGGGGGATCCGACCAGGGTACGGTGTGGCGTCTCACACCTAATGATTCACCCATTACAGGCGACCAGAGCTCCCGGGGCTTTCGGAGATGGGTTTTTTTTTCATTTTGTTCTTGCTTGAGTGCGACGACTCATAACAAGGTTTTCAGGGCATTGCATCCTGTAGGGCATAGCCCGGGTGTTTCTTTTTCAGGGCATTACATCCTGTTGGCCACGGCTCGGGTGTTTCTTTTTCAGGGCATTACATCCTGTTGGCCTCGGCCCGGGTGTTTCTTTTTCAGGGCATTACATCCTGTTGGCCTCGGCCCGGGTGTTTCTTTTAATGCGCGGATTTTCCAAAAATAATCCCCTTTATTGATGTTGTCAAAGCATTACATCGATTTTTATACATAAAATTTCTTGAGGCATTCTGCGTGCCAGGAATGGGGCAATTCGTATCCCTCGACATTCTTTAGGTGATATGAGGCTCGCCCAACCTTCTAATGGATAATGTAAGGACCCTCCCACTGGGGGTCGGGTTTTTTGGGCTGCTTGACTTCTCTTAGGACCAGCTCGCCAGGGACAAAGCTTCGTTCCCTGACCTTACGATTGAAGTACTTTTCTACCTTCCTTTTGTCTTCTACCATCCGGGCGGCCGCTACGGCTCTTTCTTCTTCGAGTAGGTCCAGGCAGTCTTTTATTCCTTCATCATTGAGCTGTTCGTCATAGGACTCCCAGCGAATTGATGAGATCATGATTTCAGCTGGGACAACCGCCTCTAAGCCATAGGTCAATCTGAAGGGTGTTTCTCCGGTTGGCCCCTTTTCTGTCGTTCGGTAGGACCATAGGACTTGGTGTAGTAGCTCGGCCCAACCGCCCTTTTTGTTTCTAACATTCTTTTTAGAGCTTTTATGATCTGCCCGTTTGCGTTCCCGACCTGCCCGTTGGCCTGAGGGTGCGCCACCGATGCGAATCTTACCTCTATCTTCCATTGCTCGCAAAACTCCCGGAAACTGTCGCAATTTAACTGTGTCCCATTGTCAGTTATTATGGTCTTTGGCAATCCGAATCTACACACGATGTGCCTCCATACGAACTCTTGTGACCTTTTGGCTGTGATGGACACGGTAGACATTGCCTCGACCCATTTCGTAAAGTAGTCGATTGCTACGTACACGAACTTGAACCTTCCGGGAGATGCTTCCGGGAAGGGGCCAATGATATCCACCATCCAGCCCCACATCGCGAACGTACCGGACAGTATGGCTTTTTGCATGGCCGGGGGTTGTGTGTATCTTGCTGCCGTGTTCCTGGCATCTGGCGCACCTCCGAATGTATTCCTTGTAGTGGTCCTGCATCCTTGGCCAGTAGTAACCAAGCCTCATAATTTTGTGGGCCGTGGCTCTTTCCCCTTGGTGGTTTCCGCATACCCCTTCGTGCACCTCCTTTATGAGTTCACTTCCCTCTTCGTTCGTGACGCATCGGAGGGCGGGTCTTGCGAATTATCTTTTGTAGAGGTGTCCCCCTTCGAGGAAAAATGATGCCGCTCGCCGCTTCACGCTCCTAGCCTCTTTATCCCCCGGTGGCAACTTTTCTTCAAAGATGTACTCCACGATCGGAGTCATCCAAGATTCCTCGGATGCGAGAGGCTTAGTCGCCAGGACCTGGGCTTCGTCTACGCTTGGACTGGTCTTGGTTTCCAACCACACCCTACCTGGTATCCTTTCGGCCATACTCGCTAATTTTGCTAGCGCGTCTGCTTCGGTGTTTTTTGTCCGGGGAAGGTGCTTCAGCTCGCATCTCGAGAAGCTTGTTTTTAGCTCTTGGACCCTGAGAAAATACTTCCAGAGTTTCTCTTCTTTTACTTCATATATGTTGTCATGTTGCCGAGTGACCAGTAAGGAGTCTGAGTATATTTCCAGGTCCGTTGCGCCTAGGGCAATGGCAACCTCTAGACCTTGAATGAGAGCTTCGTACTCGGCCTCGTTGTTGGTTACTTCGAACTCCAACCGGAAGGCGTAGTTGATGTCCCGTCCATCGGGAGTTTGAACTACAATCCCCCTCCCGCTCCTGTCTTGCACCGAGCGCCGTCAACCTGAATGATGAAGGGGGTGGGCGGCTTTCCCTCTTCTTGGTCGAAGCTGGTCTCCGTTATAAAGTCCGCTAGGGCCTGAGCTTTGATCGCCGTTCGCGGTAGGAAGTGGATCTCGTATTGGGTGAGTTCGACTGCCCAGCTTACCATGCGTCCTGACGCATTCGGATTATTTGTTATTTGCTTCAGCGGCCAGTTAGTCCTTACAAAGATCCGGTGTGACTGGAAGTACGGTCGTAGCTTCCGGGATGCCACTACTAGAGCAAGAAAGACTTTTTCGATGTTGGTGTAGCGTCTTTCTGCGGGGGTCAGGATCTTTCCTGTGTAGTAGACGGGAATCTCCTTCCTTTCGTCCTCCGTGATTAGGACCGCTGCCACCGCCCATGCCGATGCGGACAGGTAGAGGTAGAGGTCTTGACCGGGCGTTGGGACTCCCAGCTTGGGTAACTCTCGAAGCATTGCTTTGATCTTCTCGAAGGCTTCTTTGCATTCCTGGCCCCACTGGAACTTGCTGTTCTTCCTTAATACGTTGAAGAATGGGATTGCCTTTTCCTGTAGCTTTGAGCAGAACCTGCTTAAGGCCGTGAGTCTCCCGTTGAGGGCCTGGACGTCTTTGATGCTTCTAGGAGGGCTGAGGTCGAGAATCGCCTGGGTCTTTTCCGGATCCACCTCTATCCCTCGCTGTCCAATGATGAAACCAAGGAATTTTCCTTTGGTGACCCCGAATACGCATTTCTCTGGGTTTAGCTTGATCTGGAATTTGTCAAGCATGGTGAATGTCTCTTCCAAGTCTTTCATGTGCTGTTCTTTGGACGGGCTTCTCACGACTATGTCATCTACATAAGCTTCCACATTTCTCGAGAGCTGCTCCCGAACACTTTGTCTATCATTCGTTGGAAAGTCGCGCCGACATTTTTTAATCCGAATGGCATCACTTTGTAGCAGAAGATTCCTGCCGAGGTGACGAAAGAAGTTTTCTCAGAGTCCTCCTCATTCATCTTTATCTGGTTATACCCGGAGAATGCATCCAGGAAGCTCAAGACGGAGCTTTGGGCCGACGAGACGACCAGTCGGTCTATCGATGGCAACGGGTAAAAGTCTTTGGGGCATGCCTTGTTTAGGTCGGTGAAATCCACGCACATTCTCCATTTCCCATTAGATTTCTTCACCATAACTACGTTTGCCAGCCACTTGGGGTATGAAACTTCTCTGATGAAACCTGCTTGCAGGAGTTTTTGGACTTCTTCTCGAGCAGCTTGGTCCCTCTCCGCTCCGATCACCCTTCTTCTTTGGCGGATCACCGGGTGTGTTGGGTCTACGTTGAGATTATGTTAGATAACGCTTGGGTCTATTCCGGGCATCTCCTCTGTGCTCCAGGCGAATGTGGCCCTTCTTTTTTCCAGGAATCTTGTTATATGGACTTGTTCTTCGCTGTCAAAGGCATTTCCAATTTTAAAGAATTTGTTGGGGTCAGTTCGTAGAGGTACCTCTTTCGGGAGATCAGCGGGAGCCTCGTACCGCCCCGCTGTCTCGCTGGGGAGGGGGAGCTTTCCCTTGAATTCCTTCTCGGACCCCACGGTTTTGACGGTCTCGTTTCCTGGTAGGCTCTCCATGGTCCGCACCTCGCATACCCGCGCGACTTTCTGGCTCCCTCTCACCGTAACGAGCTTCCCTGACCTGGTCAGGTACTTCATTTTCAAATGGTGGGTGCTACAAACGGCTTTGAAGGCATTTATTCCTGGTCGCCGAGGTATATATTGTACCGGAGAGCCCCGGAAGGATGAAGGCTGTCAATTCTTCCGTGCGCCTCTCGTCCCCTTGTCCTAGGGTGACGGTGAAGTCGATGCTCCTTGTCGACTTAGCTGAAATCCCACCTACGAAGCCACCTAGTACAGCTGAATAGGGTTTGATCCTATCCTCCGGTATCTCGAGTTTCTTTACCGCCTCGGAAGAAATGACATTAGCACCTGCTCCGCTGTCGACCAGGATTCCTTCCATCATGCGGTCGATCACCTGGGCCCTTATGACCAGCGGGTCGTTTATGCGATACAGGACTCCATCTTCATCATCCTCATCCTCAGTGAAGTAGATCGGAGGAAGCTTTTGGTGTTTCGCGTCCTTTTTGTCCGGGAGTTCTCGGTGAACCTCGTGGACGTGTCTTTTCCTTTCATTGGGGGTCAGGGGCCCCACCTCTGAGAATAGTCCTGTGAACATTCTCAAGGAGAGTTTTATTAGTTTCTTTATCTTATCTTGTTAGCATTGTTCATTTGTAAGTTTCGAGATACATGAGACTTTATCGGGATGTGAGCATTTATATAAAAATTTTAATAAAGTGGTAACGAGCTACAGCCTCTCGCGGGGTACGGAGGTGATTCTTTCTTTCTAAAGGGGGACTTCGCCCCCTTCCCTAGAGATCCACACTAGGCAATCTATAGACCTGTGATTACCCTGAAGGACTTGCTATGATCCAACTCTGGGTGGACTTCTTCTTCTGGCCTAGGCCGGGAGGACTGGCTACCGTAGTGCTGCCTCTACTGGGCTCCTCTTCCTTTTTTCTTGTTCTCCTCAATCAGCCTTAGCTCCTTGGCGAGGTTCGCACAATTGGTTGTCCTGTGACTGCAGTGTCCGTGATACTCACAAAAGGCCACCAGCGTCTCTCCCGGGTTGGGCTTTCTCGCTGGGGGCAAGAGTCCCTCCCTTACGGCAGCAGCATACTTCCTTGGGTCTATTTGTACTGTTGGGAAGGTTCTAGAGCTCGAGGCCCGCTGTTCCTGGGAGGTCGGGGTCTTGTAATAAGGCTTGTATCGGCTTCCCCCTTGGTGCGATCCTCCGGTCGTAATGGTCCCTCCTGTCTGGCTTCCTTTCTTCTCACCCGCGGCGGGGATCTAAAGCTATTAAGGAGCTCCTTGGCCTTATTCTCCGGAACTTCTGATTTGAGGAAGTCGTGGATCATCTCGGCCAACTCACCATGCGATTTCGGCGCCTTGGTGGCTATTTTTCCAGCGAGGCGGGGGTGGGCCAAGCCATTACCAAAGGCCTTGATCAGTATCTTTTCATTGATGTCGTCGATTTCGGCCACCTGTTTGTGGAACCGCTCGCTGTACTCTTTTACAGTCTCCCCCTTCGCTTGTTTCACATCCATGAGCTCTATCGTCTCCCTTTTTACCTTTTTACTAGCCGCGAAGTATTGCTGGAACTCTTCGGTTAGTTGTTTGAAGCTGGAGATCGATTGGGGTGGTCTGGATGAGATCCAGCTCAAGGCTCTCTTAGAGAGTGTTCCGGGGAACAAGTTGCACAAGGCGAGTGAGCTAATCCCCTGGGTGTTCATGGCGAACATGAACTTCTTAATGTGCTGAGCAGGATCCCAGTACCGTCGTACTTCTCCGCCGCCGGGCGACGAAGTGGGGCGGAGTTTGGCTCTACGGATCTTTTCGAAGAAGGGGTATAAGCTCATGTCGATGGCATCATCTTCTTCCTCCTCAATAGTGATTAAGGCTTCCCCTCGGGTGCCTCTTTTCCCGTCATTGCTTCCGGCCGCATCTCGACCTTTCAGGAGGTCTATCGCCTCCGACATCTCCTCCCATTTTCGTTGGAATTCCTCGTCTCTCTGCATCAATTCCTGTTGCAGGAGCTCGTTTCCTTCCACGATCTTTTCGTCGATGGATCTGGTGAGGCTCATCAGCATGTTCTCCAAGTCTTTTTTGGAAATGGAGTCGTGGGTCACCTCGGGTCCGGTACTTCCGTCATTGGTTTGCATATTTTTCCTTGTTCTGGGTGCCATCTTCGTACCTAAACTGCAAAAACACAGTTCCGTTCTTAGATGTGTCGGCTTCGTATGTTATCCAAAGTTACTATTCTCGTCGGTGGACTCATGGTTGCTAGATCTGAGCTGTTCGTTTCCCACAGACGGCGCCAAATGAAATGGGATAAACCCCTAAGCTCCTAAACAATCTTCTCTAGTTATACACTGATCGGGATCCTAATCTATCGTCAAGCTCTTCCAGTTCTATCAGGTTACCTTGTTACCGAGTAAAGAGAACACAAGAGGGAGAGATTAATAGCAATGCGATAGTAATGCTGCAGTGGAAATTCTCAAGTAATGATCGCGTATCCTTTATTGAGGGAGTGAACTCCTATTTATAGTGTTTCTCACAGGCCTCCTGGCCTATCACATTGTGCCAGGCTGGCGCATAAATATCTTGACAGGCCTATAAAATATCTAATAAATATCTTATCCTAATTTCCGTACTTTCGATTGCTACCTGCGCTTGCCTCGTTCTCCTATCGACCGGTCACTGGCGACCGGTCGCTATTCGTGCCATACTTTGCGTATTTAGCGACCGGTCACAGGCGATCGGTCGCTTCTCGTATTGTATCCTGCGTTCCAGGCGTCCGGTTGGAATCGACCGGTCACTACTTGTGACCTGTTTGGGCCTGGACGGGGACGCCCGGTCATCGCCCTGACCTTCCTCTTCCTTTCTCTTTAGCTCTACTAGGCTGTTGCTTTTTCTTCGGGGCTTCCGGGCATATTTTCCCCTCTTCAGAAATGAATAAGTACTTTACTAGAGAAAGAACCATGTATTAAGGTGTTCTAGAATGCAAAAAGGACTTAGGCATTATCTTGGAGTTGTAGAAATCAAAAGAGTGTCTTGAGAAGTACTAAAGTCATGGAGGGTTTTAGTGAATGATTCAAGGAGTTTAAAGGAGGTCTTAAGGTGTGTTTGAAGTGCCTAAATGAGGTTAGAACATACAAGGATACATAAGGTGAAGTTTGGAGTTAAATGGGCAATTAAAAACAAGGGTCTGGAGTAGACCGACCTTGGGTACCGGACCTGCAAGGTCGGTCAAGCCCAGTTTACCCCGCCAGAAATGGTCTCTGGAATAGACCGACCTTGGGGACCGGACTTGCAAGGTCGGTCGGGCTTGAGTTTTTGGTACAGATTAAGTCTCTGGAATAGACCGACCTTGGGACCGGACTTGCAAGGTCGATCATGTCTGAATTTTTGTACGGGAAATTGTTTCTGGAATGGACCGACCTTGTGGACCGAACTTGCAAGGTCGGTCGGAGTAAAATTTTTTGACGGTAATATGTTCTGGAATGGACCAACCATGGGACCAAGTTTGTAAGGTCGGCCGTAGTGTAAATTTTCAAACCCGGAAGTCACTGGAATGGACCGACCTTGTGTAAGGTCGGTCAGTAAGGTCGGTCGGACGAAAACTTGTAAAAAAAAATGAACAAAGGGTGGTTTAAGTAGTTAACCCTAGGGGGTATAATGAAGGTAATCAAGGGTGAGTTTAGGCATTCGAACATGTCATACAATCATGTAAAATGCTTAGTAACCGGAAGTTAAATAAGTTAATTAACCGACGTTATTAATTATGTTTAGGGACTACGCTTGGCGGGTCACGTTCGCAGCAAGGACCAAGGTATGGTTTTCTTGCAGTCTGTTGCCTACCGGTTTACACCGGCTTGTGTGTTGTTTGCTTTTCTGTGTGTTACGACTTTATAAGATTAAACCATGAAATGAGTTTACAGTTGTTGTGTTGTTGTGGCGTGTGCGTATCGATACCGGTAAACTCGAAATGCGTACTCATTGCTAGCTAACCTGTGTTAGGGAAACGCACGAGAACGGTATACGGTTATAACGTTACCATCCTAAGGAGCGTTCTAACCATGGCTATGCATGAACTGGTTGTGGTTTGCATTAACGACTTATATCTCATTCTCCTTATTTGTCAAACTAGACCTATATTCCTATTGTCAATGGTTGTGTCAAGCCCCGACAATGGGACTTCTAACAAGTGTACTGGGGGGTGAGGAATCCGGTTGTCCGGTCGCGCATGTATGTATAAGAGTAGATATCTGCATCAGATTCGACTCTTAAATGTTAAGGTTATCCTCCTTCTTGGCGTTCGATCTCCCGCTAGCTTCATCCAGAGCTTACCTGTTCTGACTGATGATCGGTCTAGGGGGAAACATGTGTGTTTTTGGTGTGATCGGGTCACTATATCCGATCCATCTTTGAGTTAAGTTACTCGTTCGACTAACAGAATGGTAATGAGTTTGTGTAACGAGCTTAACATGAGGGTGAAATCATTCTCTAGGCTTTTAATGTTGACTAACCATCATGGTTTGTTTCTTAAGTGAAATGTTCTCACTATGTGTGTGCTGTTGTGCTATGCAATATTTTTGCTATGCCAAATATATGTTGTATGTTTAAATCAGTGCCATGTTATCATGACAAATAGTTGCGCGTATCCCGGTAGCCGATGGGCTGCGTGTTAACCATACCAGCCAAGGGTTGCTGACCCCCTCGGGGGCTCCATATTTATTTGCAGGATGTTGATCGAAGAAGTGGAGTGGCTATAGATCGTAGGTCCTGAAATACTTTTGATTATTTTTTGGATGTTGGCCCGGGAAGCGCATGTGCTCCCGTGGCGATATAATTTTTGGTTATCGTTGTCTTACAGTGACAGTAATATTGACGGGATACAGTGTTGGGTTGTAATTAAATACTCGGTATTGTATATTATGTATTTATGGTTTTAGTTCTATGCTCGGGAGTCTGATCATCGGACCGGTACAAATTGTATGTATTCTACCTTGTTAGCCACGTGGGTGGCTAACGGCGTGTAACACCAAACCATTTAGATATTGTTTAGTTGTTTATTTTCCGCTGCGATTTCGGTTATTGTTAAGTGCGTAGTAGGGGTGTTACACCCATAAATGTCAATTCTTCCCTGAACTTAATCTTACACATCCAAGACTCATTTTTTCCAAGTTAATTCTCAAACCCTCTACCCTTAAGTCTTATAACTTTTACAATCACCAACCACGAACCTTTCCTTCCCAAAATTTCTTAACAGTACCCATAACTTTGGGAAGTTACCAAATCTCCCCACAGTTTATACTAATCCATCAAAACCCATTTCACTCTTTTTTTCCTAAGTTTACCTCAATTTTTACCCTAAACTTTCAATTTATAACATGCTCTAACTAACCAAAGTTTACTTCAAGTTTTCAGATCTATCCATCACCACAAAATAACCAAAATTCACCACAAGTTTTATAAGTTAAATAGAACCGAATTACACGTTATTAGGTACCATATTAAACCAAATCATTTGAACCAAAAACCTAACATTAAAAAGCAGTTTAGAACTGTTCTAGAGGTAATTTTCATAATAAATTTTGGCTCTATTATTAAAAATAAGGTAATTTAAGCCTTTATCTTCAAAGTTATCAAACTAGAGGATATATAGATACTCATGCACCACTTACCCCTTTGTTCAGGTTTAAGTTCTCTTGGCTACTTCTCTTGAAATTTAGGACCTTGGACCCAATATAGGGCTTCAAGGGGTTCATAGCTGTGCATGAAGGAAAGGATGAGCATAATAAGGCTGGAAAGATAAACAAGAAAACTTTCGAAGGAAGGTAGGGTAGGAACATAGATCTACCTCTTTGGTATTGGCTTGGGCTAGAATAACCCGAACACTTAATCTCCTCTTGAGTTAGGTTGTTCTACCCTTTTTCATGGAAGAAAGGAAGAGAGTATGACTAGGTTTTAACCCACTTCTAATTTGAAAAAGAGGAGTCATAACGATTAGAGCACCCAAAACCATAAGACCATACCAAAATGTGCTCTAACTACACTCGTCACTTCTTTGTTTCACCAAGAACTGAAATGACCATGTAAATACAGTTTCTTCATATGGTTGGAAAAGTATTTCAAAGAGGAACAAATTTTGCATTGAACAAATGTTCAGAAAGCTTACCGAAAGTTCAAAATTCTTGAAGAAACTAAGCTTACTTGAAAAGATCGGCCCAATTGTCCTCTAATTGCACTTGTCACTTCTTTGTTTCACTCAGAACTGAAACATCCATGGAAATACGATTATTTATATGGAAGGAAATCCTTTTCAAATAGGAACAACTTTGATATTGAAGATAATTTCATAAAGCTTACTGAAAACCCGGAATTCATTTCAGAATTGAGACTAGTTAGAAAGATCAGCTATTAGATTATCTTGCCTTACCCATATCAGAATATGTAACTAAAATGGACAAGGGTATATTAGAATTAAATATCTTAGATATATCTACACAATGATATATGACTTAAGAATTTTGGTGGAGAAATGAAGGAGTTATTATGGCTGGAAGTAGAGGTTGTTTTCTAGTTTTCTCAAGGTGGAATAAGGAAGTGTTCTCTCCTTGTGGAGTTGCATGAAATCGTGAGAATTAATGCAGAAGTGAGTGTGGAAAGTATGATTAATAAGTAAGACTAAAGACTTCAACTTCCAAGGCATGCATGATAGAAAAAGGAAGATAAGTGTAAGGAGGAAGGAGGAATGCATGCATGTTAGAAAAAAGATGACTAGTGTAAGGAGGAAAGAGGAATGAATAAAGGATAGAGTGAAATACCCCAAACTTAGATATGATGTTTAAGTGATAAACTAAGACATAAGGAGGCTAAATAATTCCTTATAAACATTAGGAAACAATTTAAATCAAAGGAAACACAAGGAAACACCATAAGAGCAGTTTAAGCAAAAACGTGCTCTAAGCTTGGAGAGACTTGGGTGAGCACCCAAATATCATTATAAGACCTTAGTAATATCCTAATGGGCATTTTAAGTCAACTACCAAAGAAAACCAAGCTCAAAAACAAGTTAAAACACAAATTGTGCTTTAAGGACTCTTAAAGCACATTTTTGAAAAATTGTCTTAGAAAGGGGTTTTAAGTGGCTAAATGCCCATGATTACTCCTTAATTAACTTTTGTACTACTTAGTATCACATTAGGAAGTCTAAATCAATGGGAAATCAAAAATTTCACAAATATGTGCACTAATTTGTGAATAGTAACCGAATAGTGCCTAGTTTAGTCTTTAGTCAATTAAGTTTAATTAATTGGTCAAACAAGACCATGCCTTGCCTAATTAATGAGGGGTCCAGTTTTCTAAGGGTGTGAGTCACCAAGAGTAGCCAACCAATATTAGAAAAGAAGAGAAAAGTAAGTGGTTTTACTATTTACTTTTAAGGAATCAAAATATCTTTTATGCTACCTCTCTCCTCCTTTCTTCATTCTTCATCTTCTTCACCGATTTTTGCTGCTCCTCTCTTCTTCTTTGACGTGAAGAACAACCCCCATGCTAGCTCCATCGTGCTTTGACCATAACTCATTCATCTTAGCTCCAAAACCAAAACAAAATACATATTCTTCTTAGTTAGCTCAAGCTCTCTCTTTCTATCTTTCCAAAACTTCAAGAGCCTCATTTTGGAGCCAAGGCAAACCGCCATTATAGGAGGAAATACAAGCTTGGAGACTCCATTAGCTTCTCCATTCTCTTAAGGTAAAGAACATGTAAGAAAATCTAGGTTTCCACCATTTCTTCTTCATTACCAAAAATGTATACTCATGGGGCTTCATTGTTATGCCTTGTTCTAGCTTGTTTTCTATTCTCCAAGGGCTAGAGTAGGTCCTTATTGCTTCATATTCAAGCCTATTCTAAGACTCCAAGGTAAAACAATCAATTTAATACCTTAAATCACATTTTAACCTAGAGTTTATTCCTTAAGGTTAGTGCATGGTTTAGTACTCATTAGAATCATTGAATATTGATTAGAACATTGGCAAGGAGAGTTTGGTTGGTGACCAAGATTGTCAAGGAAAAAAGCTAAGGAGGAAAGTTTGTGAAGCTTGTAAAAGAGCAAGGTAAATGTCTTACCTTAAGGTGTTTTAATGCATTAAGGGATGGGGTTTGAATAGGTGATAAGCTTAGCTTAGAGTTTACATTAGGAAAGGGTAATAAAACCTAGGAAAAACAATGATGATATTTGAGAACTTGTGACTAAGGAGCAAATGAGAAAGGAGATAGTTTAAGAATGACAAGGTGAATTATAAGAGAATTTATATTGCAATGGGAGCCTTGTTGTGTGTATTTGCAGGTTAAAGGCGATTATTATGTGGGAAATTCAGTGTTTAAGATTTATGCATTTAAGGGCCTAAGCGCCAAGTCATTTAAGGGCCTAAGTGCCAAGCAATTTAAGTTTATGCACTATGTTGTGATGTAGTGTAGTTTTGGTGTATGATGTGTGTTAAGATGGTGTAATGAGAATTTAGGTGTTCATGGTTGTTTGATGGTGAAAAACTAAATGTTTTGGTGTAACAATATACTAGATAACCCATGTCAAAATTTGGTGAAGATCCTAAGTGTTTAAGATGTGTTAAGGAGATTTCATGACTAAGGAAGCACTAGGAAACTTTAGGAGTTGTTTTGATGAAAAAGAGTGAGTTTAAGGTGTTCTTGAGAACTAGAGTGACTTAGGCATTATCATGGAAGGGTTAGGAATCAAATGAGAATTTTGGGATGGTGGTTAGCAACCATGCAAACCTAGGTTGAAAGAGAGAAAATAATGTATTGAAAGGAGAAGGAACAAACTTGTGAAGAAACTTCAAGAAGTTGCGTAAAGGAATTTTAGATGGTGAAAGATGCTTGGGAGATGATGTTATAGTGGTGAGAAAACATTGTGGCATAGTGGTTATGGTAGGTATGAACCACCACTTAGAAGCCTAGTGAAAAACATTACAAGTGTTGGCATTATTGTAAGGAAAATTCATAATGACTAAGGTGGATATTGGTGAGTGATTTAATGAGTTTAGTGGAGGGCTAAAGGTGTGTTTGAAGTGCCCAAATGAGGTTAGAACATACTAGGGTATAAGGGGTGAAGTGAGTCAAATGGGAATTTGAAAACAAAGGCCTGGAGCCGACCGACCTTAGGGACCGGACCTGCAAGGTCGGTCGAGCCCAGTTTACACTACCGGAAAAGTTTCTTGAATGGACCGACCATGGGGACCGTACTTGCAAGGTCGGTCGGGCTTGTATTTTTGTGTACGAATTGAGTCTCTGGAATGGACCGACCTTGGGACCAGACTTGCAAGGTCGGTCATGCCTAAAATTTTGTACGAGAATTGGTCTCTGGAATTGACTGAACTTGGGACCGACCTTGACAAGTTCGGTCGGGCCTAAATTTTCAACGGGGAAAACTCTCGGGAATGGACCGACCTTGGGGACCGGACTTGCAAGGCCGGTCGGGGTAAAATTTTCAAACGGTAATATGTCCTGGAATGGACCGACCTTGGGTATGGTCGGCCGGTAAGGTCGGTCGGCCTAAAACTTGTAAAAAAAGAAACTTACTCGAAATTCTAAAGATCGTAATTGGTGTTAGGGTATACCCTTAAGAGGGCAATGATGATTAGGAACCTAGGGACCCAAGGAATTAAGTTAAGTATAAACCTTAATGTTTAAAATTAAGTTTATAAGGTTAAGTGGTAAGGACTTAAGAGGGTATTGAATAGGAATCTTTAGGGAATAAGTGAGTTAAGTAAGGTGCAAATAACTAATGGCCTAAAAATGAATGAATGTTTTAGGTTTGTGAATTGGGACCCCGGAGAAGGTTAAACAAGCGACAGTCGACGGTGAACGGTACAGTCTTTCTTGTGACCTGCTTGCTAACGAGGTGTCCCTCGGCTTGTGTGCTATCTGTTTATTTGCTATGACTAAGACAAGATAAAGCATGCAACCGGTTATACTTGTTCTCGTTGTGAATGTGTTTTCTTTACACTAACCCACGAGACTTGAGATTGTTACTAACTAAGCTTAGTACTTATTGAGTTAAGAAGAGGAGTTATATATTGGTATCTGCTGGTTAATACCCGATAAGGTTTAACTAACACATGGGTTGTAAGATTTTCACTAACTGGAACTTAAGGGGGAAGTGAGGAACCCGGGACTGACTCCGGTCCATGCTAAGGAAAAGGGGGTCAGAATCTGAATCAGATCCGTCCTCTGCTTATGGACTTGTCTTCGGACTTGTTGCCTAGGGTCAGTTGCCAGCTCAGCTAAACTGGACTCCCGTCCAAGGTAGGTGGCATTAAGATGGTGCGGTAGGATCACCTAAATCCTAAGTTTAAGATAAGATACAACCATTTCCATTTTAGAAACGGTTTGTATACTGAGATTAAGATAAGGATAAGACTGAGGTAAGTTAAGGAGAACTGAGGATAAGTGGAATCAGGTCTGGAGGAGGTTATTACTAACCCACTTGTTAAGGGAACGCTTGAGTCGTCCATTTGTGTGTAAACTATGTATGTTCATTTGTGGTTTGTTGATTTATTGCATTTCATATTATGATTGTGATTCTAATCAACTTCAATGCTATAGACAATTAGTCGTTGTAGCCCCGTTAGCTTGGGGGCCACGAGAGGGTCGTACCAACATTCGTGCTGACCCCCTTTGGGGGCTGTTTTTACACTTGCAGGTAAGCGGCCCATGAAGTCACACCATGAGAGTAGGAGCGGGTAGACTTAGGTGGGACATTATTTTGAGTACGGGTTGCACCTGTGCACCCGTCTGTTGATATTTAAACTTGAGAAATGTTATGTGGTTTTTGGAGATACTTATAACTCGGTTGGTGTATATATTTTGGATTATCGGTTGTAAATGTTTAAGAAACGGTATTTCTTGTTGTTCAGACCGTGGTAAGGTCCTGGTGTTGGTTTATTTCCGCTGCGATGTTTATGTTTCAGTTGTTAAGTCTACGGTAACCACGATTGGCTTAGGACGGGGTGTTACAAAAAGTGGTATCAGAGCGTAGTTACGCTCTGATCAAGAAACACCGGACATAAGTGACCACCGAGTTAGGATATAAGTTAAGATATAAGTATTGGGTTAAGGGTGTGAGAAATTAGAGTGAGTATAGTCAGATGACCACTATTAAGTGTGGATCGTCTTTACCGTCTATGGACGATACAAATCCTTGAGCCGAAACCGTTATGGATTTGAACCTAATGTGAGTTGTGCTTATTCAGATGTAGGGAAGGAGAGGAGGCCGAGGCCATGGTCGAGGCGACGAGGCTGAGATACCGGAAGGGCAAACAATCGCGGAGATCGTGGCTGCCGCATTGGAGCACATGGGCTATTAGCCTAGTGCACCCCCACCTCCACCGCCACAGCCCCGGGAACCTAACTGGGTGAAGAGTCTAGCTGACCTTCGACACGCTCATTTTAAGGGGGAGACAGATCCCGCCATGCTTGAGGCGTACATCTCCGAACTGGAGACCGCCTTCGAGACCCTTGACGTCCCTGCTGGGATCAAGGTACGTCTGGTTGCGTTCTACCTGAAAGGGGCGGCAGAAGATTGGTGGAAGCTGGTGAGGGCCGAGCATGTGGCCAATCCAGAGTTCGGCTGGGAGCAGTACACAGCATTGCTACGAGCTAAGTACTATCCCGCCCATGTCGAGACAAAGAAGCGCCTACAGTTGGATGCGCTTAAGCAGACCGACAAGATGACGGTGGACGAGTATTACTCAGAGTTCACCGCCTTGCTCCGTCTTCTGCCAGGTCTTGGATATTCAGACCAGATACTGGTGGACCGCTTCTATGGCGGGCTTAGCCATCGACTCCGCTACGGCATGGGGCCGACGAGCTATACTACCTTGCAGGTAATAAGAACGACTATGATATGACTATGTGAGTAAGATTTAGATTGTGAGAAATAAGAGAAACTAATACTTTGGAAAGCAGGAGTGCTATCATGCCACTGCTAATGTTGAGATAACCGTCCAGCTGAGGGACGAGGACAATGCTAAGAGAAAGAACGCTGGGAAGAGCACCGAGCATCAAGGGCAAGGAGGGTACAAGAAACAGAAGTACCAGCCTCAAGCCCATAAAAGTCAGAACCAAAAAGGGAAGGAGGAAAAGGAGAAGGCTCCAGAAGAGCCACTGAAGTTGACATATGCATATGCAGCTAAGCCTCTGCGCTCAAGGGCACCAAAGGGATATGAGACTGATAAGGGAGCCGGTGGTGGCTACCAGCGACGCTACATCTGTCAGTGGTGTCACAAGGACCACCCCGGGCTCGATTGTAAGGGGAACAAGGTTGAGTGCAACTATTGTGGGGTTATGGGCACCGAGCATACGAGTGTTTCCGAAACCCCGCTAGCAGAGCCTTTAGGCCCGAGATGAAGGGCAAGGGCAAGACCGATCAGGGAGCTGGATCTGACGGTCAGAGAAGGGTGCAGCAAGCTACAGATAAGAACCCACGGATATCCCAGAAGTCGGGACCCACACTACACGTGGTGGACCGGGACGATGAGCCTGAACCCTCATCGAGGCCAGGTACCGCTACGAACCATTTAGTAATAAAATTGCCTGCTTACCGCATTACATGCATGCTTGGTAAATAAATGAGTTAAGTGAGAATAAGAAAAGATTAGACCTTAAGTAAGATATAACCTATTACCACCTTAGGAAACTTCAACATTTGTTATCCAATACCTTCGACACCTAACCTGGAGGACACCGACATCAAAACCCGAGACTTTTCAACCGAACAATGTCAGGTTTCGCCCAGGTATGATTTTATTAAGGGGATACCTGACATTAGCAGCACAAATAGCCATCATCAGGCGATGCGGTCAACTAGGAGTGGGACCGGGAGGTTTTTATACATCAGAGTACCCAGGAGGAGCAAGAATGAAGTTAAAGATGATGAGCTTAGGCAAGGATTGGAATCCTTATGCCAAGACGTACCAAACCACAAGGATACAAGATGGAGTCTCTTTACCGGGAATACCCGAAGAGTTCCATCCAGTTATTACACAAGTCGTGGAGATCGCTCAGCAGTTGGAAGCTGACCCAATTCCGGACATACGAGCAGACATCTGCATTATAAACTTCTACGAGAAAGATGGGCGACTTGGACTACATCAGGATAAGGACGAGACAACGGAGTCTCACGAAAGGGGGATACCCGTAGTGTCTTGGTCCATTGGGGATGACGCTGAATTTTTGTACGGCGAGCAGAAGCGTGCGGACCATGCTAATAAGTTAATACTTAAGTCAGGGGATGTATTAGTAATGGGAGGAAAATCAAGGATGTTGTACCATGGGATTAAGAGAATCAAGCTGAATACAGCACCGTCAGCAGTAATCAATGCGACGCATATGAGACCAGGACGGTTAAACCTAACCTTTAGACAATATTAGCCATGTAACGTATTAAGTATGAAGTAAGGATTGAAATGTAAGGAAGAAGCACATGCTGTAAACAGGATGGTTATGAATAAAATAACAGTGTTGTTCATATTAATTGTTACGACTCTTGTTATACCATCATTACTCATGAAGCTTGTGAATACAATTAGGTTATGGACTCGGTACGGAAGGTGCGCTAAGCATACTTACTGAGGCACAGGCCGACGCAAGCGGTACTATCCTCACCGGCATCTTTCCGATTAATGGAATTGAGGCATCAGTTCTCTTCGACTCAGGGGCCTCGCATACCTTTATCTCGACATCTTTTGTGAGAAGGTTGGGGCTAGACGCCGATGAGCTACCCGACTTCACGGTTACGCTCCCGTCTAAAGAGAAGGTTCGTTGCACTCGCTACTACCGAGGAGCCATTGTCAGAATTAAGGGGGAAGATTTTCCAGTCAGTTGTATTGAGTTTAAGGAATTGGGATTTGATGTGATTTTCGGGATGAATTGGTTGGAGCGGCACAAGGGTCGTATCCTCTGTGCCGAGCATAGACTGCTGCTCAGGAGTCCATCTGGGGTAACAATATCATACCGCCAGAGGCCCAGAGAGCCTTCGACTAAGATCATCACCGCTATGGCAATGTATAAGGAGTTGAGGAGGAAGAAAGAAGTATATCTCTGCTATGTCCAGGACATAGAGAGGGACCCCGAGTTCGACCCCGACTTACTGGTAGTGTCGGAGTTCCCCGATCTGTTTCCACGGGAACTGCCCGGCATGCCACCCACTCGGGAGGTAGAGTTCACCATTGAGCTGCTACCAGGAACCGGACCGATAGCGAAGGCACCATACCGCATGGCTCCGACAGAAATGAATGAGTTAAAGGATCAGTTGAAAGACTTGTTACATAAGGGATTTATTAGACCAAGTATATCACCATGGGGAGCGCCAGCTCTCTTCGAGAAGAAGAAGGATGGTAGTCTGATAAGTGTGAAATATATATACTTTTATGGTTAATTTGACTTAATATTTGTAATGAATTGGCTTATATTTCACTCTTATCTTATGTTTTTCTAATATTTATTATTTACATGAGAACTGATATATTTTATTTGTTAAATGCAGGAAAAAGTCTCAAATTTACATTCTACATATTTTAAGGACTTCAACACAACAAACGGATATATATACATGTTATACATGTTATACATATTATATATATACCTGTTATATAACATGTGTATATACATAACATGTATAACACGAATATATATATTTAGTAATGTATAGCGTGTGTATATATATTTAACATATAATGGAGGGCACGGCTTTTGAAGAAAAAGGAGAATGAAGATGTTCTGCTACATTGAATTAAATTGGCTGGGTGCACACGTGAATAAGGAATTGGGCTACACAAGTTAATTGAGATGGGGCCGGCTCCAATATGGGCAAGAAATCAACGTTGGAGTCCAAAAGAGTAGTTCTTCTTGTCTTCTTTTCTTTGGGGGCTGAAGTCGGTGTGTTTAAAATAAAAAGGAAGTCGAGAGATAAAAAAATATATAAAAGATAGAAAAGAGGGAGTCGGCGCCGCTATTTCCGGTGGGATCTATCATTCAACAATTCATTGACGGCTATACATACGCATACCATTACTCTCCAGGGGGAGGGAGTCATGAGTATTCATCCACCAGAGCAATATTACTCCATATACTCAATCAACCCCTACACCAATTGATATACATTCGATCATCAAATTCTCCAATATTTTATCCAGAGCCGTATACACCATCGCCATACACATCATTCTCCAGTATTCAACTCGCCCAGACTATTCCATTCAGCCATACTCCCGTCCACGCACATTCACCATCACCACCCGACAGCACCTTCATCCTGTTCGACGAGGAGACGGGCGCAACGATTCGACGAGGAGTCAAGAATAAGAACCGGGACATATCAAGGGGCATTAGTAACTCATTTTTATTTGTTCCGTTATCATTACGTGTTATATTTTTATTCTTTATGTGTTATTTTATGTTCGTGACAATGGTTGTTTTCGTTTCTAAAACCATGAGCGAGTAGTTTTATTTAGCTTCCCGGGTTAGGGAAGCGAGTCTTTTTAGCAGAATTCATGTTATGTAAATTTGTCACTGTTATTATAATTTTGCAATACTTTGATTTCAGTCCTTAATGCACTTAGATTTTCTGGCCAATTTTCTAAGTGATTTTTGTAGAACTTATATCAAAATGCGGTGCTGAGATTGGGTTCTAGACATAGGAAATCAAACCGGATTAATGACTAGAAGCATGGCTTGCCTATAGGTTAATCTGTCTCTAATAGGAATTGTGTTTATTGCAATTAACTTGAATTTAACTTGGGCATGGTTTGCGGCTTGTTAATTCAGTTAATTAGGGTTCGTTGTACAAGGACCGGTCAACGAACTATTTATAATTCCTGAGTTTATTGCATAAAATAGTGAAAATTGTTGTTAATTGAATTCGACGAAATAGACGAGTGGAATAACCCGGGGAGCGTTTTTAATTCATTAGATTTTTAAACCGACATTTGCTTTGTTTATTTTTATCGTTTTGTTATTTTATTATTTTGTGTTCGTTATTTGTTTTGAATTAATTGAAAACCTGAAAAAGTGACAATTTCCCGTTTTCTTAGTTTAATTTAGTTTCTCAGTTAGACTAATAATTTGTCAGTTAATTGAACGAGGTCCCTGAGTTCGACAACCCACTTAATCACTATACCCGCAAAACGATAGGTACACTGCCTAGGTAGAAGTATAGTAACATATATTTCTGCTAACAAGTTTTTGGCGCCGTTGTCGGGGACCTCTGGCATGGTTAATTGACATATTTATTATTTGATTGAGTTTGTTTTAGTTTTTCTTCTTTTTATTTTATTCTAAGTATTTTTTTTCCTTTTCTTTTTCTTTGTTTCGTTTTTTTATTATTACTTTACGTTAAAGTTGCTAGTTAGATTATTTAGTTTTTCTTATGTGTTTTCATTACGTTTAGCTTAGTACATGGTTTATTAATTTTTGCAAGAGAATAGGCTACGTATATTAATTGACTTTTGAATCCAGTTTCTTCCTTTAGTTTTTTGTATTCGTTCGATATTTTGGCATAGGTGGTCCATTACCTGATTTTGAATTGGAGATTGAGAGATACTTCCATAGCAGACGACAGTTGCAATTCAACATGGCTGACTGCACATTGAATGAGCATCAACAACCATCGGTCGAGGGGAGACCTTCTGCTATTATTCTCCCCGAGATTACACCAGCAGAGATGGAGGCCTGGCAGTTCAAGACTAGCTACATTACCACACTTTTTCATCAAGGCCAGTTTAGTGGGGTCGAATCTGACGACACACCACATCACATATCAAGGTTCCTAGATTTTTGTAATGCTTTCAACAAGACCGGAAACCTGAACCAGAGGATTCGACTACAGCTGTTTCCATACTCCTTGAAGGATGGAGCTTCCAGATGGCTGAGGAGTTTGCAGCCACAGAGTATCACAACTTGGGCGGAGCTAGCACGTAAGTTTCTGAACAAATACTACCCACCATCCAAGACCAGAGAAAAGATAGGTGAGATTAATAGTTTTTGTCAGGAACCAGGTGAGTCTCTATATGATTCATGGGATAGATTTAGAGAGCTTCAGATTTTATGCCCGCACCATGGTATGAGTGATAGAGATTTAGTATTAGCATTCTTTAGTGGCTTAAATGATTCAAATAAATTGTTACTAAACTCTGCATCTGGAGGAAATTTCATGAATAAGACAGGTGCAGCAGCAATTGAGCTTCTAGATTCAATGACCGCGAGCACCAGACAGTGGTGTAAGAACAAGGGGAGAGGAGAGGCCAAGAAAGAGGCCGGACTTTATCATTTGCCCCCGCAGGACCATCTATCTGCTCAGTTGACAGCCATAGCAAAAGTAGTGGAGAAGCTCACTCTTGGTCAGACGCAGCAACCGGTGAAGGCAGCAGCTACTTCTTCCCAATACCTGACACCTTGCTGTGATATTTGTGGAGGAGCCCACGAGACTTACAACTGCGAGGGACCTGGGTACGTCAGTAATCCAGAAGAGGTAAATTCTATAAACAACCGACCAGGTACCTCTTTTCCTAATGCTTATGGTCAAAATAGTTGGAGAAATAATCAGCAGTCTCAGTGGCAAGGTAATGATCAGTTTATGGGCAATAATTTTTATAATCAGCATAATAGACAATCTCATTTTAATAGACAGCATGATCATGCTCAAAATTCACAGGAAAGTAACAGCAAGATCGAGAGCATGTTTGCAGAGTTGCTGAAACAGGGTCAGGCTACTAAATGTAGAATTGCAGACTTGGAGGCCAAATTTGCTGATCAAGCCTACATAAATCAGAGTGTAGAGAGGCAGTTGAGTCAGATGTCACAGCAGTTGGCACAAATGCGGGTAGGGTCGCTTCCAAATCGACCAAAACCAAATCCAGTAGCACATTGTAAATCAATAACATTGGACGGTGGGAAGCGACCAGAACCTAGTGCTCCTGAAGCTGCAAAAGAAACTCTGAGGCATGAAATTATAGAAGTTGAGGACTCCAACAGCAAAGTAGAAAAATCCAAGGAGGAGGAGTCTCCTGAAACTCAACCTACTTTATTTTCTTTTTCTGATTCTCGAATTGCATTAATAAAATCATTGCCATATCCTGTTCCAGTTTTGATGAGTGATTATGATAAGCAATTTGAGAAATTCCTGAGCTTCATGGAACTGTTAACTGCTAAATGTTCTTTTGAATATATTTGTACTAGGATGCCCAATTATGCTAAATTTTTAAAGAAACCAAGATTTGATAAGCGTAATTTATAGGAGCATGAGACAGTGGAGTTAACAGAGACGGTCTCGGCAGTCCTTCTAAAGAAGCTCCCTCCTAAGCTTGGTGATCCTAGACTCCCCATCATACCTTGCTCTATTGAAAAGGTAAATTGTGGTAAAGGTTTGTGCGATCTAGGTGCTAGCATCAACTTAATGCCTTTATCAGTTTTTAATAAACTAGGAGTTGGTCAATGTTCCCCTACTTCCATTCGATTGCAATTAGCTGACTGCTCCATAGTTTGTCCAAAGGGTAAGGTGGAGGACTTAATAGTGACAGTAGGAAAATTCTCTTTTCCTGCTGATTTTATCGTTGTAGAGATGGAGGAGGATTCGGAAGTACCTATTATTTTAGGTAGACCTTTTATGCGCACTGCTCGTATTTTAATAGATGCAGAAGAAGGGAAAATAATATTGCGATATCATAATGAGCAGGTCTCTTTTGATATGACTCCTAATAAGAGAAATCTTGCAGGAGTTCAGTTTTGTTCTGGTATAGCTATTGTTGACTCTTCAGTGCAGGAGATAGGATTGCAGAGAGAGCCTAAGGTGCCTAAAACTTTTCTAAAGATCACCAAGACATGTAAGAGAACTAAGGTGCTAGTCAAGAAGAAACATTCTTCTGCTGCCCACATGACTGAGGCGCCGGACAAAGGTAATGATCATATTTATTTTGTTTATCTGGACGACTTTTATGCTGGAATGCACACCCCTAAACGAGTACGACAAAAGAAGAAAGTTGAAACAGTTTGGCGGTTTAAGCGGATTCTTCACCCAAATAGAAGATGTCTAGTGGATCCTAGTAAGCGTAACCCTCCAGATTCAACACGTGGCAATGAGATGACGTAATCGAGGGAAAGTCTAGCCAAAGACTATAAAGAAGGGCGGCTGACTGGGAGGCAACCCACTGGTAGTGAAATACCCCAAACCTTGATATGTGGTTTAAATATCAAACTATGGTATGTAAAGGCTAAAAAGTGCCTTAGAAACACCAGTGAACAATTTAAACCATAGTAAAACACAATAAAGCACTAAGATACAGTTTGAGCAAAAACATGCTCTAAGCTAGGAGTGAACTTGGTTAGGACCCAAAGAGCCTACCAAGACTTAACGAT
This sequence comes from Limonium bicolor, assembly GCA_023374045.1. NCBI lineage: Eukaryota > Viridiplantae > Streptophyta > Magnoliopsida > Caryophyllales > Plumbaginaceae > Limonium > Limonium bicolor. The sequence goes on along the minus strand of CM041778.1, from coordinate 255,182,758 downwards.
ATTCAATTATGATTTAATAAGGCAAATTAAGTCCTTGAGAAACATTGGTAGACAATTAAACCAAACAGAACACAAGAATATACCTTAAAGTCAATAAGAGCAAAAATGTGCTCTAAGCTTGGGATAAATTTGTATAAGACCTAATGGTCATACCTATACCTTATAAATATGTTAATGAACATATTAAATCAATTATTAAAGAAAACCAAGCTTGAAAACAAGTTAAAACACAAAATGTGCTTTAAGGAGTCTTAAAGCACGTTTTTGAAAAATTGTCTTGTAAATGAGTTTTGAATGGCTAAATGTCCATCATTACTCTTTAATTAACATTTGTACTATATAGTATCACATTTGGAAGTCTATATCAATGGGAAATCAAAAATTTCACTTCTATGTGCCTTGTTTTTATGAATAGTAACTTTTATAAGCTAGTTTGTAACATATGTTATTATAAGTAAGTTAATTGGTCAACAAAGACCAAAACACCCCTAGACTACTAATGGGGGCCGGTTTTTATGAGGTGAGTCATCACCTTGTAAGTTAACCAAACAAATAACAAATACTAAAGCACCTTACTATTTGCTTTATTACATAATATCTTCCAAAAGTAGAACCTATCTTCATTCTCCCATTTCCCTTCATTTCACACGGTCTCCAACCTCTCTTCTCCCTTTCCTTCGGTGATGCTACAGCTCAAGCACCATCTTCAAGCTTTGATCTCTTGTAACTCCTAGCTCCATGGTCCAAATTCAATTTCAAGACCACCATTCTTCTAGTTGGAGCAAGCTCTACACTTCTATCTTTTCAAATCTTCAAGAACTCAATTTTGGTGCCATGGAGATTCAACATTGAAGGAGCTTGAGCTCACCTTTTCACATATTATTGTCCTCCTTTGCTTCAAGGTAAGGAAACTCAAAGAAAAATGATGTTTCCTTCATGTTTTGTGTTGTCCGAAAATTCACCTCACAATGGTGTTTTCACCTTGCTTGTTTTAGCTTCATTTGAATCTTCCAAGGGCTAGGAGGAGTCCTCTCTTGATACTCATTCAAGCTCTCTTTCCATTCCAAGGTAAAACAATCATTTTAATACCTTAAGATAAAATATGTAACTAGGGTTTACAATGAGATGAAGCTTAAAGCTTGTATACCCATTATATTATTTGTACATTGTTTAGAAGTGGACAAACATCCTTACCGGTTTTACAAGGAAACAAGAAAGAAGTTTGTGAGGAAAAAAAAGAGGTAAACAAACTATCTCAATGTAGTTTAAATGCCTTAGGAAAATGAGCTTGATTTGCTTAATAAAATACCTAAGGAGCCAAAGGTGAATGACCTAGTGAAATGCTCTCAAGGAAACTATTAAAGGGCATATGTGTTGTTGTATGTAATTGCAGGTTAAAGGCAATATATATGTGGGAGATTCAGTGTTTAAGTTTAATGTATTTAAGGGCCTAAGAGCCATGTTATTTAAGGGCCTAAGTGCCAAGCAATTTAAGTTTATGCACTATATAGTGATGTAATGTAAATTTGGTGAAGTTTTGTGTGTGAGAAAGTTCTTGGTGGATTTTAGGTGTTCTTGAATGGAATAAGGTAAAAACCTAAGTGTTTGGATGTGAGAATATACAAGTGAAGCTATGGCAAAATTTGGAAAATGTGTAAGAAGTTCTAAGTGTTTTAAATAAGTTTTGGTGAACTAGGAAGTGTTAAAGGTGAAAAAATGTTTTACTTGGGAAGAAAACATGTACTAAGGTGATGTAGAGTGATACAAGGATTTAGGTATTATCTTGGAAGTTCTAGGAATTCAATGTGTGTTTTTGAGAATGTTGATGTACAAGAAAGAAATGATGTTTAGGTAAGATGTGAAAAGGAGAGTTAGTTAGTAAGAAAAGTAGTTTGAGGGATGATGTTGTAGTGGTGAGGAAACATTATTGGCATAGTGGTTATCATAGGCATGAAACACCACTTGGAAAACTAAGGAGGAAATAACATAAGTGTTAGGAATTTCGGTATGAAATGAGTAAGTGTTTAAGGTGATAGATAATGAGTTTCATGGATGTTGTATGAGGATATAAGTGTACCAAATGATGTTAGAAAACATTAGGAGGCCTTAGGAGAAGTTTGGAGTTAAATGGGCAATGGAAAATAAGGGTCTGGAGCAGACCGACCTTGCGACCGAACTTGCCAAGGTCGGTCGAGCCCAGTTTACCCTACGAGAATTGGTTTCTGGAATGGACCGACCTTGGGGACCGGACTTTCAAGGTCGGTCGGGCTTGTATTTTGTGTATGAATTAAGTTTCTGGAATCGACCGAACATAGGACCGGACTTGGCAAGTTCGGTCGGGCCTGAATTTTCAAAGGGAAGAAACTCTCGGGAATGGACCGAACATGCGACCGAACTTACAAGGTCGGTCGGAGTAGAATTTTTTACTGTAATGTGTTCTGGAATGGCCCGACCTTGTGCAAGGTCGGTCGGTAGGGTCGGTTGGACCAAAAACATGGTTTAAGGTTATAAAATGATATGTAATGATGGGGATTGATTAGTAATGATGTTATAAGGTTGTTTAAGACTTGTTAGGTGAGTCATAATGACAATTTAGTGGGGGAAAAGATGTATTAAAATGTAAAAGTAAAACAAGTTAAAAAGTGAAGTTATGTAACTAAGTTAACGGGGAAAAGTTATAAGCATTAGACTTTAAACAAACATGTTACCCCGATGTTAATAAAAGTACATGTAATGTTATCAGTTGTCCGATAATTTGCTCGAGGAACATAAGTGGACATGATAAAGTGGACTCCGGTGACAGGTATGGTTTTCTTGCAACCTGTGTCCTACCGGATTACACCGGCTTGTATGCCAATGTGTTTTTCTGTATGTTTGCCACGTTGTAAGATTAAACATGTAATGAGTTTACAGTAATTCATTTATGTGGCGTGTTCAACTCCGATACCATCTAACCTCGGAAGTGTTAACCTTAGTTAACTGAGTCTAGGATCACATGGGAGTTCGGTATTCAGAGTAAACGACCCGAACCATGGGACGTTCTAACCACGGCTATGCGTGTGTTAATTGTGTGATATGTGTATGTGAATGTAGGGATCTCCCTTGTGTGTTTAACCCAGTTGTAATACTGTATGGCGTGTAGTTATGATAGACTCCATAGTGGGGTTCTAACTAATATCTAAAGTAAGTATGTACTAACAGTGGTGAGGAATCCGGTTTGGCTAGTCGCGCGTTGTTTGGGAGTGGGTATCCTTCTTAGCCTTACCCTTCTCTCTATTATGGTTGTTTCCCTCACGGGTTATGATCTCCCATTAGCTTACTCCAAAGCTTAGCTATTCTGACTTATGATCGGTTTATGGGGAACATGTGTTTGTGTGGTGTGTTCGGGCCACCAAACCCGAACCATCTTAACTTAAGTTACTCGTCCGACTATTAAGACGGTAATGAGTGTTGTTGTTGTTGTATAACGAGCTTATCATGAGGGTGACATCATTCTCTAGGCTCACCAGTGAATTAACAATGTTTGGGTCGGTTCCTAAGAGAACCGTTCCCGTTATGTTATGTGTTGATGGTGTAAAGCAATGTCTATTTGCGATGTCATTATGTGCACGTTGATACGTGAAAAGTGTTGTTATGTGTTGTTATGTGTTGTATGTTATATGTTGTATAATGTGGAGTATGTGGATCATGGATATGAATCCCAGTTTGTGATAAGAGGCGTTTGAGGGTAACCCGATTAATGGGTAGTTGTCGTCTATTAAGGAAGGAGCTCCATTAGAGGAGAAACACTATAGGGATAATGAATACCATGAGTGACTTATCAAATAAGGATGTATTATTCGTTTATTGAGCCCATTGAGGCGAAATGTTATGTGTTGTGTGTTTACAGTTGCGTGCATGATTTAAATATAATCAACCGCATGCTAAGACGACAATTAGATGTGCGTGGCCCGGTAGCATGTGGGCTGCGGGATTACCATACCAGCAAAGGTGCTGAGCCAAGTGTATATATACAGTAGGTGTAGTAAGACCGAAATTGTTATCAGCATCAGTTTATAAATACTCGGTACAGTGGAATGGTGTATGTTGTTGTTGTGTTAATGGAAAGGGATAGTAATGTGTAGTCGCTCGGGAGTCTAGTCCATCAGACCGGTACAATTGTATATGTAATAGCCTTGTTAGCCACGTGGGTGGTTAACGGCGTGTAACACCAAGGAGTTAAGTAATGTGATAAAGTTTGTTTCCGCTGCAGTTTGTTGTTAAGTGTGTTAATGTTGGAAGGGGAGTTACAAAAAGTGGTATCAGAGCGAAGTATTGCTCTGATGACTGAATTACCGAGCTTAGGAGGTACCGAGTTAGGATTTTAGTACCTTAGGTTAAGGGTTGAGTGATAGCGTGAGAGATACGCTAGTTAGGCATTACCAGTGTGTACTGGAAACCTACAATATCCATCCCACCCTCCATAATCCCTGTTTTATAACTTGGGAAGGAACGCCAGAGAGATGAAAGTCCTCTCATACTCGGGATACCCGATCTGGCTGCTATTAAATACCTCTAAAGGTACGGAGAACCTGTCATACGGTAGATCCCGAAAACTGGGAATCCCGGAGACGGTTTCCATCTGAACATTGTTAACCGCATTTAATAGCGAAGAATGAAGAATTTTGTGTATAAGAGAATAGAATTTCCGGCAACCTGGGTCGACATGCCGAGCAGTCGAGGATAACCAGCTTGCAACGCACCGACCGTGCAATAGGCAAGAAGTGGATTAGTGAAACCCGAGACGAGTGTCTACGGGACCACAGTTGATAAATAATACACCAACGGTATACGACAAGGGAACTACAACGTAGTGCCCAAACAAGAGACAAGTCTTAGTGACCACGACAAGTGTGTGGAACGGGCTACGAGAGGATGCAGTACTAAGTAAGAAAAGGGGGTCTCCCAGAATGGGAAACACCCTAGCTAATGATTACCATGTGAAGACAGTGAGAAGTCACCCAGAGGATTTATTGTCAGGACAGTAAGATCAGTGAGGGCCAACAAGGCCACTGATGACAGTGCGGGTAAAAACAATACCACGACCGGTATGTGTTAAACCGATAGCCAGTTAGCATGGCGCACTTGCCATAGCAAGTGCTGCTATAACAGGGCTGTTCGGGAAATTTGTAACCACCACAAAGTACTTGGTAAAGTACCATAAAGTTAAATGTGATCGTCATAACAGTGGAAGGGCCTGCTAGCCTAACCTCTGTAATTGTAAGTACACCAGTCAGCAAGAAGCTAGATTTGGTTAAGGTAAGAAGGCATTGTAAAACCATGAGAATTTTTCTTTCAACCCAGATTTATTCAAACTCTTTTCTTTTCAAAACCAAATTTTCTTTCAAACCAATACTTCTTTCTAACCTTCTTCTAAACCAAACCAGTAAAACCAAGGGCAGTTGATAAAGATACAACTGTGGATAAACTTTCCCTCGATTAAGTTCGGGAAGCACAGGGTGCATATTGTCACAGGACAATATAAGGGGAGCTGACAACAGAATACTTCACTTAGGCGTGTGGCAGACAATATGAGTGTACTAACTGAAATGTGGGACGACCGCACTCCGATAGGAGCTTGTGGGCCTGACAGACCTACTTATGGGTTAGTTAGGTAAGTAGTAATGTATCAGTAGGGTACCCCACATATGTATACAAGTAGAGTCCGGAACACGGGAAGTAGTCGACTCCGTACTACGGTCAACAGTGTAAGTCAATCAAGAGCAAAGGATTACCATGAATGGTTGAAGTAAAGGAACAAGTCAAGTTAATGAGACTAAAGGAATTAGTGAATTCCTTTCAAGGAAATGTTTAAGAGTCAGGAGGTGCGAAGTGCACTAACTGTAATGTAAAGACATCGTATATGTCTTAAGAATCCTTAGGGATAAACATGATAGCTGGAACGGAGACCCAGCGTGAACCAGATGTAATAGTATAACTTAAAAACACCCAGGAGCAATCCTTGAAGGGTGTTTACGTCAACAAGTGTTGCATGAAATGACGTGGCAGAAACACCAGGGTTGAAACTAACACCCAGTTTAGACATAAGTTGTCAGGAGATGGACTGACAAACCTAAGGGGCATCCCATGAAAGGAAACAGAATGCAACGACCTTGTCATGGAGCCCAATATTGACATCCAAACCATGTAATGTTGTAGAGAGAAGTACATGTGTGTGGACAGCCTACAATGAGCACAACTCAAGGCAGTAAGGCTTACAAGCCACAAATAAAATGTGTTATATAAATTAGATTGATTGCAGAAGTTTATGTTATATAAGTGAATAGAGTGGAGAACGAACCACTGCATTAAGAGTGGGGATACCTCTCGATATTGTGAGACCGTAGGAGCGGTAGTTATGTGAATCAAGCTCAAGAAACATGTTAAGGATGGAGGATATCATTATTGGAAGAGAGCAGTTAGTTTAGTACCATGTGAAACACCCAGATGAATAACAGCAGCTTGTAACTCGAGTGAGCTACGCTCAAGGAGCATTCAGTAGTCATCCAAAGGAATGACGAACCAAAATACGAGTGATGTAAGTATATGTGTGGAAGTTAATGTGACAGTAAATACCATATAAGTTGGTGTTATACAATAAGTAAGAGCACGGTACGCAGCAAGCAACCGTTGTATAAGTGTTGTTAAATAATGATATGGCAGATAAGAGCAGTTATGAATTAAATTCAGTGGTGATGCAAGGTAAGTGATGATAAACAAACTAGGCAGTAAGCCAGTAGCCAGTATTAGGAGATCAGAATCTCAATGAAACACAGTGTGGATTCCGTTGCGAATCGCATGAGAGATTTCCTGTCAAGAGTTTACACCTCTGCACTCTGTATGATTGAGTGTTTTGGTATTGCATTTGAACAGTAATGATCGAGTGCGATGGAAAGGGTTTTGGGAAATGTTAATTGTGGTGGAAACAGAAAACGGCTTATAACGCCATAGTGATTGATGCATAGGGAAATGCAAAGATATACCATGAAAGGGTACTTGTACAGAACCAAATGTGGAGACATGATTAATAGTAAGTGACTACAGTAGCACTAACTGCCAAATATTGGTATGGAATATGCCCCAAATGTTGTAAACAGCTGAGAGAGCACTACACACTAGGTAGTAGCTCAATCTCAACCGACAGTAAGTCGGAAGGGAAAAGTCAATCATTGTGAAATACATAGCTGTATATACATTAAATTACTATGGAAGTGGATATAAAGTTTATAACTCACCGAATTCACTAACGGTGAGAGATACCACGCGTCGGTTGAGAAACCATTGTTACCAAGATGAAGGTGACAATTGGGGATGTACAATACAGTAAGAATAACAAAAAGGGGCAATTAAGCTGTACAGTTACTAGAGTTTCGCAGCAGAAACTAGTGAGCCAGTGATTCAAGTGTTGAATGTACATGGTGAACAAGAGTGAATGGCTAATTATTAACGCCTAGAAGCCTAACAGGCCAGAATCAAAACCAACTAAGATTTTAAACAAACTCCAATGAGAATTCTTGGTTTAGGGACTAAACCGCCAATATGGTTAAGATCCTCTAATCAGAATCCATTGTGTAATAGACCGCGTGGAAGTTAAAGCACTTCACGACGGTAGAACATTTTAAGCCAATGTTCAGTGACTGATTACGTGGGTGTAATCCCTTTTAAGGGGGGTAGAGCGCAAAACCACTTAGTGTGCATTACCGTACAAGTGTACATGACTTATGGTGTGCATAGCACAAATAATTTGTTTTGATGATTGATGTGTGTGTTACGTAAACATACACATTCATTCATGGTTTAATTGTGGTAATTGCGCACAGATGATGCGAATACCATTGTGATAAGTGTGTTGATTTGTTAACAGTGGTGTGTGATAGTACAAGTGCGGGAGTAGAGGAACTCCCGGGGGAACAAAACCCCGACAGTGTATAAATGTGAAACTGTGTGATGTATTTTGATAAAATGTATGTGTATATATATACTATATAGTAATCCATGAAAGGGTATGAAACCGACATAGAACCTAGCGAGAATAAGATTCCCTAGGCAACAGGATCAAGGTGTATGGAAATAACTGATAGACGAAGTTCTATCCCTTGGAGATGTTATGATCATGACTAGAATGATTTAAAAGATAGAAAATTGGAAATGAGTGATTTATTTGATGCTTGAAATTGAAGTGGGAGGTGAAACTTGATTATCATGAGATCAAGGGAAGCCGAACAAATTGGGGTGGAAGGATAGTTCAACACTGATGCTGATCACATCAGGGTTGGATGATTCTTGAAGCTCCCTAAAAGTGGTCACAAATAACCACGCTAAGAAAAGAAGCAAAGAGCATAAGTTGGACTTGGAGTTGTGTGTGTTTCCAAAAGGATTTTCAATTGGTACTTATAAAACGTCGATAGATACTTTACATAATTTTAGTTCTCTCACTTAACCTCACAAGGAAATTTTAAATTTAAGTGATTGTTTTGATCTCCCAAAGGCACGGGGACGGAAGGTGTCCATCGCGACTGGGTTCTGCGGGATCACAGTGTATATCAAAGATATTTTTGATTGCTATACATGCTATGACATGTTGTGTGGTATGTGTAATAAATATTATTGTGACCTTGAGTTCCTAAAGTGTATGCTATTAAGACCTATGAGTCTAAATGTGTTGTGTTACATAGACCTATGTGTCTAAAGGCTGTTATGTTATCAAGACCTATGTGTCTAAATGTTGTTATGTTACCCAAGACTAGAGAGTCTAAGGGTTGTTATGTATGTGTAAATGTTGTTAAGATACCCGGACCATTGAGTCCGAGGTTATCTTGTGAATATGTTATGTTATGTATAGATGTGAATGTGTTACCCGGACCATTAAGTCCAAGGTTGTGATGTAAAGTGTGTTTGGTTATGGAAGTTTATTTCCAAGTGATTCCTGCGTTCTAATCCAAGTGAAGTGTGGGAAGTGTGAACTTCGAGGACGAAGTTCTTTTAAGGGGGGTAGATTGAAATACCCCAAACCTTGATATGTGGTTTAAATATCAAACTATGGTATGTAAAGTCTAAAAAGTGCCTTAGAAACACCAGTGAACAATTTAAACCATAGTAAAACGCAATAAAGCACTAAGATACAGTTTGAGCAAAAACATGCTCTAAGCTAGGAGTGAACTTGGTTAGGACCCAAAGAGCCTACCAAGACTTAAAGATATTCAATTATGATTTAATAAGGCAAATTAAGTCCTTAGGAAACCTTGGTAGACAATTAAACCAAACAGAACACAAGTATATACCTTAAAGTCAATAAGAGCAAAAATGTGCTCTAAGCTTGGGATAAATTTGTATAAGACCTAATGGTCATACCTATACCTTATAAATATGTTAATGAACATATTAAATCAATTATTAAAGAAAACCAAGCTTGAAAACAAGTTAAAACACAAAATGTGCTTTAAGGAGTCTTAAAGCACGTTTTTGAAAAATTGTCTTGTAAATGAGTTTTGAATGGCTAAATGTCCATCATTACTCTTTAATTAACATGTGTACTATATAATATCACATTTGGAAGTCTATATCAATGGGAAATCAAAAATTTCACTTCTATGTGCCTTGTTTTTATGAATAGTAACTTTTATAAGCTAGTTTGTAACATATGTTATTATAAGTAAGTTAATTGGTCAACAAAGACCAAAACACCCCTAGACTACTAATGGGGGCCGGTTTTTATGAGGTGAGTCATCACCTTGTAAGTTAACAAAACAAATAACAAATACTAAAGAAACTTACTATTTGCTTTATTACATAATATCTTCCAAAAGTAGAACCTATCTTCATTCTCCCATTTCCCTTCATTTCACACGGTCTCCAACCTCTCTTCTCCCTTTCCTTCGGTGATGCTACAGCTCAAGCACCATCTTCAAGCTTTGATCTCTTGTAACTCCTAGCTCCATGGTCCAAATTCAATTTCAAGACCACCATTCTTCTAGTTGGAGCAAGCTCTACACTTCTATCTTTTCAAATCTTCAAGAACTCAATTTTGGTGCCATGGATATTCACCATTGAAGGAGCTTGAGCTCACCTGTTCACATATTATTGTCCTCCTTTGCTTCAAGGTAAGGAAACTCAAAGAAAAATGATGTTTCCTTCATGTTTTATGTTGTCCGAAAATTCACCTCACAATGGTGTTTTCACCTTGCTTGTTTTAGCTTCATTTGAATCTTCCAAGGGCTAGGAGGAGTCCTCTCTTGATACTCATTCAAGCTCTCTTTCCATTCCAAGGTAAAACAATCATTTTAATACCTTAAGATAAAATATGTAACTAGGGTTTACAATGAGATGAAGCTTAAAGCTTGTATACCCATTATATTATTTGTACATTGTTTAGAAGTGGACAAACAACCAAACATCCTTACCGGTTTTACAAGGAAACAAGAAAGAAGTTTGTGAGGAAAAAAAAAGAGGTAAACAAACTATCTCAATGTAGTTTAAATGCCTTAGGAAAATGAGCTTGATTCGCTTAATAAAATACCTAAGGAGCCAAAGGTGAATGACCTAGTGAAATGCTCTCAAGGAAACTATTAAAGGGCATATGTGTTGTTGTATGTAATTGCAGGTTAAAGGCAATATATATGTGGGAGATTCAGTGTTTAAGTTTAATGTATTTAAGGGCCTAAGAGCCATGTTATTTAAGGGCCTAAGTGCCAAGCAATTTAAGTTTATGCACTATATAGTGATGTAGTGTAAATTCGGTGAAGTTTTGTGTGTGAGAAAGTTCTTGGTGGATTTTAGGTGTTCTTGAATGGAATAAGGTAAAAAACCTAAGTGTTTGGATGTGAGAATATACAAGTGAAGCTATGGCAAAATTTGGAAAATGTGTAAGAAGTTCTAAGTGTTTTAAATAAGTTTTGGTGAACTAGGAAGTGTTAAAGGTGAACAAATGTTTTACTTGGGAAGAAAACATGTACTAAGGTGATGTAGAGTGATACAAGGATTTAGGTATTATCTTGGAAGTTCTAGGAATTCAATGTGTGTTTTTGAGAATGTTGATGTACAAGAAAGAAATGATGTTTAGGTAAGATGTGAAAAGGAGAGTTAGTTAGTAAGAAAAGAAGTTTGAGGGATGATGTTGTAGTGGTGAGGAAACATTATTGGCATAGTGGTTATCATAGGCATGAAACACCACTTGGAAAACTAAGGAGGAAATAACATAAGTGTTAGGAATTTCGGTATGAAATGAGTAAGTGTTTAAGGTGATAGATAATGAGTTTCATGGATGTTGTATGAGGATATAAGTGTACCAAATGATGTTAGAAAAAATTAGGAGGCCTTAGGAGAAGTTTGGAGTTAAATGGGCAATGGAAAATAAGGGTCTGGAGCAGACCGACCTTGCGACCGAACTTGCCAAGGTCGGTCGAGCCCAGTTTACCTTGCGAGAATTGGTTTCTGGAATGGACCGACCTTGGGGACCGGACTTGCAAGGTCGGCCGGGCTTGTATTTTGTGTACGAATTAAGTTTCTGGAATCGACCGAACATAGGACCGGACTTGGCAAGTTCGGTCGGGCATGAATTTTCAAAGGGAAGAAACTCTCGGGAATGGACCGAACATGTGACCGAACTTACAAGGTCGGTCGGAGTAGAATTTTTGACGGTAATGTGTTCTGGAATGGACCGACCTTGTGCAAGGTCGGTTGGTAGGGTCGGTCGGACCAAAAACATGGTTTAAGGTTTTAAAATGATATGTAATGATGGGGATTGATTAGTAATGATGTTATAAGGTTGTTTAAGACATGTTAGGTGAGTCATAATGACAATTTAGTGGGGGAAAAGATGTATTAAAATGTAAAAGTAAAACAAGTTAAAAAGTGAAGTTATGTAACTAAGTTAATGGGGAAAAGTTATAAGCATTAGACTTTAAACAAACATGTTACCCCGATGTTAATAAAAGTACATGTAATGTTATCAGTTGTCCGAGAATTTGCTCGAGGAACATAAGTGGACATGATAAAGTGGACTCCGGTGACAGGTATGGTTTTCTTGCAACCTGTGTCCTACCGGATTACACCGGCTTGTATGCCAATGTGTTTTTCTGTATGTTTGCCACGTTGTAAGATTAAACATGTAATGAGTTTACAGTAATTCATTTATGTGGCGTGTTCAACTCCGATACCATCTAACCTCGGAAGTGTTAACCTTAGTTAATTGAGTCTAGGATCACATGGGAGTTCGGTATTCGGAGTAAACGACCCGAACCATGGGATGTTCTAACCACGGCTATGCGTGTGTTAATTGTGTGATATGTGTATGTGAATGTAGGGATCTCCCTTGTGTGTTTAACCCAGTTGTAATACTGTATGGCGTGTAGTTATGATAGACTCCATAGTGGGGTTCTAACTAATATCTAAAGTAAGTATGTACTAACAGTGGTGAGGAATCCGGTTTGGCCGGTCGCGCGTTGTTTGGGAGTGGGTATCCTTCTTAGCCTTACCCTTCTCTCTATTATGGTTGTTTCCCTCACGGGTTATGATCTCCCATTAGCTTACTCCAAAGCAGCTATTCTGACTTATGATCGGTTTAGGGGGAACATGTGTTTGTGTGGTGTGTTCGGGCCACCAAACCCGAACCATCTTAACTTAAGTTACTCGTCCGACTATTGGACGGTAATGATTTTTGTTGTTGTATAACGCTTATCATGAGGTGACATCATTCTCTAGGCTCACAGTGAATTAACAATGTTTGGGGCGGTTCCTAAGAGAAACCGTTCCCGTTATGTTATGATGTTGATGGTGTAAAGCAATGTCTATTTGCATGTCATTATGTGGCACGTTGAACGTGAAAAGTGTTGTTATGTTTATGTTATTTGTTTTAATTTGGAGTATGTGGATCATGGATAGAATCCCGTTGTGATAAGAGGTGTTTGAGGGTAACCCGATTAATGGGTAGTTTGTCGTCTATTAGGAAGTAGCTCCATTAGAGAAACACTCTAGGGATAATGAATACCATGAGTGACCTTATCAATAAGGATGTATTATCCGTTTATTGAGCCCATTGAGGTGAAATGTGTTTGTGTGTTTACAGTTGCGTGCATGATTTAAATATATCAACCGCATGCTAAGACGACAATTAGTTGTGTGTGGCCCGGTAGCATGTGGGCTGCGGGATTACCATACCAGCAAAGGTGCTGAGCCCCTTGGGGGCCACCCTTCTCTTCTTTCTTATTTCAGGTACGAAGAGCTGGAAGCGTTCGAGAGTAGGACGGGGTAGTCGTTGTACATGGGTAATCATTTAAGTGTATATATACAGTAGGCGTAGTAAGACCGAAATTGTTATCGGCATCAGTTTATAAATACTCGGTACAGTTGAATGGTGTATGTTGTTGTTGTGTTAATGGAAAGGGATAGTAATGTGTAGTCGCTTGGGAGTCTAGTCCATCAGACCGGTACAATTGTATATTATAGCCTTGTTAGCCACGTGGGTGGTTAACGGCGTGTAACACCAAGGAGTTAAGTAATGTGATGAAGTTTGTTTCCGCTGCAGTTTGTTGTTAAGTGTGTTAATGTTGGAAGGGGTGTTACAGGTAGTTTTTAGTTTCCAGTTTTCTTTTGTTTTGTAGTACTTTTAATTTTTATTGAGTTTCTTGTTGTCCACTTTACTCACTCGAGGTTTCTAATGCCCATGTGTTTAATGAGATGCTTTTAGCATCAATTCTTGTTGTTTTTCTAAAATGCTTGCAGGTGTGGTGATCATAGCGACTCCAAGGCTGGACACTTGCTTCACAGCAAGTGTGAGGAAGATTTATACCCCGGTGAAGGACTTAAGTGTGAGGAAGGTACCCTTCCTCAATCTGAAGATTTCTACCCTGGTGAATGACCTAAGTGTGAGGAAGGTGCCCTTCCTCAATCTGAAGATATCAGGGGAGTTTTCGTGTCCTTTCATTTTTGTTCCAGTCTAGCTTATGCTTTGCATGAATCAAGTCCATGAGATCTTCCCTTGATGAGTTTGCAATATCTAGAAAGTTCTTTTCTTGGTTTTAACTTGTGAACAATGAGGACATTGCTCCTCTTAAGTGTGAGGAAGTTGGAGTACTTTCTAAATATTGCCATTGCGCTTAATGCCACACTCGTTTTTGTTTGTCCTCTTATTTTGGAAGAATTGCTTCTTTTAAGCGCCAATAAATATTGAATCTTCAGGTGGAAATTTTTGTTGAGGTTTTGTAAACAAGCCTGATGGCCACCTCAAGAATCTTTCTGCTTTTGGCTGTTTGTATGTATAGTTTTATCCAAATTGAATCTGTTTTCACTGAAATTTGGTGGATTAGCTGATTATGAAAACTGAATTAGTCTAGTTTGGGATCTTAGGAATGACGAGAAAGTTCGGTATGAAAAGGATAAGGCAAGGTACTCCGCTGATCTGAATTAAAATTTCTGAACCAAAACAGGCCTCTTCATTCGGTTATTAAGTCCTCGGGGTGCCTTAACACCTATCTACCTAAGGTCTCAGGATCTGGGATAGTTGGCCCAAAGCCGCTACATGGGTGAAGAGAAAAGTCTGAGGGGATGAATTGAATATGAAAATGGCAAAATAGAATGTTGAGAAAAAGGAACTTTGAAAAGTTAAAAGTGTATTTCAATTTTGCTTATTCTGATCATGAGTACGTGGTGTTGAAAGGTATCACGGAATAAGGTGTTACTTCACACCCCTTGTCATCCAAAGGTTAGCGGAAAAAAATGGTGGAAGATCCCAAACTATTTTGTTTCAGTTTCTATAATCTAACTTCTCTATGCTTTTAACTCCATTCTCTTTTTCACTGTTTGTGAAAACCTACAGCTAGTAGCAGAACTATTCTTTTGATTGTCATTTTGCTTGTTTTCCTTCGGCAGTTGTTTGATCCTGAGTTTCGATACTACGGCCCTTAAAAGTAGTCATATTTTGTATTTGCTTGAGAACAAGCAAAAACTAAGTGTGAGGAAGTTTGATAAGTGTGAAATATATATACTTTTATGGTTAATTTGACTTAATATTAGTAATGAATTGGCTTATATTTCACTCTTATCTTATGTTTTTCTTATATTTATTATTTACATGAGAACTGATATATTTTATTTGTTAAATGCAGGAAAAAGTCTCAAATTATCATTCTACATATTTTAAGGACTTCAACACAACAAACGGATATATATACATGTTATACATATTATATATATACCTGTTATATAACATGTGTATATACATAACATGTATAACACGAATATATATATTTAGTAATGTATAGCGTGTGTATATATATTTAACATATAATGGAGGGCACGGCTTTTGAAGAAAAAGGAGAATGAAGATGTTCTGCTACATTGAATTAAATTGGCTGGGTGCACACGTGAATAAGGAATTGGGCTACACAAGTTAATTGAGATGGGGCCGGCTCCAATATGGGCAAGAAATCAACGTTGGAGTCCAAAAGAGTAGTTCTTCTTGTCTTCTTTTCTTTGGGGGCTGAAGTCGGTGTGTTTAAAATAAAAAGGAAGTCGGAGAGATAAAAAAATATATAAAAGATAGAAAAGAGGGAGTCAGCGCCGCTATTTCCGGTGGGATCTATCATTCAACAATTCATTGACGGCTATACATACGCATACCATTACTCTCCAGGGGGAGGGAGTCATGAGTATTCATCCACCAGAGCAATATTACTCCATATACTCAATCAACCCCTACACCAATTGATATACATTCGATCATCAAATTCTCCAATATTTTATCCAGAGCCGTATACACCATCGCCATACCACATCATTCTCCAGTATTCAACTCGCCCAGACTATTCCATTCAACCATACTCCCGTCCACGCACATTCACCATCACCACCCGACAGCACCTTCATCCTGTTCGACGAGGAGACGGGCGCAATGATTCGACGAGGAGTGAAGAATAAGAACCGGCACATATCAAGGGGCATTAGTAACTCATTTTTATTTGTTCCGTTATTATTACGTGTTATATTTTTATTCTTTATGTGTTATTTTATGTTCGTGACAATGGTTGTTTTTGTTTCTAAAACCATGAGCGAGTAGTTTTATTTAGCTTCCCGGGTTAGGGAAGCGAGTCTTTTTCGTAGAATTCATGTTATGTAAATTTGTCACTGTTATTATAATTTTGCAATAGTTTGATTCCAGTCCGTAATGCACTTAGATTTTCTGGCCAATTTTCTAAGTGATTTTTGTAGATCTTATATCAAAATGCGGTGCTGAGATTGGGTTCTAGACATAGGAAATCAAGCCGGATTAATGACTAGAAGCATGGCTTGCCTATAGGTTAATCTGTCTCTAATAGGAATTGTGTTTATTGCAATTAACTTGAATTTAACTTGGGCATGGTTTGCGGCTTGTTATTTCAGTAAATTAGGGTTCGTTGTACAAGGACCGGTCAACGAACTATTTATAATTCCTGAGTTTATTGCATAAAATAGTGAAAATTGTTATTAATTGAATTCGTCGAAATAGACGAGTGGAATAACCCGGGGAGCGTTTTTAATTCATTAGATTTTTAAACCGACATTTGCTTTGTTTATTTTTATCGTTTTGTTATTTTATTATTTTGTGTTCGTTATTTGTTTTGAATTAATTGAAAACTTGAAAAAGTGACAATTTCCCGTTTTCTTAGTTTAATTTAGTTTCTCAGTTAGATTAATAATTTGTCAGTTAATTGAACGAGGTCCCTGAGTTCGACAACCCACTTAATCACTATACCCGCAAAATGATAGGTACACTGCCTAGGTAGAAGTATAGTAACATATATTTCTGCTAACATAGTCTCCGCCTCTACATCGACTACAAAGAGTTGAATGCAGTGACTGTGAAGAATAAGTACCCACTACGCCGCATTGATGATCTGTTCAATCAGTTGAAGGGGGCATCCGTGTTTTCCTAGATTGATCTCAGATCGGGGTATCATCAGATAGCCATTAAGGAGGGGGATATTGAGAAGACGGCATTCCGGACACGATACAGCCACTATGAGTTTACAGTGATGCCGTTCAGTTTGTCGAACGCACCGACGAAATTTATGGATCTGATGAACCGCTTGTTCCGGGAGCAGCTGGACAAGTCGGTTGTGGTATTCATCGACGACATTCTGATATATTCAAAATCGAGAGCTGAACATGAGGAACATTTGAGGAGGGTGTTAGAGATACTGAGGGAGAACCAGCTATATGCTAAGTTCTCCAATTGTGAGTTTTGGCTTGACCAGGTCTCTTTCCTAGGTCATGTCATCTCGGATGCTGGGATCTCAGTGGATCCAGCAAAGATTGATGTCGTACGTACTTGGCCAAGACCGAAGACTGTTACTGACATCCGGAGCTTCCTCGGTCTGGCAGGTTACTACCGGAGGTTTGTTAAGGATTTCAGCAAGGTCGCGAAGCCGATGACCAGTCTGAGGAAGAAAGATGCACCGTTCGTTTGGACAGATGATTGTGAGTTATCGTTTCAGAGTTTGAAGGACTCACTGACCACTGCACCGGTTCTGACCATTCCAGACGGTACGGAGGGCTTTGAGGTTTACTGTGACGCATCCGGCAGAGGGCCGAGCTGCGTGCTCATGCAACATGGCAAGATGGTGGCATATGCCTCACTCTAGTTGAAGAAACATGAGGAGAACTACCCCACACATGACTTAGAGTTGGGAGCTGTAGTCTTGGCTTTGAAGATATGGCGCCACTACTTACATGGGATTAGTGTGACGATCTACACCGATCATAAGAGCTTGAAATATATATTTACTCAGAAGGAGTTGAATCTCAGGCAGAGGAGATGGTTGGAGTTTTTGAAGGACTATGACATTGACCTCCAGTACAAAGAAGCACTAGTAGAAAATTAGGCTTTTTCGGTGCCATATTTTCGGCGGTTACGGTAGGAACCGCCGAAAATAACTCGATTGGAACACATTTTTTGGCGGTTTTTAAGGAAACCGCCGAAAATTGGTCTTTTTCGGCGGTTCCAAAGAAACAACCGCCGAAAAATGTTAACGATTTTCGGCGGTTCTTAGTTCTAAACCGCCGAAAAAGACCAATTTTTTTTAAAAAAAAAACAGGGTTTTTTCGGCGGTTCTTAAGCTAGGAACCGCCGAAAAATGGTCTTTTATTTCGACTCCCCGCCCCGACAGACTTCATTCTCGTCGTTTCTCTTCTCTCACAGACAGAACACGCTCTCGCCCCAAAATCGCCTCCACCTCCACCGGCCGTTTCCGCCCCATTTTCCACCGCCGCCGCCGACTGCCTGCGCCGCCGCCGTCGAGCTGGGCTGCAGTTCGACCCACCCTGAAGCCGAGGGAGTCCGAAAATTAGGTATTTTATACCCAATTTGAAGTTTCGAATTCCGGTTAATTTGAGCCATAATTTGTTGTTTAAGTGTAATTTTTGTTTGATTTATGTCCTCTAGAGTGTAGTAGTTTGATTGGTTTGACTGGAAATTGTAAATGTGTGTAATTTTACAAAATAATGCATATGCCCGCAAAGTGTTCGATGAAATGGCTGAACCAATTTTAGTGACTTTTTTGTGCTTTTCTACCATTGTTTGTGTGTATTGTTGCCAAGTAAGCATCGTTGGTGATTTGTCGTATGAAATAACATCAAAAAGGTTGACTTATAGTTACTTAATTTTATAATTTGATTTACAATAAATTGTGGTAATTGATTAAATATTGACAATGAATAAGGTACTTCATAAGTTGGCGGTGTAGCTACGCGCGACAATTCGTCCTTCCGTTCAACCTTATACATAAACTAGCTCCACGCCGCCTTCGCTCACCACTCGATTCTGCTACTATTATCCTAGCCCAGTTGAGGTGAGGGTAGTTTTTGTTGATTAATTGTACGTAGTTTTTTTATAACTACAACTATTATCCTAACCCAGTTCTAATCACAGTTACTCCTTTTCACACGTTTGTCGCCGTTCTCCGTCCTGTTTCCTCCCTCCGAGTTTCGCCTACTACTCGTCCTTCCAAAAAACAGGTTAGTTTCATTCTTCAACCTCGTTGAATTTCTGTTTATATAGTTAGTTGCAGAATTATATATACGTATATATTTAATATATTGTTGGTTATATATATATATATATATATATATTATGTATATACATATAAGATAATCAAGTAGTACATATATTTATAATATATATTGTAGATGTGTATATATATGTTATACAGACTCGTCATGCAAGAACCATATCATTATATATCATTTCCAAAGATAGTTTCGTTATTGTTGTTTTTATATTTATTATTTTAAATATAAGTTAATTTATTATGCATTATCAATATATTTTTGTATTTATTTTTTAGCTTTAACTTTCATTTGGAGTTTGTAGAATGGACCGTGAATGGATGTACGGTCAGCGAGGGAATTATTTTGAATCAAAAGTGGATAATGAATTTTGCAAAGCAGCTCTCGATCATCAGAAAAGGATGAACGAGACACACATTCCCTGTCCATGTGCACAATGTGAACTTCGCAATAAGTTTCCTAACCTACATACAATCAGATTTCATCTATCAAGGCGTGGATTTATGCCGAACTATAAGATATGGTTTTTGCATGGCGAGTCATTAGAAGCCAGTAGCAGGGTGCAAACTTCCACTCAACCGAATAGTGAACCAGAAATGGTTACAGACGATACTACATTTCCTGATAATACGTGTGATCTGAGTGACACTGATATCAACGACGACAGTGATAAGATTGAACAACTGGACTCTATGCTGCAAGATGTTGAAGATAATTTCACAGACAAACCAGCTGAATATCAACGATTACTTGATGCATCACGTTCCCCTTTGTTTCCCGGATGCACCAAATATACAAAGTTGACATCCGTGCTGCATTTGTTCAATCTTAAAGCATGATTTGGCTTGAGTGATAAGAGTTTTACGGCAATACTAGAACTATTCCACGACATGCTACCAGATGATAACAATCTTCCTACTTCCACTTATGATGCAAAAAAGTTGATGTGTCCTATGGGTGTGGAGTACGAAAAGATACACGCATGTTCAAACAGTTGTGTATTATACAGAGGAGAGAATAAACATTTGAATGAGTGTCCAAAATGTCATTTGTCACGCTATAAACAGAAGGACGGTCAAACATCCAATTCTAAGAAAATAAGTCCTCCAGCAAAAGTCATTTGGTATTTACCCATAATACCAAGATTCAAACGACTTTTTGCAAATGTCAAAGATGCCCAAAATTTAAGATGGAACACAGAAGGAAGAAAAAATGATGATAAGCTGAGACATCCAGCTGATTCACCACAATGGAGGACAATCGACAGAAGATTTCAAGATTTTGACAGTGACAGTCGAAATTTGAGACTCGGGTTATGTACGGATGGGATGAATCCTTATGGCAGTCTAAGTAGTCAGCACAACACTTGCCCTGTTCTATTGGTGATATACAATCTTCCCTCGTGGCTGTGTATGAAGCGGAAATACATAATGTTATCATTGTTGATTTCTGGACCTAAACAACCAGGACATAACATCGATGTATACCTTGCACCACTGATTGACGATTTGAAATTGCTATGGAATCAGGGGACAATGGTTTATGACAGTTACGCCAGACAAAACTTTACACTTTGTGCCATGCTTTTTTGCACAGTGAATGACTTTCTAGCGTACGGGAACTTATCTGGATACACAGTAAAAGGCACATTTGCTTGCCCAATATGTGAGGACGACACTTGTTCTGATTGTCTACAGTTTTGTGGAAAAAACGTCTACATATGTCATCGTAGATTTTTGCCATCAGCTCACCCGTACCGTAAAAAGAGGAAGTTATTCAATGGAAAGACTGAGTCACGTGTTGCTTGTATACCTCTGAGTTCTGAAGAGATTTATCAAAAGGTGAAAGACATTGACAATGTTTTCGGTGTTCCGTCCAAGTCTACCCAAAAAAATATCTGGAAAAAATGTTCAATATTCTGGGAACTTCCGTATTAGAAACATTTATCTGTTAGGCATTGTCTTGATTTCATGCTTATTGTCAAAAATGTTGGTGAGGCTGTTGTTGGGACTTTGCTTAACATACCTGGGAAAACAAAAGACGGAATAAAGGTTCGAAAAGACATGCAAGCTATGGGCATACGTGAGGAGTTGCATCCCTAAGAAAGAGGCAAACGAACATTTTTACCTCCAGCGTGTTACACTTTGTCTAAGAATGAGAAGAACAGCTTTTGTAAATGTCTTCATTCCCTTAAGGTTCCTACGGGTTACTCATCTAACTGGAAAAGTCTTGTGTCAATGAAGGACTTGAAGTTGATTGGGCTGAAGTCTCATGATTATCACATTCTGATGTTGCATCTACTTCCTGTTGCCATTCGGGGTATATTGCTGAAAGATGTGCGGAATGCAATTACAAGACTATGTTTCTTTTTAAATGCAGTGTGCAATAAAGTCGTGGATGTTGATACACTAGACAGTCTACAACGCGATGTTGTTGTTACGATGTGTCAACTTGAAATGTATTTTCCACCCTCGTTTTTTGACATCATGGTCCACTTGGTTGTTCACATTGTAAGAGAAATCAAATTATGTGGTCCTATATATTTAAGATACATGTATCCATTTGAGAGATACATGGGAATCTTGAAGGGAAGGATGAAGAATAAATATCGACCTGAAGGGAGTATCATAGAAAGGACAATAACCGAAGAAGTGATAGAATTTTGTACTGAATACTTGAAGGGAGCTGTAGCTATTGTAGTGCCACAACCAAGACACATAGGAGGGACAGAAGGTCAAGGTGTTATTGGGAAAAAAATTGTGGCAATTGATTCATCCTCAATGGAGTCTGCACATCTATTCGTTTTACATCACCTTGAGATTATTGAGCCATTTTTTGAGAAACACATGACTGCACTAAGAGCTCAATATCCTGGGAGGAATATTATTTGGTTGATAAAGGAGCAAAACAAGACCTTCTGTTCATGGTTTAGAGATCATGTCATGAAGATTGCATCACTAGAGCCTGATAATGTAAGTGAAGAGCTCCGTTGGTTAGCCTTGGGACCTGGTTCCACTTGTATATCTTATGAAGGGTATGACATCAATGGGTTCACCTACTGGACAAAACGGCAAGATGATAGATGTTTAAACCAGAATAGCGGGGTTAAAGTAGAAGCAACAACAACTGAGTATACCAGAGGTGATCCAGCTTCAACGATTTCAACCTCGTGGTTGTATTATGGATTCATTGCAGATATTTGGGAGCTTGATTATCAGTTTCAAAAGTTTGTTATTTTTAAATGCAAATGGGTGGATAATAGAAACGATTATCGGGTTCACGATGGGTTCAACTTGGTTGATTTATCACGCCTTGGTCATACACAAGATCCGTTCATATTTCCCAAGGATTGTGAACAAGTATTTTACATAGAAGATCCCATCGATTCCAGGTGGTCAGTTGTATTACCAGGGAAAAGATTTGTCAACATTAATGCTGATCAAGATGTTGATGATGATGAATTAATGTTCGATGAGACACCACCTTTTTCTACCAGTATTCCTGTCACAAACATTGTTGATGTTCCAGACGATGTAGTGTATACTAGGTCTGATCACGATGAGGGTTTATGGGTTGAAAACCATAAATGATGTGTTTAATTGTTAGGTAAATAAAAAATATATTTTATTGTTTGTTTGTTCATTAAATAATTTGTTTGAATATTAAAGATGTCTTATTATGTATTCATTACATTATTTGTTATGGTGTTAATGATATACGGTTGTTTATCTTTGCAGATAGTTAAATGGATGATATGGGTGACCCGATTGGCGAGTTATTGACAGCCCAACCACCAAAGAAGAAGAAAACACGAGGAGAGAAAGGTCACAAGTCACAGGCCCGAGCTGATGAGGGGGGTAATGGCGGGGATGAGATTACCCCAGCCTCTGTGCCAGCTGAGGACACAGAGGCTAGACCTTCTGGATCACAAATGCAGCTTCCTAGGACCGTAAAACCTCAAGGTCCGACGAAAGCTCTCAGATAAAAAAAGATTGAATCAAAGCCGTTACAGTTTAATGCGTACCACTGGTGTAGTTATTATTGTTCATTACATGAATATAGTATGTGTGGATGCTCAGTTCATGACTAGTATTGAATGTTGGTTGTAAATAGGCATTAAGAAAGAAATCTGGATCTCTAGAGAAAAAGAAGTCAAAGATTGGATCCTCTGAATACAGAGCATCCACCAATGTTGTAGAAAGAGAAAATTTGGTGGACGATTCCGTATATGCACGCTTGGGGCCAAACATGAAATGCTTGCATGATCTAATCCGCGACTTCCCAGATGGCAGAAATTCTATCCTACTCAGTTTTGACGATGACCTTCTTCACTACGGACGAACTGTAGAAATCCAAATGTGGACGACTGATGTTAGGGACATCCTACGATTTGATTGGGTGCCTATTGCAGTGATGCATTCATTTATTCTGTAAGTATTAGTTTTGTTTTATAATTAAGTTATAAATTGTTCTGAAGCAATGTTAATTAATTTTATGTCTTTTTATTTATGAACAGGTTTTTGAATGACAAAATACAAACTTTTGCCCTTACCAAGTATGGATTTTTGTGTCCTGAAAGAGCATCATTCACTGCTCTGAAGTGCGATACAGAAGCGTGTAAGGTGTACATACAACGTGCATTGACTAACAACATCAGAGCGAGGAAGAAATATCTTATGCTACCTTATCATCAAAAGTATTAACTTTTGTTTATCATTTTAATTTGAATAACTGTTGTAGTTATCTGTGCACACATGCATTATAATGACATGTTAGTGTTTTGGTATTACATAGTGGCCATTGGGTTTTACTGGTGTTGTGTCTGGATTGTTCGCGGATACTATTTCTTGATCCGTTGCAAACCGGAAATCCAAGAGACATCAAGATAAAGCCACACCTTAGCGTGTAAGTACATTATGAAGCAATTCTTTATGTATTTCAACTCCTTTAATTTAATTTTATTATGAATGGATATCCTAATTTAATTAATGTATGTTGATGATAATAATTATGCAGTGTGTATCAAGGTGTTATGCTTTCAAAGCTTGGTGTAAGGTCAAAAAATAACGTCCAATGGACTTCAGTGAAGGTAAATGCATCATCATTTACATGTTTATTATTGATTGGTTGTAATCACAAATAAATGTCTTATATAATTAGTTCTGTTCTTCCTGTGTTTAAGTGTTCACATCAACCCGGAGGTTCAGAGTGTGGGTATTATGTCATGAGGTATATGCATGACATAGTCACCCTATTTGGTGAGATGGATGATCTGTTAGAAAAGGTATATCGAAGTTATATTTATTTTTCAATTACTAATATAATTGTTTGATGATTAACCAATTTTGTCTTGTTTTGTTTTTCAAAGGTTTTTCCTAGTGTTGGAGAATATAATGCAGAAACCATCAACGGGATGCTAAAAGATTGGGCGGATTTTGTCTCCATGACTTTGGTTTGATTTTTGCTTTTTGTTCTCGAATTATTATTTAGAACTTTCGTTAGAATTTTATGGTTAGATAGATTGTAAAAAATGACCACTATAAGTATATTAGTGAACATTTGATCAATTGTGTATGTATATGGTCATTTGTGACTATGTGAATTGTGGTGTATGGTCATTTGTGACCATTTTAAATGTGGTGTGTATGATCATTTGTAAGCCGTGTCATTATTTTTGCGATTTGTTTGACAATTTACTTACAAAGAGTGATGAGATCCTCTACCATGTGATGTAGAGAGATATGTGGACATATTTGGATGCATATTAACAGGTTTTGTGCCATATGTGGGATTATAAACGAAAACGAGAAAAACCAAAAAAAATGGAGGATTTTCGGCGGTTCCAAGTAGAAACCGCCGAAAATAAGCAAGCGCCGAAAATCCTCCAATGTTTTCACGTTACTTCTGCGTCTAAAATAGGTCTTTTTCGGCGGTTTTTGCCTTAGGAACCGCCGAAAATGGATAGCTTTTTCGGCGGTTTTACAACCGCCGAAAATAAGGGAAGACCTTTTTTCGGTGGTAGCATTTTCGCGGTTGTAAACCGCCAAAAAAGGCATAAAAAACCACCGAAAAAGACCCTTTTTGCACTAGTGAAGGGAAGGCCAATGTTGTAGCGGATGCCCTGAGCCGTCGAGCACACTCACTCCATTCGCTAGTCTCTTTCTCCAGCTTGGTTGATGAGGTGCGAGAGGCTCAGAGGATAGACGAGTATATGAGGGAGGTCAGACAAAAGGTGACAGATGGTACCTTTGAGAGTCAGAAATACGACTTCAGATCTCATGATGATGATCTGATCAGACTTAAGGGCCGATTATGCATACCACGGGGCAACACGGATCTAAAAGACCGTATACTTAGAAAATCTCACTGTTCTTCAGTTTCCATCCATTCGGGAGCCTCTAAGATGTATAAAGACATGAAGAGATACTTCTGGTGGCCGGAGATGAAGACAGATGTTACCGAGTTCGTCTTGAGGTGTCTCACGTGCGAGAAGGTGAAATTCGAGCCCCGACGACTGGGCGGAATGGTACAGTCGATGCCAGTTCCGGAGTGGAAGTTTCATGATATCTCCATGGACTTCGTAGTTGGACTCCCACCTGCTAGGGGAGGTCTCAACATGATATGGGTGGTGGTGGATCGCCTTACCAAAGTAGCCCGATTCATACCGATGAAGGATACTTGGAAGGTAACAAAATTAGCTGAGTTATTTGAGAAGGAAATTATGAGACATCACGGGATACCGAAAACCATAGTGTCAGATAGAGATACCAGATTCCTTTCGAGGTACTAGAGAGCTACCAGAGAAGCGTTGGGTACAGAACTGAAGTTGAGTACCGCATTCCATCCTCAGACAGATGGTCAGACTGAGCGCACAATTCAGACACTCGAGGACATGCTGAGAGCATGTGCCTTAGACATCCATGGCAGTTGGATCGACAAGTTGCATCTGATCGAGTTTTCATACAACAACAGCTATCATGCTTCGATCAAGATGGCACCTTTTCAAGCGTTGTACTGTAGACCGTGTCGTACACCGCTCTGCTGGGATGAGTCGAGTGAGACGGTCATTATAGGACCAGAATACTTAGAACTAGTTCAGGCTGAAGTTCAGCAAATCAGGGAGAACATGAAAGCTGCTCAAGATAGGCAGAAGTCGTATGCAGATGTTCGACGACGAGACCTGGAGTTCGCGGTTGGCGACCGGGTATTTCTATGAGTCTCACTGATGAAGGGTGTATTCAGGTTTGGGCAAAAGGGCAAATTGAGTCCAAAGTTTGTTGGTCCTTATGAGATTACGGAGTGGGTGGGCCCGGTTGCTTACAGGTTGAATTTACCTGCTGAGCTAGGTAAAGTGCATAATGTTTTTCATGTTTCACAGCTAAAGAAATACATGCACCACCCCTCCCATGTGTTAGAACCTGAGAGGTTGATATTATAACCGAATATGAGATCAGTAGAGGTTCCTCAGAGAATCTTGGATAGTAAGACTAGGGACACTCGCCATAAGTCAGTGCGACTGGTGAAGGCTCTCTGGTCTAACCAAGATGTCGAAGAGGCCACGTGGGAATTAGAGGATAAGATGAGGTCGAAGTACCCTTCTTTGTTTACCGACTAGATCGTCTGTATAGGGTACGGGGCGTACCCCTTTTTAAGGGGGGTAGAGCTTCCTCGCTCTTGAGTTAGTAAACGAACTTGTTTGTCGTTTGTGTGGTGTGCGTAAGACATGATTGTGTAAGTTATTACACCTTGGTGGTAAGTTTGAGATATGTATAATACTTATGTATTGTATTTGTGGTAGATCTTTGAGTCTTGAGATGTGTGAATGAGAATATAAGATGTGGTGTTAAGATTGAGAAATTGAGTACCGTGAATGATTAAGTACACGTGTGAACTTTGGGGCAAAGTTCTTTTAAGGGGGGTAGATTGAAATACCCCAAACTTAGATATGATGTTTAAGTGATAAACTAAGATATAAGGAGGCTAAATAATGCCTTAGAAACATTAGGAAACAATTTAAATCAAAGGAAACACAAGGAAACACCATAAGAGCAGTTTAAGCAAAAACATGCTCTAAGCTTGGAGAGACTTGGGTGAGCACCCAAATATCATTCTAAGACCTTAGTAATATCATAATGGTCATTTTAAGTCAATTACCAAAGAAAACCAAGCTCAAAAACAAGTTCAAACACAAATTGTGCTTTAAGGACTCTTAAAGCACATTTTTGAAAAATTGTCTTAGAAAGGGGTTTTAAGTGGATAAATGCCCATGATTACTCCTTAATTAACTTGTGTACTAATTAGTATCACATTAGGAAGTCTAAATCAATGGGAAATCAAAAATTTCACAAATATGTGCACTAATTTATGAATAGTAACCGAATAGTGCCTAGTTTAGTCTTTAGTCAATTAAGTTTAATTAATTGGTCAAACAAGACCAAGCCTTGCCTAATTAATGATGGGGCAGTTTTCTAAGGGTGTGAGTCACCAAGAGTATCCAACCAATATTAGAAAAGAAGAGAAAAGTAAGTGGTTTTACTATTTGCTTTTAAGGAATCAAAATATCTTTTATGCTACCACTCTCCTCCTTTCTTCATTCTTCATCTTCTTCACCAATTTTTGCTGCTCCTCTCTTCTTCTTTGACGTGAATAACAACCCCATGCTAGCTCCATCTTGCTTTGACCATAACTCATTCATCTTAGCTCCAAAACCAAAACAAAATTCATATTCTTCTTAGTTAGCTCAAGCTCTCTCTTTTTATCTTTCCAAAACTTCAAGAGCCTCATTTTGGAGCCAAGGCAAATCGCCATTAGAGGAGGAAACACAAGCTTGGAGACTCCATTAGCTTCTCCATTTTCTTAAGGAAAAGAATATGTAAGAAAATCTAGGTTTCCACCATTTCTTCTTCATTACCGAAAATGTATACTCATGGGGCTTCATTGTTATGCCTTGTTCTATCTTGTTTTCTATTCTCCAAGGGCTAGAGGAGGTCCTTCTTGCTTCATATTCAAGCCTATTCTAAGACTCCAAGCTAAAACAATCAATTTAATACCTTAAAGCACATTTTAACATAGGGTTTATTCCTTAAGGTTAGTGCATGGTTTAGTACTCATTGGAATCATTGAATATTGATTAGAACATTGGCAAGGAGAGTTTGGTTGGTGACCGAGATTGTCAAGGAAAAAGGCTAAGGAGGAAAGTTTGTGAAGCTTGTAAAAGAGCAAGGTAAATGTCGTACCTTAAGGTGTTTTAATGCATTAAGGGATGGGGTTTGAATAGCTGATAAGCTTAGCTTAGAGTTTACATTAGGAAAGGGAAATAAAACCTAGGAAAAACAATGATGATATTTGAGAACTTGTGACTAAGGAGCAAATGAGAAAGGAGATAGTTTAAGAATGACAAGGTGAATTATAAGAGAATTTATATTGCAATGGGAGCCTTGTTGTGTGTATTTGCAGGTTAAAGGCGATTATTATGTGGGAAATTCAGTGTTTAAGATTTATGCATTTAAAGGCCTAAGAGCCAAGTCATTTAAGGGCCTAAGTGCCAAGCAATTTAAGTTTATGCACTATGTTGTGATGTAGTGTAGTTTTGGTGTATGATGTGTGTTAAGATGGTGTAATGAGAATTTAGGTGTTCATGGTTGTTTGATGGTGAAAAACTAAATGTTTTGGTGTAAAAATATACTAGAGAACCCATGTCAAAATTTGGTGAAGAACCTAAGTGTTTAAGATGTGTTAAGGAGATTTCATGACTAAGGAAGCACTAGGAAACTTTAGGAGTTGTTTTGATGACAAAGAGTGAGTTTACGGTGTTCTTGAGAACTAGAGTGACTTAGGCATTATCATGGAAGGGTTAGGAATCAAATGAGAATTTTGGGATGGTGGTTAGCACCCATGCAAACCTAGGTTGAAAGGGAGAAAATAATGTGTTGAAAGGAGAAGGAACAAACTTGTGAAGAAACTTCAAGAAGTTGCGTAAAGGAATTTTAGATGGTGAAAGATGCTTGGGAGATGATGTTATAGTGGTGAGAAAACATTGTGGCATAGTGGTTATGGAAGGTATGAACCACCACTTAGAAGCCTAGTGAAAAACATTACAAGTGTTGGCATTATTGTAAGGAAAATGCATAATGACTAAGGTGGATATTGGTGAGTGATTTAATGAGTTTAGTGGAGGGCTAAAGGTGTGTTTGAAGTGCCCAAATGAGGTTAGAACATACTAGGGTATGAGGGGTGAAGTTTGGAGTCAAATGGGAATTTGAAAACAAAAGTCTGGAGCCGACCGACCTAAGGGACCGGACCTGCAAGGTCGGTCGAGCCCAGTTTACACTACCGGAAAAGTTTCTGGAATGGATTGACCTTGGGGACCGGACTTGCAAGGTCGGTCGGGCTTGTATTTTTGTGTAGGAATTGAGTCTCTGGAATGGACCGACCTTGGGACCGGACTTGCAAGGTCGGTCATGCCTAAAATTTTGTACGAGAATTGGTCTCTGGAATCAACCGAACTTGGGACCGACCTTGACAAGGTCGGTTGGGCCTAAATTTTCAATGGGGAAAACTCTCGGGAATGGACCGACCTTGGGGACTGGACTTGCAAGGTCGGTCGGGGTAAAATTTTCAAACGGTAATATGTCCTGGAATGGACCGACCTTGGGTAAGGTCGGTCGGTAAGGTCGGTCGGCCCAAAACTTGTAAAAAAAGAAACTTACTCGAAATTCTAAAGATGTTAATTGGTGTTAGGGTATACCCTTAAGAGGGCAATGATGATTAGGAACCTAAGGACCCAAGGAATTAAGTTAAGTTAAGTATAAACCTTAATGTTTAAAATTAAGTTTATAAGGTTAAGTGGTAAGGACTTAAGAGGGTATTGAATGGGAATCTTTAGGGAATAAGTGAGTTAAGTAAGGTGCAAATAACTAATGGCCTAAAAATGAATGAATGTTTTAGGTTTGTGAATTGGGACCCCGGAGAAGGTTAAACAAACGACAGTCGACGGTGAACGGTACAGTCTTTCTTGTGACCTGCTTGCTAACGAGGTGTCCCTCGGCTTGTGTGCTATCTGTTTATTTGCTATGACTAAGACAAGATACAGCATGCAACCGGTTATACTTGTTCTCGTTGTGAATGTGTTTTCTTTACACTAACCCACGAGACTTGAGATTGTTACTAACTAAGCTTAGTACTTATTGAGTTAAGAAGAGGAGTTATATATTGGTATTTGTTGGTTAATACCCGATAAGGTTTAACTAACACATGGGTTGTAAGATTTTCACTAACTGGAACTTAAGGGGGAAGTGAGGAACCTGGGACTGACTCCGGTCATGCATGCTAAGGAAAAGGGGGTCGGTATCTGAATCAGATCCGTCCTCCGCTTACAGACTTGTCTTCGGACTTGTTGCCTAGGGTCAGTTGCCGGCTCAGCTAAACTGGACTCCCGTCCAAGGTAGGTGGCATTAAGATGGTGCGGTAGGATCACCTAAATCCTAAGTTTAAGATAAGATACAACCATTTCCATTTTAGAAACGGTTTGTATATTGAGATTAAGATAAGGATAAGACTGAGGTAAGTTAAGGAGAACTGAGGATAAGTGGAATCAGGTCTGGAGGAGGTTATTACTAACCCACTTGTTAAGGGAACGCTTGAGTCGTCCATTTATGTGTGAACTATGTATGTTCATTTGTGGTTTGTTGATTTATTGCATTTCATATTATGATTGTGATTCTAATCAACTACCATGATATCGACAATTAGTCGTCGTAGCCCCGTTAGCTTGGGGGCCACCAGAGGGTCGTACCAGCATTCGTGCTGACCCCCTTTGGGGGCTGTTTTTACACTTGCAGGTAAGCGGCCCATGTAGTCACACCATGAGAGTAGGAGCGGGTAGACTTAGGTGGGACATTATTTTGAGTACGGGTTGCGCCTGTGCACCCGTCTGTTGATATTTAAACTTGAGAAATGTTATGTGGTTTTTAGAGATACTTATAACTCGGTTGGTGTATATATTTTGGATTATCGGTTGTAAATGTTTAAGAAACGGTATTTCTTGTTGTTCAGACTGTGGCAAGGTCCTGGTGTTGGTTTATTTCCGCTGCAATGTTTATGTTTGAGTTGTTAAGTCTACGGTAACCACGATTGGCTTAGGACGGGGTGTTACATAGAGGAATGAGGTGTACACATGCCAACGTGGGATCAACAGAGTAAGGAAATCAGGCTGAGAAAATGTGTAACTCAGAGGCATGCAATGTCAAACAACTATAAATTAAAGAAAGAAATGAGTGAGCACGTTCCTTGATTATGGGGTAATCGTCAGAGTATGGAAAGAATTTAGCAAATGAGACAAATGACCATAATTAAGGAGCTATGGAAAAGAGAAATGAAGTTAATAAGGATTTTAAGAAGTTGGGTATTCTCACGTGAGGACAAGTGTGGAGTGGGTATGTGAAATTCCCCGAACTTAATTAGGGTGATTTGAAACACCCCTAGTAACTGAAACGCATAAAATCACGAATATACGAGGAGTGTTTAAGTAACTGGGCACATTAATATAATCATGTTATAACTTATAACTCACGAGACTAAGGGACATACATATGTCCATGAACGTAATAGCGGGTCACATTGTAATATTAACAGTTGTGCCCGTCGGTTTTGACGTTGACCCGCACTACCGAGTGAATGTAAATTATTCCATGTTAGGACATTGTGCACGAAACAAGTGTGACACATTATGCAAACTGAAATATATGGAGTACTCATTGACACGTAACAGTTGTACTAAGTAACATATGTTATGAGAATATATCATAGGAATATGTGCAAGTGACATGATTACATAAATACTTGTACCCACCAAATTTAGATCCCTTAACTCAAATGTTAAACTAATTACATATGTATTACTAAATGCTATTATAATACTATAATGAAATCAGCCCCACCCTTGTGACATCCGAAAATCTTATAACTTCACTAGCAGCCATTTAAATTACCAGAGGATTCTGCAAGTTCTACTAAGTTAAGACAATAATAAAATTAAAACCACCCATGCCTACCATGCTGATAATCTTGTAAGTTTTACTAATTCCCATTTAATTGGTTACTCAGCCCATACACTACAACCGATTTTAATTACTAATTCACTCATCAATTTTTCCACCTCCCCCACATGCTATTATTTTCTTATTCCTAACCGGTATACTGTTGCCTTCTCGCTGGGTGTGCCTCTCTGTTTAATTACTCACTCAATCGTTTCACATTCACCCATTTACTTCACGCCTTGTACAAAGCCAGAGGGGGACTTCTAACTTCTCTCAACCGCTGGCGCTTGGTAAGTCCCCCTCCTCCTTTTTGCTCTTCCCGATTCATCCTGGTTGTTCAAGTATCCTCCTTGGCGATTTATTACCCTCCACACCTTCATCGTAACTCAACCCCCTTGTTAACGCTCCCTTGCATGTCCGGAGTTTGTTGAGTTACTGGCCTCGAACATCTGGAACAACACCAGACCAACAAGCAAGATGCTCCCCATGAACTACACCAAGAATCCCCAAGGAAAAACCCACGCCATTTCCTCTATAGATGCAAGTGTAAGGTAAATACTACCGGTTCTGCTTGATGCCTCTTTTCCTTTTCGTTTCTCTTGTTCAGAAACTGCATGCTCGATTCCTCTAACCTTCTTCTCCTTCATGCGCATAACCTTGCATGCAACCTGCGGGGAGGATCTCTGGAAACCGTCAAACGAAAATCCTCTCTAAAACTCTTGAAGGTAAGAATAAGTAACCGGTAATTTTCACTGTCTTAACTTCCTTTCATCACCTCTGTTTTGATATCCAAGAGTGGCGTATTGACATCCCCACTTGGTCTAACCTTTTGCATGCACGAACTTCTCTAGAGAAACCTCCTCAAGTTGCGCCGAAAACCATCCAGAAACTCATCACTAGACTGCCTTGAATACGGCACCAAGGTGAGACCACAAACAGACATGTTTTCCTTGTCTTACTTTCTGCTTTAATTCCACTGTAAGACAACATCTAACCCTTACAATCTCTCGGCAATATTAGCAACTAATCTGGGAACTCTTCTCTTGTGAATGGCGGGTTGTTTATAAAGCCAAGGGTCTGAGTCAAGTCGCCAACCTAAAAATCTAAAAGGAAACACAAGGAGTGATTCCCCTCCTGAGAAAGGTAAACACTACCGAGGATCTTACCAACTAGTACTCAGTATTCCAATCTAAAACGAGAAACCAACTGACCTTAACATTTGTCTCTGTCTAGGTTCGAAAATAGGCCAAAGTGTATCAAGAAACTGCCCAGGGAAAACCACTTTGAAACCAAGGTTGTAACCCAAGCTCCTACCTAAAATTTTTGCTTAACCTGGTGTCATATATTTGTTGGGGTTATCTTGTTTAATCTGATAACACCGAGCTGGGAAGAAAATGGTGTGTTGTGATGTCATTACTCTGGTGAAAATGGTGGCCTAAACACCAAGTTTTTATAAACTAAAAACGTGCTTAAGAATTTCGAAAACAGTGGGAGTGATCTATAGATATTAAGTTAGTAATGGCTAAGCTAAATCTGATTATATGTTGGTTTTGT
The DNA here is from genome assembly GCA_023374045.1 of Limonium bicolor. Classification (NCBI taxonomy): domain Eukaryota; kingdom Viridiplantae; phylum Streptophyta; class Magnoliopsida; order Caryophyllales; family Plumbaginaceae; genus Limonium; species Limonium bicolor. Next base: position 255,149,090 of record CM041778.1, on the reverse strand, counting down.
AAATCCGCAAAGATGATGTTTTGTGAGCTAATTACTGAGTGGTAATCCTTGTCCTGGTTGCCGTGAAGTTGGGGTGTTGTTCTGGAAAGTATTTGACTGAGTTGGTCAAGGAAAAACGATGTTAAGGGACTTAGGAAAAACATGCCAAAAGGGTCTAGTGACTACGTGTGAAAATCAGGTTAGAAGAGTAATAACAAAACAACAAGGAAAACTAAAGTACTCAATTTGCAAACTTGTAGCGTTTTCTGCTGAAATGGTGTGCTGTGTTCTGGAAATATTAGACTGATGGATAAGCTGGGAAAAGTAGCAGTTAGAGTAACAAATGAAAAAGGAAGACAGAAGAGGAGCTACCTAGTTGAGGGTTGTAGTTTTGCATCAGTTTTTCGGTTCTGTTTAATAAACTTACGGTCGTGATAGCAGCCTTTCCTTGAGTTGTTTTTAAGTTCAAAACCTTCAAAATGCACCTAGCTACTTGGGTAAAAATGTTGAGTAGAATTAGAGGGCAGGTTAATGAACAGAAAAAGAAGACTAAAGAAGTAATGCATTGATTGGTGTTGCAGTTTTCTTTTCAGTCTCTTGGGCTCTGTATGACAAGATTTAATTGAGTTAACAACATTGGTTTTGAGTTACTTGTAAGTTCAACATCTTCTTAATACATTTGGGAGACTGAAAATTAGTTGAACACACTCAAAGAAGAAAGAAGAAACATAAAGATGCTGATGTTAGATTGTCAATAGTTGTTGTGTTCAGTACAACCTTGTTGCAGATGGCTTAAGAGGGTTGTGTTGATCTAATAACAAACCCAAGTCGGTACTAATACATTTATTTAAGTGGGTAGATTCAATTGGGAGGTTAGCAGGCAGTTAATCTATAAAAAATAAAGAAGTGGAGAGGTATGCACAGATTCATGTTCCAGTTTCCTTCTCTGAAAATTGTGTTATGTATGATTGATTTCCAGAAGTATTGAGTGTGTTACAGAGGATTAAGAATGAATCTAAGATGCTGCTAAGAAAATGAACTAGGCTGGTACTTTCATAGGAGGATTAGAAATCAGTTTAACAACCCAACAGTAAGGATAAAAAAAAGGGGGGGGGGAGATGCACCAATTCTGTTTTCCAGATTTTCACTGGTTCGTTGCTTTTGTGCATATGTGAGTGCTTTTATTGGGTTAGTCTTGAGTCTATGACGTTTTTGTCAACACTCATAACTGGTTGGGTAAACACTGTGGGGAAGAATTAAACATCAAAGGAACTAACTATAAACGAGAATCAAAAAGTGTGATATAGTTTGTGGTTTCAGAATTTCGGTATGAAGTGCTTCAGTATAGGAACATATCAGTGGGGATTGATAGTGTTGCCTGGGGCCTGTCGTGAGTTTAAAGGCTGGATTTCACGCCTAGCTAAATGGGTAGACACCTTGGAAAAAAATATAGAAGTCAGTTAGGGAACTAAAAGACGGATTGAAGAAGAGATATACCTATTGTCGTTTCACTTTGTTGCATTCCAGTGTAACAGATTCTAAGTAGGTGTATAAGGGTGGTAATCACTGGTTGCTGCGTCTGAAGCATTACTAGGGCACGCCACTAAGTCTGTATACAGTTGGAAAGGGGTTATGAAACTGTTTGGTGCCTAAAGAAAGTGAGGTTATATGAGTAGATACACAACAACTAGTGTTATTAAAATAAACAATTTGTAATCTTTGTATAGTTAGTTATCAGAATGGTTATGTGTGGAATATGAGCATAACAAAGAACCTAGGTCAAGACTAGTTGACCAGGAAATGGTGTCACAAGATTTCTAAACAAAATAATTAAGCAAAACCAGGTTGATAATTAAGTATTGGGTGTTGGAACCTTAACCACATGCGTACAAAAAAACGGGTAGTAGTTTGGAAATCTGGATAGGGATTAGATATAGATGGTAGGTCAAACCTGTCACATATTAGCACTTGGAAATACACTACAAGTAGGCCTAAGCTTGGGACCTATTTAACTGGTGAAAATATAGGTTGAGGTTTAGGGGATAAGGTGGTAACATAGTAAGGTTAGCGTCATGAAAACCTGTATAATAATGGTCTAAGTGGCGACATTTGGAAATGACTTAGAAAAGAACCCTAGTATACTTAAAGAAGAAGAGCCGAAAACATATATAAATCTGGTAGTGACGTTAGGCAAGTGAAATTGTAGACAACGACTTACGAGTGTGTCTAGGTATTGTAGTAGGATTAGTAAGGAGGGATGGCGTAGGTCATGGGCTGATCATGTAAATGGGTGAACTTAGAAATGGTATTCATGGTCTAGGAATGAACCGGGGGAATAACTAAGTAAAGAATGGTGTATGTACAAACACTTGAAGGAGGGGGCTAAATGGTTAACTAGTAATTGCTGGAAAGTCGAATGTCTATTCGGTCATATAAAGAATTGGAAGTAAACCCAAAACAACCAAGGTTGCTACTTGGTATTAGGAGCGTTGAGTGGTAATGCCAAAGCCTTTCATAACGTTAGAGTTAGTACGAGAGATAATAATATGAGGATTGGGGTTATAACATGATCAGTGAACCGAAATGATGCATACTTGTAGGTATTCAAGAGGTAAGTAGTGCGAATGAGGAAGGTGATTAGGAATAACCCTGGGAAGTATGAGAAGATTACATTGGGACAAGTTCGAGTTACCTTAAATGATACGGTTTGGCTAAAACAATGTTCCCAAAACCAAACGGATAAAGTAGGTCCGACGTTGGCAACTATAACACCTAAGACTAGGCCAATCATTATGAATAGAACTACGAACAATAACGCATAATCGAACAATCTAACTCGTTCGAATAATCATTACAGGAGTGAGTCCCACGAGCAGCGGGGAACCCTTATGCAAGTACCTGTGACAACTATTATAAGGTATGGACATGTGTGGTTCGTATGTTGCCGTGTTACACGGCTTGTTTGCTGTGTGCCTTGTGTGAAATTGACCATAAGATTAAAGCATGAAATTGGATTGCTTGCCTATCTTGCTTACATGATTGTTATATCAGTGTTGCATCTTACTTGCGCGCACACAGTAGTTTAGTCCCTTTCTCGTTATGGAACTTTGAGATGAGACACAACGAACTATGTAAACAAAGAAAATACATAAAGGGAAAACTCCTCTTTAACTATAGAGGACCGCTAATGACACCCACTATGGTGTCGAGATTGTACTGATAATGAAAAGTAAAATACCAACTGGTGAAACACGAGAATAACCCGGGAAGACAACAGCTCGGGCCGCGGTATGGATGATCGGGAGTTGGTATCTGCATCAGATCCTTCGACCGACTATTGTGGAGCACATCTTGGGATCTAAAGATGACCCCTCTCTCTCGACGTACGACGCCGGGACTGGAAGATTGGCAATTTGGGAAGCATGACCTGGGGTCTAGAGATGACCCCTCTTTCTCGACATGACGCCGGGATTGGAGGATCAGCTAATTGGAGAGCATAACCTGGGGTCTAAAGATGACCCCTCTTTCTCGACGTACGACGCCGGGAATGAAGGAGACATCCTCCAACGTGCGGTGATAAAAGAATTCACGAATAACCCTTGAAGAAACAAGGAAAGATTGGCACCTACATGATATGGTCACGGGATCTAACTATATCCCCAGATCTGGTGCAAAGAAAGAGAAAGAAAATACACATTATGGGAACAAGAGAAAAGAAATAAAAATACACAACGCTTGAATGATCCCGTAGTGAGGATCATGAGTATAACATACCTATGCTCATGTTTTATTATGTACATGATTGCTGTTGTGATACTAGCAGTTTGTTGTGCTTGGTGGTTGTTGCTAATGTTTTGATACCTTTAAGTGTGTATGATACTATGATGTACTGTGGTGTGTTTTACTGCTTCATCATAGCATGTGAATTGACTTAATAAGATTCGACCAAGTAGTCGTGTGGCCCGGCAACATACGGGCTACACACGTTCATACTCAGCGTTCTTTACACCCAATTTTTTTTTCAGGTATTGTGTCGGACGATAACGGAGCGTAGGCGGGATGGCTACCATGGGGGTAGTCCATCAGGGCACAACTTTTGAATTGTGGTAGTATGTTTAGTGTATGGGTTGTTACTAAACCCGAGATGAAATTCTCAGATTATGATTTGGTAGTTTTTTTTTTAGACACTCGGTATTTGGGTATTGTATTTTGAGTTATATATGAGTTTTGTTTGAGGGCGGTTTCCAATCATGCAGACCGTAACTTGGTGTTGGTAGTATGGTTGTGTCAACCACGTGGGTGGTTGGCGTCTGTGACACCCGGATGGAGTTTATATCGCTGCATAGTTAACCGTGATGTTGTATAGGCACGACGTTGGTTTACTGGATGTTTTATTCGGGGTGTTACATGATTAAATTACTCTAATCCGATATTGAGGGCCTATTAGTGCCTAATGAATTTTGGTAAAAAGAATAAATCCAAAAGAAACAAGAAAAACGCTTAGAAAGTGAAAAACGCTAAATTGAGCGTTAAGTGACCCTAGGAGGGATACAACCTTGAAAAGGGTATTGGATGGATGTTAAAGGCTTAATAAGGCCTAAATAATATATGGGAACAATTTCCGAAGAAAACGGATCCAAATAATGTATTAAAACGCTACTAAAGCTTTAGCGCACGTTTTTCGAGAAAACCCGAAAACGTGACTTTAAGTGGTCAAATGAACCCGTAAAAATTATAGTTCATCAAATAAATATAAATGAACATTAATGGAAGCTCAATAACCATTAAAATTAAAGAAACAAGAAAATTCCGGAAAACGGGCCCGGTTAGTGAATAGTGCCAAAACCGGGTAAAATAAACGAACGTTTTCGGTAGACGAAAAATGCTCCAGCTTGTATAATAAGTGGGGCCAGTTTTTAATAAATAATCAGCCCTCTCACACTCTTGACTAGTTAGTTAATTAATTAAGTCAAAAGTGCAAAAAGCAAAAAGGGTACAAGTACATCTTTTTCTCTCTCTCTCTCTCCTCCTTTATTTTCTTTTCCCTCCTCTCTTTCCTCTCTTTCTTCCTCCCAGCCGATTTCTTCCCCTCCCTTATTCTTCCTTGCAACAGCCCCTTCTCCCATGGCTAGTCAAGCCTTCTTTGCTTTGCCCAAGCTCCATTAGAGCTCAAATCACAAAAATAAATACATATCCTTCATCCTCTCATCAAGATCTATCTATCTCTCTTTTCAAAACTCGAAAAGGATGAAGTTCATCTCCATGGGTTTTTCCCATTTGAAGGAAAAAGGGCACCATCTTGAAGCTTGGAGGTTTCTCTTTCCATTAAGGTAAAATGTTTCCAAGAAAACTCATTTTTCCTCCTTCTCTTGTGTTGGCCAATTTTTGCCCATTCTCATGCCTTGTTTTCTTCTTGTTTTGGAGCCTTGTTTTAACCCTCCAATGGTGGAGTAATCCCCTTCTTGATTCAAGGGGGTAAAACCCCTCCTAAAAGCTCCAAAGGTAAACCCTAACTCATGATGTTCTAAGCCTTCCATTGAATTAGTGTATTCCAAGGTTTAGGATTTTATTGTGTTAAATTTTGTGTTTCTTGGGTGTTGGGATGGAGTTTGGCAACTCCATTCCCACTTGACCGAATTTAAGAAGAGGGAGAACAAGAGGAGAAAAAAAGGAAGTTGACAAACTTAAGGTAAGGAACCTACCTAAATGTATATTCTTGTTGTTTAAGGAGTTTGGGATGGGATAATAAATTGAATGAACCAAAATTTGTGCTAGTAATATGGTTGGTGGAAGTTGAGAGAAAATTGTGAGTTGATGTTTGAATTAAGGGCTTAAGTGCCAAGCCTTTGAGCTATTGTGGTATATTGTGCTTTATGAGAAATTTGGATGAGGTTGGTGAATTCATTGTGTGCTGGTAGGACCCTTGTAAGGGTGTGGCTAGTTTAGGATTGAAAATGGTGAAAAAGATGAGTTGGGACATGTTAGTTCTATGGGTAGGTTATAGCAAAATTTGTGTAGAAATTGGGTGTTTCTAGTTGACTTGGTGGATGGGGGAACTTAGGTGTTCAGTTGGTTGTTTAAAGGTGAGTAATAACCTTGAAATGGTATTTGGAGAACAAGGAAGAGAGAGATAAAAATCTGTAGCATATAGGTTTGGTAACTTGGAATTTCTAGGAAAAGTGTTAGTGTGTATAGTCATGGAAATGGAGAGTGAACTTGGGTATAGATAATCCAAATGGCTAGGAAGGTGTGGTGATGGTCAATAAGAGGTTTGGTAAGGTGGTAGAAGATTGTAACCCACTAAGGAGAAGTTAGACATGCACTGGTATGCAAAATGTAACAGTAAGGGTGGAAAATTTGTAGAAATTGAGCAAGGATTTGAGTAGGAATTTGACCAATGGTTTGAAGAGGTTTAGAGCATGTTTTAGGTGTTTAAACATGTAGGAAATATGTGGAAAGATTAGGGAATGATTAGAGGTGAATGAGAGGTTGAAAACTGTCCAAAAACTGTAAATTTTGACAGTTCTAGGGGTGGTCCGGGTTTGCAAATCGGTACACAAACCCGGACCATAGCAAAAACATGGCAGAAGACCATCCTAGGGGGTGGTCCGGGTATGTAAACCCGGACACAAACCCGGACCACATGAAAAAGTAGCCAGAAACTCATTTTCGGGATTGGTCCAGGTTTGTAACCCCGGACACAAACCCGGACCAGGCTAAAAATATAACAGAATGTGTTTTAAGGTGTCCTAATGATGGGGAATGGATTGGTATTGGTTTTAGGTGATGTTTATGAGTTGTTTGATGACTTGTAAAGGTCCTAAGAAGTGTAAACAAGTTAAAGAAGTGATTGAGAAAGTTGTGAGTTTAAGTGCACATAAACAAAACCAAAGAACAATGGGTTAACGGGGTTAATTACGGGAGTACTAGTTTTACATACTGTAGTACCTTAAATAATAGAGATGTTTGGAATATTATCAGTGGACCAAGAGTAAACCGAGCAAGGTGAGAAGTCACGGTAAAAGTTAAACCAAGGTGTAAGGTATGATTTTCTCATGCTCTGTATCCTAACTTGGTTACCCCAATTTGTGTGCTTGTTTGGTTGTGTGATCACCTTAACAAGATAAATGCACGAATCGAATTGTTTGCACTTGCTAGTGCTTGTATTGTATTGTTGTTTGTTGGATTGTGTTTAGAACTAAAGTTTGTATAATTCATGAAATGGGTGAATTGTGAATGAGTTGCTTGCATGTGATTGTGTATTGTAGTTCGACTCAAAGTTGAGTCTTGTTTGATTAGAGACTCGAAGAAAGAGTCAAGTTGTGAGTTAGCGAAAACGTGGTAACACACTAAAGCTGTTGAATCAATAAACGATAACGTAAACCTGTGAACTCACTAGAACGTGAGAGAATTGTACGGGAGAAGTAAACCCCCGATAATGATTAGATAACCGAATTGATTAAATCCACAAAACAATTATTAGTGGAAGTATATAAGGAGCCTCTACTTAGAGGACTTGATAATTGTTCAAACAATGAACTTTGAGAAAAGTAAAGAATGGTAAGGGATCACCAAACCCCTTAGAGTAATAGTCGAACCTCAATGAGAGGATCCGACTAAAATGAACAATGTCCCGAACATGAGAGTATTCGATAAGTTGGGTAAAACCTTAAATCTTGGAATACTAGACATTGAGGAATTCCCTAAGCCAATAGATGTTATCGAGAGAGATACCTCTAGGCTAATCCTTGAGATTGTGAAATGACTCCGAGAGAGGAGTTTTGGGAATTTGAGTAGTCCGGTAGAGAACTGGACATTTATGAACTTGAGGAGCTAAATGTATAGCTCCTTTTGAATTTGTAAGCCCAGTGGTGGGTCTTGTGTATGACCCTGCTCGGAGGTCGTGGCTAAGACTTAAAAGATGCCTTTGAGTATTGAGTATTGATTTGAGAACTTGAGTATGAGTATGGATTTGAGTATGCGGGTATTGAGAAATTAGTGGTGACTTGAGAGACTTGAGAATTTGAGTTTGAGTGGAGGATTGAGTTGAGTATTGTAGAACTTGTTGAGATTGTGAGTAAGAGTACCCAAGATAGTAGGTAAGACAAAGAGCTATTGAGTAAGGTATAGTGAGGTAGAAACCCTCAAGCCTAAGAAAAGAGTATATCAAACTAACCTCTTCATATGTGTGTTAGTATTTGTGTTCTTCATTGAACCTTGATTGAGTTAATATGCATATGTAATGTATTATTGCTTTGCATGCTGTTTGAATTAAAATGAACCGCATGCTCTCGACCAAATAGTCGGCGTACCCTCGCTAGTACGTGGGGTATGTGAATTTCATATGCAGCAATTTTGCTGAGCCCCTAGGGGCATCGTTTTTATTTTCCAGCTACAACGAAGCCGTCAACCGTTCGAGAGTAGGACGGGGTTGTTATTGATATGGGTAGTTGTTTAAGGAATTGTATTTGTGTATTGTGGGATTGTAAGTACAGTATGTTATTGATAAGCGGGACTTGTAGTAGACTCGGTATAGTATTGAATGGATATTGTATTTGTATAACTCGGCTTAAGGTTTGTATTGAGATGAGATTTGAATAAGGAATTGGAATGTAATATTGGTGTAGTATACTCGGTATAATGATCCATCAGACCGACCTGTATTTGTATTGTTGTATTGGTTTGGCCTTGTTAGTCACGTGGGTGACTAACGGTATTGTATCACCCCCGGTTGTAGTTTGAATTCCGTTGCTTGAGTATTGGTAATGGAGACGGGTTAGGAGTTAATTATGTGGTTATCGATAGGGGTGTTACAGTATGCCCATACTTTAACTAGTTATTTTATATAGTAACTCTGTATATTGGTGTATTTACATTGTATGCACCTTATAAAAATTTAACGAACCTATCACAACAGGTCCAACTAAAAACCGCTGAGATAGGTTAGTTTAGTTGGAACCACCGTGATAGGTTCGTCAAATATACCAACTAACCTATCTCAGTGGCTTTTAGTCAGAACCACCACGATAGGTTGGTCAAATATACCAGGCCGCACTCTACTCTCTCAAATCCCTAATTTCCTTTCCTTTCCGCGCCCATCGACGAAGCTGAAGGTGATCGATCCTGTGACGACCACCGCCCCGCCTCACCGTCTTCATCCGCGCTACCTGCCTCGCCGCCTTCGCCGTTGCCTTACGCGCCACCACGCTAGCCGCCAGTCTTCACAAGCATCAAACCAGGCCGCACGTGAGCTGCAAAAAGGTTTGTATATTTATTCCGAATTTGTAACTTGTAATTGGTATTGAAATACCCCGTAATGAAAAACAGTGACTGATTAGGCTAATTATAATTTTTAGAGGCTTAATTATATCTAAACAAACATGAGGGAACAAATCCCGAAGAAAACGGACCTTTAAAATGGGTTAAAAGCATAAACGAACCTTAAAGCGCGTTTTTCGAGGAAACCGGGAAAACGCGACTTTAAGCGAGTCAAATAGACTCGTAACGATTTTGGTCAACCAAATAGTCGTTAATAAACAGTAATAAAGGTTGGGAACCAATAAAATTAATTAAACGAGAAAATTCCGGAAAACGGGTTCCGGTTAGTAAAAACTGTAACAACCAGGAAGTTGTGGGGTGAGAATGCAAATAAGAAAAATTAGTGTGTTCACTTTTGCAAATAAAAATCAAAAAACTGTAGAGGGGTGCATAGGGGGCCGATTTCCCTCTCTCACTCTCACCTTCTTTATTGTCTTCTTATTTGCTAAAAGACAAATAAAGTAAAGAAAAGAAAGAAAACCCTCTCTCTCCTACCACACTCCCTCACTCACGTACTCACCCTCCTCCTCTCTGCATTTTCTTCTTCCTTGGGCGACAGCCATGGAGAAATGAAAGAGCTCACTTAACTTCCTCCTTCTCTCCTCTTGTTAACCCCTTAATCCTTCTCCAAAAATTACAAAATTAGTACCATTGGAATCCCCTTGCAAAGGAGAACACTTTCCTCCTTTCAAAAATCCAAAAGCTCTAAATTCGTTTTTATGGGTGGAGGCCATTTGAAGATTTGAGTCCACCATTAGAAGCTTCTCTTCCACCTTGATGTTTTGAGGTAAAAAGAAATTCGAAGTCCACCATTTCTAGCCCTTGTTTGCATTATGAGAATTTTCATATTTTGATGCCTTTTCCTCTTGCTCTCCGATTTGGCTTCTTCGTTGGGCTAGGAACTTGCTCTCTTTGCTAGTCAAGAACCTCATTCATTGGTTGGAAGGTTAATACCTTTTCTAAACCCTAAAAACAATCTAAATTCTAGGGTTAGTTAGGTTAATGTGCAAACTAGTATGTGGTATGTATGGCTTGCTGTGCGTCTGACAGTGCCCCTTTCTTGAACAAAACCGTGAGTAACAGAGAAAGAAAGAGGAAAATAAAAGAAGGAAAGGAAAGAAAGAAAGACTAACAACAAGGTAAATACACTTACGTTGAGTTGGTTTGGTGTATTATATTGTAACCATTTTTGGGTATTAGAAATGAGAAATGTATATGGTATTGCGTAATTGAGTAAGTTGTGGTATGATGAGGAATGGTAATGTAACAATTTTGAAGTTTTTAAATGATGTTTAAAAGCTTTGGGAAACATTGGGTATGGAATGTGTATGTGCAGGAATTTTATTGTGTTGCAATGAAGCTGAAAATGATGTGCTTGGGAAAGGATGGAACCCTTATACCAAGACATACCAAAAGACATGAGCAGGAGACGGAGCAACACCTCCATCAATACCCACTGAATATCAAACGCTTGTCACTCAAGCTGTAGACATTGCACAACAATGTGAAGATGAACTAATCCCTGCACTTGATGTAGATTTATGTATCGTCAACTTCTATGAGAAAGAAGGACGACTTAGCTTACACCAAGATAAGGACGAGACAACGAAATCTCTTGAACTGGGAGTGCCTGTAGTGTCTTGGTCCATTGGTGATGATGCCGTATTCTTGTATAGCGAGCGGAAGCGTGTGGACCTCGCAGAGAAATTGGTATTGAGATCAGGAGATGTTCTAATCATGGGTGGAAAATTAAGGTTGCTGTATCACGGGATCCAGAAGATCAAGTTGAATACGGCACCACCGGCAATAATCAATGCCACACACATGAAACCAGAACGCTTGAACCTTACCTTTAGAAAGTATTAATCTTGTAGTAGCATGTAACCCAGTAGTAACGTGTATTAGAGACACAGTATGTATGATGGTTGGTTTATTCAATAAAAGCAGTGTTGGTTATTAAATTCCACTTGTGTTCCACCATCGTTACTTATCATCTTATGAATCAATAGGTAGTGGACTCGGTACCGAAGGTAACCTGAGTATCCTCACCGAAGAACAAGCCGGCAAAAGCGGCACCATTCTAACGGGAGCATTCCTAGTAAACGGCATCGAAGCCTCAGTACTATTCGACTCCGGCGCCTCTCACACCTTTGTATCGCCATCATTTGTGAAGAGGTTGGGGCTAGACGCAGATGAGCTACCAAATTTCTTGGTTACTCTCCCGTCGAAGGAGCGAGTAAAGTGTACTAAGTACTACCACACCGCCACAATTCAAATCAAAGACAAAGTGTTTCCCATCTCCTTCATTGAATTCAACAGGCTGGGATTCGACTTAATAATTGGAATGAACTGGTTGGAGCGGCACAAGGGAAGGATCCTATGCGCCGAGCACCGATTGCTGCTCAAGAGTCCATCTGGGGTCACCGTTTCATACCGCCAGAGGCCGAGAGAGCCTTCAACTACAGTCATCTCCGCTATGGCAATGTACCAGGAGCTCAGAAAAGGACATGATGTGTATTTATGCCATGTGCAAGATCTGGAGAGAGATCCAGAATTCAATAATGATGTAGCAGTAGTCTCAAAATTCCCTGTTGTATTCCCAAAGGAGCTACCTGGTATGCCACCACAGAGAGCAGTAGAGTTCGAAATCGACCTCGTACCTGGTACTGGTCCCATTGCTAGGGCACCATACCGTATGACACCTTCAGAAATGACAGAGCTTAAAGAGCAACTACGCGATCTACTTGACAAAGGGTTTATACGCCCGAGCGTATCACCCTGGGGAGCACCGGTCCTCTTTGTTAAGAAGAAGGACGGTAGTCTCCGCCTCTGCATCGACTACCACGAATTGAATGCGGTCACTGTAAAGAACAAATATCCATTGCCACGCATCGACGACCTGTTCGATCAGTTGAAGGGAGCTTCGGTCTTTTCTAAGATTGATCTCCGATCCGGATATCACCAAATTGCTATCAAAGAGCAAGACATTGAGAAAACAGCATTCCGAACAAGATATGGCCACTACGAATTCACGGTGATGCCATTCGGTTTGTCTAACGCACCAGCCAAATTCATGGACTTAATGAATCGATTATTCAGTGATCAGCTGGACACTTCAGTAGTAGTATTCATCGATGACATCCTTGTGTATTCGAAGTCAGCTGAAGAGCATGAAAACCATTTGAGAAGAGTACTTGAGACACTGCGCGAGAATCAGCTGTATGCGAAATTCTCCAAATGCGAGTTTTAGCTAGATCAGGTATCTTTCCTCGGTCATGTCATCTCGAGATCGGGTATTTCAGTAGATCCATCCAAAATCGAAGCAGTACGATCATGGCCTAGACCTAAGACGGTTACCGACATCCGGAGCTTTCTTGGTTTAGCCGGTTATTACCAGAGGTTTGTAAAGGACTTCTCAAAAGTCGCTAAGCCCATGACGTCATTGATGAAGAAAGATGCACCGTTTGTATGGACAGACGAGTGTGAGGTATCCTTCCAGAGCCTAAAATACTCATTGACCTCAACGCCAATTCTCACACTTCCTGAGGGCACAGAGGGATTTGAGGTGTATTGTGATGCATCGGGCAAGGGAATGGGATGCGTACTCATGCAGCATGGCAAGGTAGTAGCTTACGCCTCCCGCCAGCTGAAAAAGCATCAGAAGAATTACCCGATACACGATCTAGAGTTAGGAGCCATTGTCTTCGCCTTGAAGATATGGCGACACTATCTCTATGGGGTAAGCATCACCATCTACTCCGACCACAAAGTTTACAGTATGTATTCACATAGAAGGAATTGAATCTACGACAGAGGAGGTGGATGGAGTTCCTCTCAGATTACGACATCAACCTCCAGTATAAAGAAGGGAAGGCAAACGTTGTATCCGACGCCCTGAGTCGTCGAGCACACTCGCTCCATTCGCTACTCGCTTCTTCTAGCTTGGTTGACGAGGTGCGAGATGCTCAGTTGAGCGACCCTTACTTCATAGAGATCAGACAGAAAATCACAGATGGTACCTTTGAGAGCCGAAAGTACAACTTCAAATTGCATGAAGATGGTCTGATCCGATTGAATGGCAGATTATGCGTCCCCCAAAGCAATGTTGAGCTAAGGGATCGCATTCTACGAGAGTCACATTGTTCGACATTGCATGTCCATCCGGGAGCCTCTAAAATGTACAAAGACATCAAGAGGTACTTCTGGTGGTCAGGAATGAAATCAGACGTGACTGAGTATGTTCTGAGGTGTCTCACATGCCAGAAGGTGAAGTTCGAGCATCGAAGACCCGGAGGAATGGTGAAATCCATGCCCATTCCGGAGTGGAAATTCTACGATATCTCTATGGATTTTGTTGTTGGACTCCCACCTGCTAGGGGAGGACTAAACATAATCTTGGTAGTAGTCGATCGTCTCACCAAGGTTGCCCGATTCATACCGATGAAGGACACCTAGAAGGCGGCGAAGCTCGCGGAGCTATTCGACAAGGAGATTATCCGACACCACGGAGTCCCGAAAACCATAGTATCCGACCGCGACACCAGATTTCTTTCGAGATACTGGAGAGCAACACGGGAAGCGCTTGGTACTGAGTTGAAGCTTAGCACCGCCTTCCATCCACAGACCGACGGTCAGACAGAAAGGACCATCCAGACCAATGGTGGCCACGGGTCCGGTTCCACCGGTTCCGATTCCGGAAAATGTGTATTCGTATTCGGAACCGGTTTGGGCGGTTCCGGTTCCGGTTCTAAAATCTGGATTCGCTTCATATTCGGTCAAAAAACCGGTTCCGGCCGGTTCCGGCCGATTCCGGTTCCGGTTCTGATCGGTTCCAACCGGTTCCGGAGCGGTTCCGGAAAGATTCGACCGGCTCTAGTTGCTTCGTTTTAGCTCTGATTTGAGATCCGTTTGAGCGCACACGTTGCTTTTTTCATCCACTTTACTCCTAGATAGGTTATTCTTCAAGTTTATAATCTTAAATGTGTAAGAAACAAAGACTTAGGAATTTTTATTGATTTTACAAAAAATAAGGAACAAAGAGAATTTTATTATATGATTCACTGCCTCATTAAAACCTTATTAGGTAAAACCCCATTGGAAAACCCTAATAAGGAAAAAGAGTACAGCTACTAAGAGGTTACATGATTTCAATTTGCAAGTCTTAAAAAAAAGATTACATGGAAAGAAAGTAATACTAAATTACTAATACATTCTAAAATATTACAAGGTAGAAGTCCTGTGGTGTTATCCCCATTCATCTCATACCAATCATCATGTTGGCCTTCAACCGGTTCCGGGGCGGTTCTGGTTCCACTGGTTCCGGTTCCCGGTTCCAAATCCGACGACGGTTCCAGGCGGTTCCAGGCGGTTCCGGTTCCGGGCCCGGTTCAGGCCCGAATCTCAAAACATGTATTCGTATTCGGAACCGGCTGAGGTGGTTTGGTTCCGGTTCCAATCGGTTCCGGGTAGAACCGGACCCGGTGGCCACCATTGATCCAGACACTAGAGGATATGCTTAGGGCATGTGCCTTAGACTTCCACGGGAGCTGGATTGATAAGCTTCATATTATCGAGTTTTCGTATAACAATAGCTATCATGCTTCGATTAAGATGTCACCTTTCCAAGCTTTGTATGGTAGACCTTGCCGTGTACCCCGTTGTGTTGGGATGAGTCAAGTGAAGCGGTCATCATAGGACCGGAGAATTTAGAGCAAGTACAAGCTCAAATTCAGTAAATCCGAGCAAATAAGAAAGCAGCCCAAGATAGACAGAAATCCTATGCGGATGTGCGACGACGTGACCTTGGGTTCGCCGTGGGCGACCAAGTGTTCTTGCGCATTTCACCTATGAAGGGCGTCTTTTGATTTGGCCAGAAGGGCAAGCTGAGCCTGAAATTTATAGGCCCGTACACAATTACCGAGAGGATTGGAGCCGTAGCTTATAGGCTAGCATTGCCTGAAGAATTGGGGCATGTTCATGATGTCTTTCATGTATCATAACTCAAGAAATACATAGCCGATCCCTCTCATGTATTAGAACCCGAACAACTATCCCTAGAGCTGACGATGAGATATGTCGAGACTCCATTGCGAATCCTTGATACGAAGACAAGAGACACTCGCCATAAATCTGTACGAATGGTGAAGATCTTGTGGTCTAACCACGATGTCGAGGAAGCGACTTGTGAATTAGAAGACACCAAGAGGGCGAAGTACCCAAATCTATTTGTAGACTAGATGTCTAGTATCCGTATAGTACGGAGGGTACGGGGCGTACCCCTTTTAAGGGGGGTAGAGCCTTTTTTCTTTTGCATTGCTTCGGGTTAGCATTGCATAGTATGTATGTAATGTAATTGTATTTTGTTGTCACATGTAGTGCTAATTGTATTTTATTGGCACAAGGTAGTGCTAGTAGTATCCAGTATGTAGTACAATGAGTATGGTATGTGTATGGTATGGGTGTAATGAGTAATGCATTTGTGTTGTACGGTATATGACACGAATGACAATGTGAAGAGTATGGTGAATGGTATTGTGAAATGTATTGTGGAATGTGTGCCTTGGATTGTGTATTGTGTATGGTATTTGAATTGAGTATGGTGTATGGTATTTGGATTGGTGTATGCTTGTAGTGTAAGAACTGTGAACACCTTGTAAGGTGGTAGTAGAATGCATAGTGGCAATTGGGTTGCCAAATGAATAGAATAGTAAACCGTAAACCTTGAGCAACTTTGAGGGCAAAGTTCCTTAAGGGGGTAGATTGAAATACCCCGTAATCAAAAATAGTGATTGATTAGGCTAATTATAATTTTTAGAGGCTTAATTATATCTAAACAAACATGAGGGAACAAATCCCGAAGAAAACGGACATTTAAAATGGGTTAAAAGCATAAACGAACCTTAAAGCGCGTTTTTCGAGGAAACCGGGAAAACACGACTTTAAGCGAGTCAAATAGACTCGTAACGATTTTGGTCAACCAAATAATCGTTAATAAACAGTAATAAAGGTTGGGAACCAATAAAATTAATTAAACGAGAAAATTCAGGAAAACGGGTTCCGGTTAGTAAAAACTGTAACAACCGGGAAGTTGTGGGGTGAGAATGTAAATAAGAAAAATTAGTGTGTTCACTTTTGCAAATAAAAATCAAAAAACTGTAGAGGGGTGCATAGGGGGCCGATTTCCCTCTCTCACTCTCACCTTCTTTATTGTCTTCTTATTTGCTAAAAGACAAATAAAGTAAAGAAAAGAAAGAAAACTCTCTCTCTCCTACCACACTCCCTCACTCACGTACTCACCCTCCTCCTCTCTACATTTTCTTCTTCCTTGGGTGACAGCCATGGAGAAATGAAAGAGCTCACTCAACTTCCTCCTTCTCTCCTCTTGTTAACCCCTTAATCCTTCTCCAAAAATTACAAAATTAGTACCATTGGAATCCCCTTGCAAAGGAGAACACTTTCCTCCTTTCAAAAATCCAAAAGCTCCAAATTCGTTTTTATGGGTGGAGGCCATTTGAAGATTTGAGTCCACCATTAGAAGCTTCTCTTCCACCTTGATGTTTTGAGGTAAAAAGAAATTCGAAATCCACCATTTCTAGCCCTTGTTTGCATTATGAGAATTTTCAGATTTTGAATGCCTTGTTCCTCTTGCTCCAGCCGATTTTGGCTTCTTCTTTGGGCTAGGAATCTTGCTCTCTTGCTAGTCAAGAACCTCATTCATTGGTTGGAAGGTAATACTCTTTTCTAAACCCTAAAAATCTAAATTCTAGGGTTTGTTAAGGTTAATATGCTAAACTAGTATTGGTATGTATGGGTTGCTGTAGCATTGCCCCTTTCTTGAACAAAAACCGAGAACAAGAAGAAAGAAAGAGGAAAAGAAGAGAAGGAAAGGAAAGAAAGAAAGACTAACAAGACAAGGTAAATACACTTACCTTGTGTTTGTTTGGTGTATTGTATTGTAACAGTTTTTGGAGTATTAGAAATGAGAAATGTATATGGTAATGAGTAATGAGTAAGTTGTGGTAGGATGAGGAATGGTAATGTAACAGTTTTGAAGTTTTTAAATGATGTTTAAAAGCTTTGGGAAACATTGGGTATGGAATGTGTCTGTGCAGGAATGTTATTGTGTTGTAGTGGAGTTGAAATGTGTGTATGATGTATTGGATAAACAGGTGTAGGAATGAGCAATGGTGGGTTGAAACAATGTGTGGGTAATGCTAAAAATATAGGGGAGACTATGTCAAAATTTGTTTAGGAATTTGAGGACTTAGTTGTGTAAGGAGAGAAAATAACCTAGTTGGTACCTAAGTGTATTTGGAGAGTGTAAAGGGGAGTGGTTTAGTGTCTTGAAACAGATTTGAAAAGGATTTAAATAATGAGAAGAACTAGAGAGTAAACTAATGTATTTTGAATGCTAGGAGTGGCATTAGTTGAGGAAGTATTGGAGGATAGAAGCTAAGGTGAAAAATCTGTAGCATTAGTGTAAGGAAAACTAGTATAAGTGTTGGAAAGAAGTGAGGAAAATTGTGTTAGTGGATGTAGGAATTGAGTAGTAAGTTTGGTGGATGAACTAAGGTGATTTAGAGGGTTTAATGAGTGCTAAACATGTGGGGAATGTATTGGTAAAGGTTAGGGAAGCAATGGGAAAGTAAAACACCAAAAACAGATTTTTAAAACTGAAGTACTGGGCCGGAGCGACCTTGGGACCGAACTTGCAAGGTCGGTCGAGCCCTAAATTACAAAGACGGGAACTTACTGGAATAGACTGACCTTGGGACCGGACTTACAAGGTCGATCGGACCAGAAATTTTCCCGTCTGAAACCTACTGGAATGGACCGACCTTGGGACCGGACTTGCAAGGTCGGTCGGACCAGAAATTTTCCCGTATGAATCCTACTGGAATGGACCGACCTTGGGACCGGGCATGCAAGGTCGGTCGGCCTGAAATTTTCATGCAATGTAACTCACTGGAATGGACCGACCTTGGGACTGGACTTGCAAGGTCGGTCGGGTCTGAATTTTTCAGTAACGAAACTTACTGACTTCGACCGACCTTGGGTCCGACCCTGGGTAAGGTCGGTCGAGTCAAAACAAAAAAAAATGTTTTAATATAAGATTATAGTAATCGTAGTATATATATATATATATATATATATATATATATATATATATATATGCCTATACACATATATGCATATGTATGTAGTAACACCATTGATGAAGTAGTCATGGAAAGAAAGTCAGTAAATGAGTAAGGAAGCAAGTTTAAGAAGTAATAAGGAAAAGAATGGTTTTATAATCACGTATGAATGTAAAGGAGTAGCAAGTATACATTAGGAGTATTGATGAAGGAATAAGTTGGATCAATAATAGATCATTGATCATACAACTTCATGTATGTATAGGAATCAGATAGTTGAACATCGAAGGAACCCGGTAGTACGAATACGACGGTGAACGGTATGATTTCTTCATGCCCTGTATCCTAACTTGGTTATCCCGATTTGTGTGCTTATGTGATCACCAATAAGATAAATGCACGAATCGGACTTTTATTTGCACTTGATTGTTTTGTAACACCCCTACCGCTAATGTCATCATTACCGTCCGATCATAACGTACTTACACACCTTCGCAGCGGATACTTACATACACAATGGTTGGTGATACAATGCCGTTAGCCACCCACGTGACTAACAAGGCTACTACTACTATATACAGCATCGGTCTGATAGACCGGAATCCCGAGTACTACACATCTACAATAAATACTCCATTACAATACCATATGATACAATGCACAAAACTGAGTTTACTAAGTTCCAAATACATTTACAATACCCCTTCCAAGTTCATATATACTCATTAAGAGTCTACAACTACCCATTCCTCACAACTACATACAAGGCTCCAAGCCTTTTACGATTCTCTACTAACTACAATTCATCCTAGCTATCCAAGTGTAGTCGCCGGTCTCTTACCGTGATCATGTCCGCTTCCGGTACCTGCACACTAAAAACGTTCCCCCTAGGGGGTCAGCTTACGCTGAATATGACTTCCGCATACCCCGCGTACTAGCGAGGGTACGCCGACCACTTGGCCGAATACATGCAATTCATTTTATTCAAACATACATGCATACATGTTCTCATACACAATACTACAATACTTTACGTACGGAATACACATATACACTCCAATACATACATGGAGATTATACAAATCCAACAATACTTACTTACCTTCTTCTGAAGTACACATTCACGATACCTACACAATACATACTCACTCCATACTCAATACGCAATACGGAGATACACTTCTCCAATTCATACATAAGGCTTGTTAGCTTCTTTACACACCCGGGTTAATCAGGTGTACAATACTCCTTTACTCAAGGTCGAGACTTACGCTAGTCAAGACCAATACACATACAATACTTTATTTCTTACTTACTTTACTCAAGTCAAGTCGGTATGACCTCCGGGCAAGGATTAACTCCCACCACCGGGCTTTAGGGTGGCCCACTAATCCAAGATGCTACCCATTCAAGGGATTTGGTCCATGGAAAAGATTACAGCCAGGATTCGGATCCAACCTCTTGTGTTTCCTTATCCTCACGTGTGGCCGAAACTATATCGAACTTCTACTCATTCCATTTTACTCATTACTCAAGTTAGTAGTTAGATGGTTAGGAATTAGTAGAAGTCATTACTTCTTTACCATACATCAATACACTACACATGTACTCATCATATACACATACACTTCGTTCTCATTCATTCATTTCATGAATTATACAAACTAGATGTTCAAGAGCATACAACAAGAACAACATAGTTCAAACACAATTAAGTGCAATAAAAGTCTGATTCGTGCATTTATCTTATTTGAGTGATCACATAAGCACACAAATCGAGGTAACCAGGTTAGGATACAGAGCATGAAGAAATCATACCTTTCACCGTTGATTTACTTTATCGGGTGTTCCCTTGCTCCTTAGTTCACACTCGTCCCTCGAGTCTTATTCTTGAACCTCCGGCTACATGCCAAATGGTTCCATTAATACTAGGCATTACAATACATACATAGCTACTTCTCCCGTACTTACCCCGTTATCCCGTTACTTCGGTTTAACTTAACGTTCTTATACTCTCAACTTTCTTAATTACTTCTCATACTTGTTTTCTTACTCATTTACTTACTTTCTTACCATTAAGGTTACATTAATGGTGTGTTATCAAAGTCTCATATATATGTACATATCTATATACATATACATACATATGATTACTATATTATTATTATTATTATTATTATAAGTTAGGGTCGACCGACCCACCGACCGACCCAACCACTTGGGTCGGTCCATTCCAGTAAGTTTTCCGTCCTCTGAAATTGTCCCAACCGACCCAGGACTGTTCCGACCGACCCATACACCTCTGGGTCGGTCAATTCCAGAAAGTTTACGTTCCATCGTCTATGCTCCGACCGACCCACCGACCGACCCAACCTCTGGGTCGGTCCACTCCAGAACTTACCTACAGATTTTGTTTTTGACTTCTTTTCTTACCCATTTCTTCCCCAACCTTCCTACATGTAATCCCACATGTTTTAGTACCATTTAGTCTCCCTAAAATACCTTAATTCATTCACCAACTCATTACTAAATTCATTTCCCATTCTCATATGGATTTACACACTTTTTCCTCCCTTTCCATTCCTGCACACATACCAGCTTTTGTCCTTATGCTACAGATTTTTACTCTAACCTTCACCATTCAATACTCCTATCACCAATACCATTACTACTATCCTCATTACATTATCTTCCACTCTAATCCTCCCCATTATCTAGCTTCTCTCCTAATCTGTTACAAGGTGGTTTACTACTCACCTTAAGCTCTCCAAATACACTTAGTTCCTCCTAGTGCCTCCAATGCATCTTAATACCCCATGCTACAGATTTTATACTCTTCTGTTCACATACCACTCCCACCATTCCATGGTCATTAAACATCTCTACTATCCCCAATACACACCTTGGTTCTCCCATTCACCAAGTCATCCCTAAATGCACAATTCCTACCAAAATTTTGCCATAGTTCATCTACTTTTCTTACTTATCCACATACACATTTTTTTCACCAAATTCATTCCTATTCTAGCCACACCCATACAAGGGTCCTACCAGCAATTAATACAATATAAATTTACCAATACTTCCTCAATCCACAATACTAATACTCATACACAATTATTTGGCCCCAAGGCCTACAATCCACATACTAATTCACAAATACTCCAACTTCCACAATTACACTACTAATACATTAATTTGGGTTTCTTAATTAGTTCACCCATTCCCATTTCTCCAATGCATTAAAATTTAGCATCAAGAAGGAGCTCTTACCTTAAGCTCTTAATTCCTTCTTTCTTTTCCATTTCTCCTTCTTCTCTCTTTCTTGCCCAAATCGGCCATATGGGGAATGGAGTTGCCAAACTCCATTCCCATCACCCAAAGCACATAAAACAAGTATAATTAACATACAAACCCTTTAATTAATGCTAGTTCATAGAAATGTTTAAAGCAAGTTTTCTAGGGTTTACCTTTGGGGTGTTTTAGGAGGGGTTTTAGCCCTTGGATCAAGAAGGAGAATCCACCACCATTGCAAGGTGAAATTGATGCTCAAAGGAGAGAGAAAAAAACAAGGCATTACAATGGGCAAAATCGGTTACCAAAGGAAGATTGAGAAAATGTGAGTTTTTCATGTAGATTTTTACCTTAATAGAGAGAGGGGACTCCAAGCTACACATTGATGCTATTTTCTTCACCAATGGGGTATACCCATGAAAATGAACTTCATCATTTTGAAATTTTAAAAAGAGAGAAGTGTAGAGGATGATGAGGGGATTACAAATATGTAATTATTTTTACATTTGGGGCTCACATGGAGGTAGAGCATGGAGATAGAGTGGAGAAGCCATTGAAGCTTCTTGAAGCTCTCCAAAATCGCCAGCCCCCATGGAGAAGGAGAGAGAAATCAGTGAGGGAGGGAGAAAGAAGAAAGAGAAAAGAGAGAGTGAGGTGAGAGAGTGTGTTTTGTTTGCTTTTTGCTTTATTATTGTCCTTTAGCATATTAGAGAAATAGAGAGAGTGTGAGGGGAAGGGGCTGCCGACCACACACACACACACACTCACTCAAATTTTTGTTTTTTTTATTTACAAAAGTGGACACACTAGTTTTATTTTATTACACTTCCATCCCGTAACTTCCCGGTTGTTACAGTCTTTACTAACCGGAACCCGTTTTCCAGAATTTTCTCGTTTAATTAATTTTATTGGTTCTAACCCTTCATTAATGTTTATTAATGGTTATTTGGTTGACCAAAATTGTTACAAGTCTATTTAACCCGCTTAAAGTCACGTTTTCCCGATTTCCTAGAAAAACGCGCTTTAAGGCTCGTTTATGCTTTTAATCCATTTTAAGGATCCGTTTTCTTCGGGAATCATTCCCATTTATTATTTTGGGCCTTATTAAGCCTTTAGAATCCATATAATACGCTACCCGAGGCCTCATACATCCTATGGTTATTTAACGCTTATTTAGCGTTTTCCACTTTTTAAGCGTTTCTTTATTTCTTTTGGATTTATTTTTCCTTACCCATATTACTTAGGCGTTGTTAGGCCCTTAAATACATATTAAATTAAATTTAATCCCTATGTTTAAGTTCGGGGTATTTCAATCTACCCCCTTAAGAACTTTATCCTTAAAGTTGCTCAAGGTTATAGGATTACTGAATTTACTCATTCTTACAGGTCCATTGCCCAAGTAGTACATTCTTCCTCCTTACAATCCTCGAATCCGTTCCTCAAGGTTCCTACATACTATACCATACCAATGTACAATAATTTCTCCAATCCGCATTACTACCAACCATCCGGTTCCTCATTACAAAATTTATACATACATACAATGCAAAGCTATCCCCAAAGCAATGCAATACACATTACAATCCCGCGGGCACTCCGGTCATCTAGACACAGGACTCCTCTATGTCCTGCTGCCCTTGGAATAATATAACATGATACCTACTGTCACTCTCCGTTATAAGCCTCCAATAAATACTCACTCTCCAATCTAAGGAAGATTCTTTTACAATTACTAGTTACAAATTTTCTAAAGCACGCAACTCCAAATTCCAATTTATATTCATTCCTTCTATCCTATGTGTGATTCTTGTGACCACTTGAGGGGAGCTTCAAGAATCATTCGACCCTGGTGTGATCAGCACCAGCGTTGAACTATCTTTCCACCCCAATTTGTGTTCGGTCTCCCTTGATCTGATCAGGACCAAGTTCGACTTCCCACATCAATTTCAAACAACCAAATAATTTGATTATGTCCATTTTCTATCTTTTTACTCTTCTAGTCATGATTATAATTTCACACATCTCCAAAGGATGGAATTCAGTCCATCAATCATTCTCAATCTACTTCCCAAATACTTTACTTCGAGATTCAATGCCTAAGCGCTCATTTCATCGACCTTCGCTACTTTCATTCATTACTCTCCATTATCTCAAATATTCTAACTACGGAATACGGTACCTACTGAACCTAGTCGTCCTCAATTTACTTCCAAAGACTTACCTACTGAAATACCCCGAACCTAAATATAGGGATTAAAATTAATCTAATATGTATTTAAGGGCCTGATGGTACCTAATTAATACTAGTAAGGAAAAATAAATCCAAAAGAATAAATAAACTCTTAGAAAGCGGAAAACGCTAAATAAGCGTTAAATAACCATAGGAGGTATGAGACCTCGGTTAGAGTATTATATGGATTCTAAAGGTTTAATAAGACCTAAATAATATACGGGAACAACTTCCGAAGAAAACGGATCCAAATAATGTATTAAAACGCTAATAGAGCTCTAACGCACGTTTTTCGAGGAAACCCGAAGACGTGATTTTAAGTGGTCAAACGAACCCGTAAAAATTATAAGTCATTAAATAAATATTACTAAGCATTTATGAAAGCTTAATAACCAATAAAAATAAAGAAATGAGAAAATTCTGGAAAACGGGCCCGGTTAGTGAACAGTACCTAAACCGGGTAAAATAATGAGCGTTTTCTGTAAAAGACAAAAAATGCTCCAGCTAGTATAACTGTAGGGGGCCGGTTTTTATCAGTCAAACAACTCCCTCACACACACATGTGACTAGCTAACTAAATAAGAGAGCTAGAAAGCAAAAAGCAATAAAGTAAAAACTACTTTATTCCCTTCCCTCTCACCTCACTCTCACATTTTCACTCACCTCTCTCTTTCCTCTTCCCCTCCATCGTACTCTCCCTCTTCCTCCTCCCTTGGGCTGCGATTTTGGAGCTCCCCACAACAACCATGGCTACTCCATCTTCTTCCTCATGCTCCATCCTCATGTAAGCTCCAAATCGAAAACAAATTACATATTTGAACTCCCCTCATCATCCTCTATCATTCCCTCTTTTCAAAATTCAAAAAGGATGAATTTCATCTCCATGGGTTTTCCCCACTTGAAGAGAAAAGCACACCATTATGGAGCTTGGAGTCTCCTCTTTCCAACAAGGTAAAAATCTACATGAAAAACTCATGTTTCTCCACCTTACTCCATAACCGATTTTGCCTCTTTGTAATGCTTTGTTTTCTCTCTCTCCTTTGAGCATAATATCAACTTAGCAATGGTGGTGGATTCACCTTCTTGAACCAAGGGCTAAAACCCCTTCTAAAACTCTCCAAAGGTAAACCCTAGAAATTTCATTTCAAACACTTCAATGAATTGGCATTAATTTAAGGGTTAGTATATTAATTGTAGTGTTTTGTGTTCATTGGGTGATGGGAATGGGGTTGGGCAACTCCATTCCCCACATGGCCGGTTTGGGCAAGAAAAGAAGAATGAGGAGAAATGAGAAAGAAAGAAGGAATTAAAAGCTCAAGGTAAGAGCTCCTTCCTAATGTTAAGTTCTAATTGCATTAGAGTAATGGGAATGGGTGAACTAATTAAGGAACCCAAAATAATGTATTAGTAATGTCATTTTGGAAGTTTGAGTATTTGTGAACTAGTATGTGAATTGTAGGCCTTAGAGCCAAGTGTATTGTGTATGTGCATTAGTAATGTGGATTGAGGAAGTAATGATGTATTGGTATTGTGATTGAGGAAGTAATGGTGTACTAAGATTTGTATGTGTGCTGGTAGAACCCTTGTGGTTTGGCTAGATTAGGAATGAGTTTGATGAGAAAGTACATATGTGGAGAAGTAAGAAATGTAGAGGAACTATGGCAAAAGTTTGGTAGGAATATGTACATGTATGGATGACTTGGTGAATGGGAAAACCAAGGTGTGTATGGGAGTTAGTAGAGATGTTTAATAACTATGGAGTAGTAGTTCTGGGTATGAGAATGAAAGAATGTAAAATCTGTAGCAAGAGTTGTTGAATGGTATTGGAGGAACTAGGAGAACTTATGTACATGACCTAGGGAGTGAATGATGGACTTGGGTATAGATGTGTAATTGCTTGGAAGTGTATTTGGGATGCTAATAATGGTATGGGTAGTAGGAGTATTGAGTGTTAGAAGTTGGAACAAAAATCTGTAGCATTGAAGGATGAAAAACTGTTGTAAGTGTGGAAGGGAAGTGATGAAATGGTGCAAGTTGATTGATGGATTTAGTAAAGAATTTGGTGGATGAACCAAGGCAATTTGAAGGGCCTAGGAAGTGTTAAAACATGTGGGATTAAGTGTAGGAACAATGGGGAAGTAATGGGTAAAAGATAGAACTGAAAACAGAAATAAAAATGCAAATACTGGCCCGGACCGACCTTGGGACCGAACTTGCAAGGTCGGTCGAGCCCAGATTTACAAAGACAGGAAACCTTCTGGAATGGACCGAACTTGCGACCGGACTTGCAAGTTCGGTCGGACCAGAAAAATTCTCCCGTCTGTAACCTACTGGAATGGACCAACCTTGCGACCGGACTTGCAAGGTCGGTCGACACAAAATTTTTCCGTCTTGTAAGCTACTGGAATGGACCGACCTTGCGACCGGACTTGCAAGGTCGGTCGGGCTAAAAATTTCATCAGGTAACTCACTGGAATGGACCGACCTTGGGACCGGACTTGCAAGGTCGGTCGGCCCTGTAATTCTCGTAATTCCCTACTGACTTCGACCGACCTTGGGGACCGGACTTGTAAGGTCGGTCGAGTCATACAAAAAAAATCTAATTAAATAATAATTATATATATCTATATATGTATACCCACCTATACATATGTGCATATATATGTAAGTATACCATTGTTAAGTAATTAGGAGTAAGTAAATAAAATGTAAGTATTGGAATGCAAAGACTTAGTAAGTATGGATTAGTAAACGTAAGAGTAATCGGGTTAAGTTAATGATAGTTAGATTAATCAATCAACTTTATGTATATAATAGGATTTGGTTTGTGAACACCGGAGGAACGTTGGGATACAAGTACAATGGTGAAAGGTATGATTTCTTCATGCCCTGTATCCTAATCTGGTTACCCCGATTTGTGTGCTTATTTGATCACCTAATAAGATAAATGCACGAATCGGACTATATTGCACCTACTTGTGCTTGTTTACATTGTTCTTGATGTTTGTCTTGAACAATAGTTTGTATAATTCATGAAATATATGAATGATGATGAACTGTATTCGAATCTTGTATTGTACTTAAGTATTGTATTGTATTTGTATAAATGAGTATTTAGCACTGTAATTGTTTATGTGGCTTGTATGAATGACTTCTGCTAATTCCTAACTACCTAACTCCTAACTTAAGTGAGTAAACTGGAATGAGTAGAAGTCCGATATAGCTTCGGCCACGCGTGAGGATGAGGAGACACAAGAGGTTGGATCCGATTCCTGACTCTTAAACTGGTCCGTGGCCCAAATCCCTTAAATGGGTAGCATCCCGGATTGGTGACTCAAGTAAATCCTGGTGGTAGGACGGAGTAGTCCCCGGGCCGGAGGTCCCGACGACTTAACATGAGTAAGAGTAAGAGTAAGCAAGTATGTATGAGTATGAGTATGAGTATGAGTATATATGCGTATGTATGGAGTAACGAGTAAAAGAGTAATCTCCACCCGATTAACCCGGGTGGACCAATGAAGCTAACAAGAATTGTATATTGTGTATGTAATGAGTATGTGTATTTCGGAAGAAGGTAAGTATGTATTGAAGGGTATATTGTATTACTTGTAAGTAACGAAGTGTATGTATGTATGCCATGCGTAAGTATTATAGTATTGTGTATGAAAGCATGTATGCATGTATGTTTGAATGAAATGAATCGCATGTATTCGACCAAGTGGTCGGCGTACCCTCACTAGTACGCGGGGTATGCGGTTATCATGCTCAGCGAAAGCTGACCCCCTCGGGGGAACGTTTTTAGTGTGCAGGTACCCGAAGAGGATATGGTCAAGGCACGAGACCGGTGACTACATTTGGATAGTAGTAGTAGAATGTAGAGGTGTACTAATTAGCACACCCCTTGTACTTAGAAAGTAAGTAGTTGTGAGGAATGGGTAGTGGTTAGACTCTTAATGAGTACATATGAACTTGGAAGAAGCATTTTATTTGTATTGGGAACCTAGTAAACTCGGTTATGTATTTTGTATTGTATGATTTATGAAGGAGTAAAGTGTTGAATGGAACATTGTAGTATTCGATTGATAAATGGAGTATGTATTGTAGAGGTGTAGTACTCGGGATTCCGGTCCATCAGACCAATGCTGTATGTAGTAGTAGTAGCCTTGTTAGTCATGTGGGTGACTAACGGCAGTGTATCACCCACCGTTGAGTATGTAAGTATCCGCTGCGTGAATCTGGATCGTGTAAGGAGATTGGACGGTAATGACGGTATTAGCGGTAGGGGTGTTACACCTACGAATACACTACTCATGGCCACATTCATCTACTACTCTCAATCATTTCATAAAATTTCTCTACGGGATACAATACTTGTGGAGTTCCGTCCACTACTCATTCTCAATTGTCTCGAAACAATCACCCAGGGAACTCACTTTCCCCTAGGTTCTACATCGGTTTTATACTGACTCATGCATCGTAATGCCATGTTTACATTCAAATAGACACACACAATAGGGATTATCATTTCCCAAAGAGTTTCTCTACTCTTCTTTACAAGTACTCTCGCATTGGAGTTACTAGATGGTTATATTCCTCCTATGGTATTCGCATCTCTCGTGCCTAATTACCATAATTACAATATGAATGAATACATATGTTTATTTAACATAAGTACCAATCTTCAATTCGATTATCATTTGTGCTATGCACATTATAGTTTAAATGTTTTATTCGTGAAACTTATGTTGAGCGGTTTTCGCTCTACCCCCCTTAAAATGGATTACGCCCACGTAATCTACCATATGTTATTGAACATTGGTTTACTACGTTCGGGCACTCTGAATCATTTAGCTTCACTACGGTTTATTACATAATATACTCCGGTCAAAGGGTCTTAACCATACCAATGGTTTAGTCTTTGCACCGAGAATTCCTATATGGGTTTATTTAACTCATAATTAATTCGGTTCTAGCCTATTAGGCTTCAAGGCATTAATAGCCATTCTATTATACTTACTAGGGCCCACTAGCTTCTGCTGCATGATCCTGATAACTAGGGCTATTCACCCTTCATGTTATCCTTAATGTGTTATACATCATCCTTTATCCCTCTATCGTGGAAATAAGGTTTACTGAGCAAGTGTGGTATTCTTTTACCGTGTTTGAACTCGATGAGTATAGATTTATGACCAGCTCTCTGGCAATCTATTATGCATACTATTCGTCACTACTTAGTAGTAGTGCTTCCTCTGCTGTTAATAGCTTCTGAATTATACCAGCTTTCTGGTTCAGTACCAGTGTCCTTTACTTGTATGACCTTGCATTTTTATGCATCGGTCCTAGTGACTTTCTTAAGTCTCCTTTCACCTTTTTAT
The DNA here is from genome assembly GCA_023374045.1 of Limonium bicolor. Taxonomy (NCBI): domain Eukaryota; kingdom Viridiplantae; phylum Streptophyta; class Magnoliopsida; order Caryophyllales; family Plumbaginaceae; genus Limonium; species Limonium bicolor. The sequence continues at coordinate 255,119,757 of CM041778.1, read as the reverse complement.
TCCACTGGAATTCACATTTTGTGATTGTTAGTGTGTTGTACACTCTTCGTACTTCTTTGGCCTTAGGCCGCACGGTTTGTTGCTAAGCTTGCTCAAATGGCCTATGTCATATTCGTTGGTGAAAAGAAGGGTTTACTACGGTTTACATTTTCCATATTCCTCGCTATCCCACTTGATCATTAGCTGTACAAGTGCAATACCAAAACACTCAGTCATACAGAGTGTAGAGGCGTACACGCTTGGGAGTAACTCACTTATGTGATCGCCTTAGGAATGAATATTCTTCCTTGTGTGCTCCTTGTTACATGGTTAAGACTGTAGGCTTCCATGTCCCGTCTATCTACCAATCCCTGCGTCTCGACCCCGCTGGGTCCAGCTCATGGTTTATTTCCCATATTATGGTCTAACTACATTCTCATAATGGTCGCTTGTTGCGAACCATGTTCTTATTCGTTATACCACATCGTTTTTACTGTTTTTGTTACTGTGATAGTTTCTCTTTACTCATTGCCATTGTCATTGGCACCATTTCTTTATGGTATGCATACCCTGGGGTTTCCAATGTTCGTGTGTATGACGGTTGTCGTAGCATACCGCAATATTAATATCTTCCCAATGTGGAGATGTTTTATTTCAATTTAGGTTTCATGTGTAGGTTAGCTTACCTCACATTATTTCATTGTTCATGATACAATTTACCAAGTGTCTTGGTTGACAATGGATGAAGTGATTTATCAGGTTGCAAGCTGTAACAGCCCAGTCTTAACTCACATGTGTGATATTGTCCTCTTTGGGCCGCAGCCCGCACGGTTTTTATTCTCGGGGTACCATCCCCAAAAGGCGTCTCACACAAGAGAAGAGTATCCCCACACCTATAAGGCGTGGTTCGTGCTCTCTCCTGATCGATGTGGGAGGTGACCCCTACCGTGGTATCACACAAGCTCTCTTGAGTGTTGGTCATTTGTGGTGTCCAATGTGCATTCACATTGATTGTTTTTGACAATTACTGTCTCCCGTGCTGAGCATTGGTTATAGGCTCTAGCTGTGCAGTTTTACTTTTGTATGTACATCCCCGAAACCTCCCAAGAAGCTTCAAGGGTTTTCTGGTCCCGTTCTCTAATTAGAGAGTATGTTATCACTGGTAGGTGAAAGTTCTTGTTGAGGGGTGCGTTTCCACTCATAGGTCTCATGACAAGATTTACCATGTTAGTATTTATACAATGGTTCACCACATGCTTAGGTGCATAGGGAGTATACTTACTCCTTCGAGCTTTGATGCTCTTAAGCGATGTGCTCCTACAGTCCACAGCCTCTTGTAGGCGTAGTGGTTTGGAAATCTCACTTTATTATCTATTGTCTCTTGGCAATGACTACATGCACAAGCTCTGTTGTTATGGTAGATGGAAGCCTTTCTAAAAGTTCGCATCATCACCGCATTAGTGGTCTTCGGTTAGTGAGAGGTACCTTTCCTCGAGTCTCCGTAGTGTCCAAGTGTGGACTAGGACAATGTTGGCATTATCACGATTCATATGCCTCTGTGTTACCATTTCTACAGAAGGCATGAAGGGTAATTAAAGCTTGTCAACTGTATACTAGACTGATGCTCTAGTGACAGTGACACTAAGATAGCCATTACTCTAAGCCACTCATTATGTTGAGCTCGAATTGGTTGGTTCAGTTGTCGATCTGTTTGTCGTATGAAGCAATAACTCTTGCGAGTCTTGTTATTAAATGGTGTGGGTTTTGCACCCGTTAGAGTTTACATACATAGTTGATTCATGGCCTTGAAGCCTTATTGCTGCAAGCTATGCTCTTTGCAAGCTGCTTATACATGTTTCCACCCTTGTATACCCCATAGATTGAAGGTATTATTGGGCTCCATGGCCAGTCGTGGCATCACGCTTCCGTTCATAGGAGACCCTTTAGGGAATCTGGTGTTAATCAGTGCCTTCTGATAATTTAGGGTATTTCCTGTTAAGTGAACTCCCTTCGATGTCCTAACCGAATGTTCGTTCTAGCTCATGTGCTCCTATCATGTCGCTTTGTTCAACCGTTGTTAATTCAAACACCCTTCAAGGATTGCTCCTGGGTGTTGTTGGTTACGCCGTTACATCCGGCTAACGTTTATGATATATGTGTCCTCTATACCACCTTGTGGTATTGTATTTGAGTTATCCCATTTAGGGTTATACCGTCTCCCATTCTTGGGTAGACTGTTTATACCTTCTCCTAGCGCTTTGACTAGGTTTAAGATTCTCTCCATTAGTGGATTACACCTCATGGTGATCTTGTGATCACTCCTGGGAACTTTGTCCCGTTTGTTGAGCATCGTTATATTCACATTGGCATTTGCCTTACTGTGTTCAGGCTGGGTATACCTTCCAGCTGTCATGTGTTTGCTTGATGTCTTTGAGACATATCCAATGTCTATACTTACTAGTATGTGCTTTTTTCACTTCCTAATTCTCATTCCTTACCTTCAGATGGATTCTCTGAGTTCCTTGGTACTCATTACTTAGTTGAGTTCCTTCTCCTCGATCGTCTGTGGTGTCCAGCTACTCTGCTTGAACTTACTGATGGTCCGTAGAACGGAGTTGACTACTTCCCGTGTTTCGCGCACTACATGTATACATATGTGGGGTACCGTGTTGATACGTTACCACTTACCTAACTATATGTCAGGCCCGCAAGCTCCTTCGGAGTACGGTTGTCCCACATCCTGTAATTGGGTACACTCGTAGTGTTCGTCACACGCCTAGGTGAAGTATTCTCTTGTCAGCTCCTCTTGTATCATTCTACAATACTTACCGTAATTATGTTGGTTTGGTTTAAAATCCAGGGTTTAAAAGGGAGGTTGTGGTTTTGAAAGAAAATCTCAGTTTTGAAACCTAACGGTTCGGTGTTAAAGGATGTTCTTCATGGCATAGCCATGTTTAAGGTCTTGACCAAGTCCCGCTTCTTGCTGACTAGTATGTCCTTATTACAATGGTCAGGCCACTAGGCCTTTCCAGGGTTTCATTCTTTCAGTTTTTAGGATACGTGATCCGGTAGTCGCTTCTTTGCGGTCTCGGTACATTACTATGTACTTGTGGCGTGTTAGTGTTCCTCTACATGTTCCTGCTCTTACTGCACTTGCCGTGGCAAGTGCGTGGTACTGTTGGTTTTTGGTTAAACCTATACCGGTCTTGGTATGGTTTCCACTTGTATTTAATAGTCTTGTTGACTCTCCCCTCGATCATACTGATCTAGGGTTGGGATACTCGATCCTTTTAAGTAGCTTCTCTTTGATCTTGACATGGTTGTCTTAGTCGGGGTACTTCTCCAATCCTAGGAGATCCCCATTTATTTAGTTTTGTGTTTTTCCTTGTTGCTCGTTCCCACCGGTTTACCGTGGTTATTGAGCCTTAGCTTGTTTAGGCACTACTCTTGTAGTTGCATCAGGTTATATCTTGCGATTGTTCTCATAGCCACTTGAGCTTTGTAGGCCAGGTATTGTAACCTTTTGGCGTTGTAGTTCCGGAGTTAACCGCTCCTGACTATGTCCTTAGTCAGCTGGCATACCATTGGTGGTGCTATTTAGCTATTACTGTCCTGTAGACTTGTGTCTCGGGTTTGTTACTGTTTCTTTTTCCGCTTCGTTGCACGCTTAGTGCTCCTTTTCCTACTGCTGGTTGACTAGCCAGGTTCACGACTGCTAAGCATGTCGCCCCATGTTGTTGTAAGTTGTAGCCTCCTTATAGTTGGAGTGCTCATTCTACCGCTATTAAGTGCGGGTATTGTTGTTCCACCGGGATCCACCTCCGGGTCTTCCGATTCTTGGAATCTACTATGTGTCGGTGCTCGTTTACCGTATGGTGGTTTCACAACTGCCAGATCGGGTTTCCCCGAGTATGAGAGGACTTTCCTTCTCTCTGACGTTCTTTCCCAAGTTATACAATGGGGATGCGGTGGGCGGGACTGGTATTGTAGGTATCCGGTACACACCGGGAGTTCCTAACTAGCATATCTCTAATGCTAACACCCAGCCCTTAGCCCTAAGCTTCTAATTCCTAACTAGGTATTTCCTAAACTCGGGATAACGGGGTAAGTACGGGAGAAGTAGCTATGTATGTACTGTAATGCCTAGTATTAATGGACTCATTTGGCATGTAGCCGAAGGTTCAAGAATAAGACTCGAGGGACGAGTGTGAACTAAGGAGCAAGGGAACACCCGATAAAGTAAATCAACGGTAAAAGGTATGATTACTTCATGCTCTGTATCCTAACCTGGTTACCCCGATTTGTGTGCTTATGTGATCACTCAAATAAGATAAATGCACGAATCGGACTTTTATTGCACTTAATAGTGTTTGAACTATGTTGTTCTTGTTGTATGCTCTTGAACATCTAGTTTGTATAATTCATGAAATGAATGAATGAGAACGAAGTGTATGTGTATATGATGAGTACCTGTGTAGTGTATTGATGTATGGTAAAGAAGTAATGACTTCTACTAATTCCTAACCATCTAACTCCTAACTTGAGTAATGAGTAAAATGGAATGAGTAGAAGTCCGATATAGTTTTGGCCACGCATGAGGATAAGGAAACACAAGAGGTTGGATCCGAATCCTGGCTGTAATCTTTTCCATGGACCAAATCCCTTGAATGGGTAGGCATCCTGGCCGGAGGTCATACCGACTTGACTTGAGTAAAGTAAGTAAGAAATAAAGTATTGTATGTGTATTGGTCTTGACTAGCGTAAGTCTCGACCTTGAGTAAAGGAGTATTGTACACCCGATTAACCCGGGTGTGTAAAGAAGCTAACAAGCCTAATGTATGAATTGGAGAAGTGTATCTCCGTATTGCGTATTGAGTATGGAGTGAGTATGTATTGTGTAGGTATCGTGAATGTGTACTTCAGAAGAAGGTAAGTAAGTATTGTTGGATTTGTATAATCTTCTTGTATGTATTGGAGTGTATATGTGTATTCCGTGCGTAAAGTATTGTAGTATTGTGTATGAGAACATGTATGCATGTATGTTTGAATAAAATGAATTGCATGTATTCGGCCAAGTGGTCGGCGTACCCTCGCTAGTACGCGGGGTATGCGGAAATCATATTCAGCGTAAGCTGACCCCCTAGGGGGAACGTTTTTAGTGTGCAGGTACCGGAAGCCGACATGATCACGTTAAGAGACCGGCGACTACACTTGGATAGCTAGGATGAATTGTAGTTAGTAGAGAATCGTAAAAGGCTTGGAGCCTTGTATGTAGTTGTGAGGAATGGGTAGTTGTAGACTCTTAATGAGTATATATGAACTTGGAAGGGGTATTGTAAATGTATTTAGAACTTAGTAAACTCGGTTTTGTGCATTGAATCGTATGGTATTGTAATGGAGCATGTATTGTAGATGTGTAGTACTCGGGATTCCGGTCCATCAGACCGATGCTGTATATAGTAGTAGTAGCCTTGTTAGTCACGTGGGTGGCTAACGGCATTGTATCACCCACCGTTGTGTATGTAAGTATCCGCTGCGAAGGTATGTAAGTACGTTATGATCGGACGGTAATGACGGTATTAGTGGTAGGGGTGTTACAGATGGTATCAGAGCCAGGCCCAGGTCGGTGTGCCAGCGGGGACGCTGGGCTCCCAAGGGGGGTAGAGTGTGATACCCACGGTAGGGGTCACCTCCCACATCAATCGGGAGAGAGCACCAACCATGCCTTATAGGTGTGGGGATACTCTTCCCTTGTGTGAGGCCTTTTGGGGATGGTACCCCGAGAACAAAACCGTGCGGGCTGCGGCCCAAAGCGGACAATATCACACATGTGGGTTAAGACTAGGCTGTTACATGTTTGAACTATATTGTTCTTGTTGTATTCTCTTGAACATTTAGTTTGTATAATTCATCAAATATATGAATGAGAATGAAGAGTATGTGTAAATGTTGTGTACTTGAGTAGTGTATTGATGTATGGTATGGAAGTAATGACTTCTACTAATTCCTAACCATCTAACTCCTAACTTGAGTAATGAGTAAAATGGAATGAGTAGAAGTCCGATATAGTTTCGGCCACGCGTGAGGATAAGGAAACACAAGAGGTTGAATCCGAATCCTGGCTGTAATCTTTTCCATGGACCAAATCCCTTGAATAGGTAGCATCCTGGATTAGTGGGCCACCCTAAAGCCCGGTGGTGGGATGTAGTAATCCCTGCCCGGAGGTCATACCGACTTGACTTGAGTAAAGTAAGTAAGAAGTAAAGTATTGTATGAGTATTGGTCTTGACTATTGTAAGTCATTGACCTTGAGTAAAAGAGTACTGAACACTCGATTAACCCGGGTGTGTAAAGAAGCTAACAAGACTTATGTATGAATTGGAGAAGTGTATCTCCGTATTGCGGTGAGTATTCGGTAAGTATGAATGGTTGACTTGTAATGTCTTCCTTGCATGTATTGAATGTACGTATGCCTTGTGAAATTAATGTATCGAATTGTATTGTATAAAGCATGTATGTATGTATGAATGAAACGAACCGCATGTATTCGACCAAATAATTGGCGTACCCTCGCTAGTACGCGGGGTATGCGGTTATCATATGCAGCGTAAGATGAGCCCCTTGGGGCGATGTTTTTATTCTACAGGTACCCGCGAGGCGTGATGGTCGAGTAAGGACCGGGATGAACTCTTTTTGGGGTAGTTAGTAGATTGGAATGGTGTACCGAGTTGTACACGGCTAAGGCCTTTTTGAGTAGCCGGTGTACCATGTGGTACACCTTTTTGGATAATGAATTATGATTGGATAGAAAGGAGTAAATGCATAAACTCTTAATTTTTGGGAATAGCCTTGAAATGTAATTCATATATTTTTGGATACTCGGTAATCAAAGTGTAAGTAAGTATTTGGTATTGTAAGGTAAGTAGTGTGTAATCGGTACATTCTAATCGTCAGACCGTTACTGTAAGTAGTAGTAGCCTTGTTAGCCTTGGATGGCTAACGGCGTTGTATCACCCGCCGGGAGTAAGTAAGTATTCCGCTGCGAGCAAGGTAATTAAGGGAATGATTAGAGGATAATGGAAGGATTAGCGGTTGGGGTGTTACAGGTATCATTATCGTATGATTTATTATAAAAAAAGGTTGTAATGTAGTTTTTGATTTCTAGTTTAGTTATGTGTGCAGAATTTGTGTATAGTTATATTGTTGAATTAGTTAATTAGTTGTGCATAAATGGTGTTCGATAAAATGCCTGAGTGAAAAATTGTGCTGTTTGTGCCCTCTGTAGGGATTGGTTAGAAGTCTCTGTATCACCCACACGTCAAATTGAAGAAGGGGCTTTTTAGATCCTATTATCGATCATTCGGGAACTTGTAATATACTTAAACTAAATTATCTCTTCATTCTCTTCAATCACGGTAATTTTGTAACACTAAATGGCGTAGATGGAATATCATGAAATGGTGTGTCCTCTACATTTTCTGTTAGTTATTTGGAAAATAATTGTAGCACATAAAATGGGATAGAGATGGTATATGTAGTCATTAGTTGTAGGTGAAATGGCATGTAGTGACAATGTTTGTTTGTGTAAATAATTATTATGAAAAAGTGGTTGTGGTAAATATTGAGTGATTGCGAATGGTTGCTGCCAATTGTTGAATTTTTATCGTTGTAAATAAGAGATTGGTGAATGCTTAATGATAAGCATTGGATTAGCACGATTACATAAAGGTCATGCTGAATTTTTCCTAGAATCATATTATTCTTATTAATTACTTTTATTTGTTGTTCATGTATAACAATCTTTACTTTTCTTTGTCAGGTCTTCTGCATATTCTATCGAATTCATACCAGTACTTTCCCTGCCCATCACCAATGCAGTCCTTCCCCCTCTGTACAACCAGAAAGCAAGTAAGCAATTAAACTTTAGTTTTTGTTTTAATAATGCAATGATTTGTTGATGTTAAATGACTACTATCTTAATTACTTGTGTTGGAATTGTCATAATAAGGCTAGGTTAGTTACGTTCGAACGTTAGAGTTAGGCTAGGTTAGTTTGGTTGGAACCTTGGAGTAGTGCTTTAGTTTGGTTGGAACCTTAGAGTTAGGTGAGATATCATGAAATATCAATCCAGTAGAAACACGCTCTACATATATACAAATGCAGACGAAACTGAAAGATAAATCTTATACACGTTTTGGTTTCCTATATAGAATGGAGCGTGACTGGACGTACAGTGACCGAGGGGATCACTTTGACGAGAAGCTGAAAGAGTTTCTCAAACTGGTAGTGCAACACAAGGATAGAACAAAAGCGGTAAAAATTTCATGTCCTTGTGTTGACTGTGGGGTTGTAAGGAAATATGTAGACATTGAGGACATCAGATTCCATCTCAAGACCCGTGGATTCATGCCACATTACAGAAGATGGACTTTTCATGGAGAAATGTTGAAGATAGTGCTTCAACATATTACAGTCATGATCCACATTACACAAGTACCGACCACACCTTCAATACCATCAACGAGTCGGTACCGCTGAGTAATTCAGGATTCAATGACAGTGAGACCACTCACCATAATGAACAAATAGATGACATGTTTGAAAATGTTGCGGATACTTTTGTCGATAGGCTGGATGAGTATCAAAGATTTTTGGATGCATCGAAGACAACGTTGTACCCTACGTGCATTAAATTCATAAAATTGATGGTTGTACTTAATTTGTTCAACTTGAATGGGAAATATGGAGTTAGTGACAAGTGTTTCACGGCACTTCTAGAGATTATACATGATATGCTTCCTGATGGGAATGGTCTTCCTACATCCACCTACGAGGCAAAGAAATGGATGTGTCCAATAGGAGTTGAATATAAAAAGATTCATGCTTGCCCAAATAACTGTGTATTATATAGGGGTGAGTACGAACATCTAGACAAGTGTCCTAAATTTTTGCTGTCCCGATACAAGAACAAGGATAAGGATCCCTCCTTTAAAAAAATCGTTCAGCAAAATTATTGTGGTACTTTCCGATAATTCCTAGATTCAAACAGTTGTTTGCCAACCCAAAAGATGCGAAGAACTTACGATGGCACGCACATGGTAGAAAAATTGATGAGAAATTAAGACATCCTACAGATGGACCTTAATGGAGAAATATCAACATAAAGTTCAAACATCATTTCGGGGATGAGGATAGGAATCTGAGGCTTGGATTGTGTACCAATGGGATGAACCCGTACTGCACGATGAGCAGTCAGCACAGCACTTGGCCGGTGCTACTAGTGATTTACAATTTACCGTCATGGTTGTGTATGAAACAAAAATACATTATGTTATCACTCCTAAAATCTGGTCCAAAGCAACCCAGTCATAACATTGACATATATCTTGCACCACTGATCGACATCTCAAGTTGTTGTGGAATGAACGGACAGTGGTATATGATGCTCATGCGAAAGAAAATTTCACACTAAAGGCGGTGTTGTTCTGTACTGTTAATGACTTTTCGACCTATGGGAACTTGTCATGATACACGGTGAAAGGATTATACGCGTGTCCGATATATGAGGATGACACATGTTCAGACTGTCTGAAGCATTACGGCAAAAATGTTTACATGTGTCATCGACGGTTTCTTCAAGTAGATCACCCTTACCAAAACTATTCAACAATAAGCCTGAGACTCATGTGGCCCGTCCTCCTCTGACTTCAGAGGAAGTGTATGCAAAGGCCAAGGACATTGAAAATGTCTTTGGAAACACATCCAAGCCAGCCAAGAACATTTGGAATAAATGTTCAATTTTTTGGGATCTACCGTATTGGCGGCATCTGCCTGTTAGACACTGTTTCGATATCGTGCACATTGTGAAGAACGTCAGTGAGGCAGTGAGTGGTACTTTGCTCAACATACCCGGTAGGACCTTGAGGTTGTTGAATCCTACTTCGATATTCACATTGCGGAGTTGAGGTGACAAAACCCTACCAAAAACTATATATGGCTTAAAAAAGAACAAAATCGAGTGTTTGTCAAATGGTTTAAGGTATATGAGTTTGAGTAAGCGTCATTGAACCCAGAGGATGTTAGTGCAGAAATTAAATGTTTAGCAGTTGGTCCTGGAACTAATGTTGTATCATTTGAAAGGTATGACATTAATGGATGCACATACTACACTGCACACCAAGATGCTAAATCAATACACCAGAATAGTGGGGTAAAAATTGAAGCATCAATGACTGAATATGGTCTCGGTACAGTTTCAACCAATGAGCAGTAGTAGTTGGTATTGTGGTGTCATAGAGGACATCTAGGAACTAGACTACCACATTAATTCGTTTCCAATGTTTAGCTACAATTGGGTAGACAATTGATATGGACACCAAAATGATGAAGTACTTATTTTGGTTAATCGTTATTAAAAGAAAGATCAATTAGTGTTGGGTAAAGACTATGACCAGGTGTTTTATGTGAAATAACCAAAATATAGTAGATGAAAGCAATGACGATGATGACAGTGAGCCGATAGATGAAACAACATTGTTTAATACAGATTTACGTGATTCAATTGATGATTTGCAAAATTATGATGTTCATACCATCTACGCTCGATCAGACCATGACGAGGGGGTTTAGGTAGAAAACACAAAATGATATAAGTTACCATGTCTATGTAACACCATTGGTTGAAATTTCATATTTGAAGTTAGACAAGTCATATTATTGTTGTTACAATGTTATCAAAATTATTTATTATGTTTATTTTTGCACTTATATATCGTTACATGAATATTGATCTAACGTTTGTGCTTTTTTCTCAATGGACGATGATCCGATGGACGATCTGTAGGAGAGCTGCTCACGACTGGGGAAGTTCAGCCCCAGCAGAGTAGACTGGCAAAACACATCACATGAGGTGGTAAAAAGAAATTGAAGGCAGCAGACGCCCCAACACAGGAGACTGAGGTAGCTGGGCCTTCGCATGATGCACAAGAGATACAAGTTGCTCCTCTACCTCTCAAGAAACCAAAAAAGCGAGGCGTTACTCATGGACTAAAGGAAAATAGAGGCCCCCAGACCAAGCCTTTGGAGTTTAATCAATGGAATCAGATCATAGGTGTATGGAAGATTGATTTCATCGCTCTGGCTATGCATCTGCTTAGTTCATACTGCAACATAAACCACCATTGGAAGAAGGTGGTTGCGGTGTTGAAGGAACATATGTTTGAGCGTCTTCAGGTATTAATTGATGTTTATAGTTTGTTTTAAAATTAATGTAGTTACTATCTAACAATAATCCATTTTTTTGCATGTAAGCCCGATTCAGCATAGGTTCTTCTATGAAGGATGATGTGATTAAGGGACTTGCCCGATAGTTTAAAGACTTCAAATCTCTGCTCACAAGGCAATACATTTACTGTGAGGTGCCAGCAGACATAGAAGCAGCAGTAGATGGAGATGTGGATGATCATAGACCACCGTGGGAGAAATATGATGGTATTATTGAAGAGCAGTGGACAAAGTTGTTGAGAAGCGTTTGACCCTTGAGTTCAAGGTGAGTTTCACACTAGTAGTTGTCCTTTCATATGTTAAATGTTTAAAGTGTCCTTAGAGTTTATTACTTGTATAATTTGTCTTTTCCATATATTATTTGTATAATTTGTCTTTTCCATATATTATTTGTATAATTTGTCTTTTTCATACATATACGTAGGATTTACATGAAAAACAGCAACAAAACACAAACAAAAATCTTTACCCCCATCACTTGGGCGGTAAAAGTATTGCTCAGCGTGTACCAGAGTGGGAGAAAGAGGGGTTGCTGTCAGCTGAATCGAATGTCAGTGGTAGAAGGATGAAGGTTTGGGACTTAAGCCGGCAGAAGAAACCTTCAGATCCGGCGGCACCTGCTCAGTATGATGACGGCACGAGAAAAATCATCAACCAAATGGTAAGTGTTTTTTAGTTTAAAAAAAGTATAATGTTTATTATATAATATCAGAGTTACAATAGCAGTTACATATGTATTTTACTTTAAGTATTAAACTTCATAACAGGAACAGTTAAGCTCCCAAATCACCCAAAGTACTTGGCATCCCGTTAGGCAGGATGATCCACTTTCTCGCACTCTCAAGAAGAAGGATCATCTGGGTTGTGCAGTAGGTTTTGGTGGTCATGTCGGTATACAGAAAGCCTTTGGCAATCTTGGGTCTAGACAGAGTGCGGGAGGGAGCTTGACCTATGAGGAGCACTTACGACTGAATGCTGAGCTTGAGCAACGACTAAGAAATGAATTCCAGCAGCAAATTGCTCAAGCTATGGCCATGATGCGATCTGAGAGGATGAGTCAAGAGCTTTCTAGACAACCAGATTACTCACAAGCATCAGACCCTGTACCAGTGCCTCCAATTAGTGTTCACTCCGTCAATCCGTTTCCATATTCATCTCTCCACGTTAGAACAATAAGTTAATTACAAATATAAAAAAATAATCAAATTCTACACTTGTTCATGTGCATCTAAAATCTTTAATTTTAAAAGGGAAAATTCACAAAATGCCACATTTTGAGTTTGTAATTCACGATATACCCCTTTTTGGAAAGTTGTTCATAAAATGCCACGATTTGAGTTTGAAATTCATAAAATGCCACTGTCCGCTAACAGATGTTAGTCGCGCCGTTAAGTCTCCCTAGTAAATGACAAAAATACCCCTGATGTCAAGTTTAATTTTTCTTCTTTTTTTTGCATTACGCTGATTTGACTGTGCAAAAACTATTTTTTTGAATTTTTTTAAAAAAGTACACAAAATACCCTTGTTTGGTTTTATAGTTTACAATATGCCACTATTTAGGTTTTGATGTTCACAATATGCCACTATTTGAGTTTGCATGTTCACCAAATGCCCCTGTTTTTGCTATAACGGCTAGTTTGAGCCCAACAGCTCTTTTGGCCTATATAAAGACTTTCTTACCATGTAAACAAAGCACAAACACCATACTAAAGCCATGGCCTTGTTTACAACTACAAACAATGAAAAGTTTCAAACAATTCATTGCAAATGTGGAGCCCTATCAAACCTTACCCTCTCCCGCAAAGAAACTTCGGTTTGAAGGGCGTACTATAACTGCTAGGCATATGATTTTTTTCAAGTGGTGGGCACGGTGATGCAAGATCGACACTCTCCACATCATAGGGTAAGACATGCTGGCTACACTAAATCGTACTCAACTATGATGGGCTCTACCTCTACTACCATATCTGCTCGTTCTGAAGCTCCACATCAAGAGAGCATGGCAGCTTATGCTAATCTTATCAATAACATTAGGGAGGAGATAAAAAAGAACTTAAAGAAGAGATGAGGTAAAGCATGAAGAAGATGTTTCTTTAGGGTGTAATTGTATTTGCAACTATAATTTGTATCTGCAAGATATGAAGTACTATCATATATATTAATGCTCAAAAAATCATGCGTTTGTAGCTGTTTACACTTCAAATTATAATAACTTTCACATATTTCCACAAAAACCAATCAAAACCACCACTAAACAGATCTACACACGACGATTAGATTGTTGCATTAATAACAACACCAATAGAAGAACAGATTAGTCATAGTCACACAACGATTAGATCGCTTGCATTAACAACAACACCAACAGAAGAACAGATTAGTCATAGTCACACAATGAATTGTTTGAAACTTTTCATTGATTGTAGTTGTAAACAAGACCATGGATTTAGTATTGTGTATGTGCTTTGTTTGCATGGTAAAAAGGTCTTTATATAGGCAAAAAAAAGAGTTGTTGGGCTCAAACTAGCCATTACAGCAAAAATAGGGGCATTATGTGAACATATAAACTCAAATCCTGGCATATTGTGAACATTAAAACCTCAATAGTGGCATATTGTAAACTATAAAACTAAATAAGGGTATTTTGTGTACTTTAAAAAAATTCAAAAAATAGCTGTTGCACAATCGAATCAGTGCAATTAAAAATTAAAAAACAAATCAAACTTGTCGTCAGGGGTATTTTCATCATTTAACAGAGAGACTTAACAGTGAGAATAACGTCTGATAGCAGATAGTGGCATTTTGTGAATTTCAAACTCAAATCGTGGCATTTTATGAACAACTTTCGAAAAAGGGGTATATTGTGAATTACAAACTTAAATCTTGGCATTTTGTGAATTTTCCCATTTTAAAAATTCAGCAACCGGTTGACTGCACATTGTTGCAAATAATTGGCGTTGATAAAGTTGTGGTAGGGTGGGGTAAGCTTTTCAAGTCTGCTTATGGTGACACCGTGAGGAATGAAGCGCTCCGGGAGTACCATGTCCGGGTGCTCGTTGATGATTTTGCACCGGAGTATGGCAATGTTCAGCTACCGGTGCCAATTACAGACATATCCACCATTCATCAAGAACAATCCATGACAATACAATGGACAACTAGATTGATAAAGCTTAGGGAGCAGCAGGTAAGCACACGAAAAACTTACTCTTAAACACATTCTAGGGTAAAAACGTATACTTATTAAATTAATATCTCAGGAACACATCCAACCAATTTCTGATAATGTTGCACCAGCTAATCCTTCAATGGCATCCGCCTCTAATTTTGTGCTGAAAAATAATTTGTTGGAGTCGGCGGTTCTGAATGCCTTGCCCCCCAAATTGAAACTTTTGCACTCCACCCTGTTGATGATGTCGCTGGATAGAGATTTGGTTATAGTGGAGGCAAGACCGAATCTTGTTCACTATGAAGGCACTAACAGATTTGAAATGTACATCACTTTTTTTGTGGAGTTGTTCAGGAAAGATTGGTTGAGTGCTTCGATTCTCAAGTCGGCTTGCAAGTGAGTGACTAGCACACCTTGTACACATTTTATTATGCACACTTAAAAATTAAATCACTAATATAGGTTTCTATGTATTGTGCAGGCATGTGGAAGAAAAGGCGGTCCAAGTTTATGGCAATAGTAGTTTCGGTTTCTTATGTCCTGACATGTGCTCTGAAACTACTATGAGATGTAACCCCCAAGCTTTGGTCCAGTACTTGTCGAATGCGATACATGCATGTGCTGATAAATCTTATATACTGCTTCCACTTCATTAGGGGTAAGAATTTTAGTGTTAAGTTAATCTATAAATTGTTATACTTGTATTATGCATTCAATTGAATTAAGTTCTGTTTGTGTTGCAATCTATGAACAACCGACACAGCTCTTCTCTGGTTCTATGTTTAAAGAGCCCAAGAGTCCTGCAGCTTGACTCAGCATCTCGGCATCCCAAGAAGCCAATTATATCTAACATGTTGATGAGGTGAATTACTTAACTTAATTAATTATTAATTTTCAGTTAGTTCTTAATCATTTACTTGATAACTTTTATTTTATCTGTGTGTACGAATTCCAGTACCTTTCAAGCTGTACTGACGCTGTGAGCCTAGATTTTTAAACCCTATCCTATGTGATTTGCGTTGATTAGGATCTAGTCGGGTTTTAGGTCCACTTATAACCTAAGATTAATAACTATGTCATATAACATTAATTATTAAACCCTAAGTTAGATCACTGGAACCTAATTAGTGTCGCCACCTAATTTTAACCTAGATCAAATTAGGAAAGGAGATTCGGGTTCGGGGGCTTGATATTCGACTTAATTAAGGGTTCAATTACTTTCATTACCCTTGAAGTCGTTTTTCCTTTACTTAGCTTAATTACGGCTTATTACGAGTCATTTTAACCTAAGTGCGCGCTTCTGATTTTTTTGTATTTTTAACATTTTTTGACAGAAAATTAAAGTAAAAATTAAAACTACCTAAACTAGGGTTTCGGAGGCAGAATTAGGTCAAATTTTAATTATGTCCGTAGCCACGGACTTAATGTCCGAGACCACGGACCCCAATTGAATTACATGATTACGAATACAGAACTAAAATACAAACATAAACTTGAAAAGTCTGGGGCCACGAACAGGGAGTCCGTGGGCCCGGACATGCACCGTTAAAAACCCTAAAGTTTGAAAAATTGGAAAATGAGAAATCCCGCCTCCGTCTGTGGGCATCCATGGCCACAGACACCCCGTCCGTGGTCCCGGACCTCAGGTCCGAGAGTACGGACCACCCACGGACGGTGGGTTTTTGGTGGTTCCCGACGGTGTTTTCGGCTCAAAACTTATGCACGAGTAGCCTGAAAGATTTCCAAGATGTTAGTAATCAAATATTCGCAGGTTAAGGACTTTGTCAGCCAAATGTTGTCTTTCGTAGGATTTTGATGTCTTAACTCAACCATATGGGTTTCAAAATAAGGTTCAACAACCTCAAGGTGTTGTAAGACAAACAAATGTGCTTGATGAATAAGATGGAGCGGAACATGCACAATCTTTCTGCCAATGACACCTTTACCCTTAAACCTACGTAGTGTCATGGTTTTGGGATACCAATTGACTCCGCCGCACCCAAATAATTGGTCACAAATTCTGTGACTTCCTCAATTATCGTTACTTCAATAATGCTCCCTTCTGGTCGATACTTATTCTTCATTCTACTTTTCAGAATACCCATGTACCGTTCAAAAGGGTACATGTACCATAAGTATACCAGTTCCCTCGAACGATGTGCACAATTAGATGCTCCATTATGTCAAAGAAAGATAGTGGAAAATACATCTCAAGTTTACATAATGTGACAACAATTTCTCGTTATAGATCATCTAGAGAGGTAACGTCAATTGCCTTGGAGCAAACAGCGTTGAAGAAGAAACATAACCAAGTTAAAGCATTTTTGACATCAGATGCCAATATCCCTCGGATTGCAACTGGAAGAAGATGTAACATTAGTACATGATAATCGTGAGATTTCATGCCTAACAGTTTCAAATCCTTCATCGATACAATGTTCTTCCAGTTTGAAGAGTACCCAGATGGTACTTTCACCGAGTGCAGACATTTACAAAAACTAATCTTTTCAGCCTATGAGAGTGTGTAGCATGTTGGAGGTAGGTATATTCGTTTCCCATTTTCTTGTAGGTAACTCCTTTTGTATACCCATGGTTTGCATGTCTTTTCTGACTTTCAATCTATCTTTTGTTTTGCCAGGTATGTTTAGCAAAGTCCCACTCACTACCTCACCAACGTTCTTCACAATGTGCATGATATCTAAGCAGTGTCTCACAGGAAGATGACGCCAATAAGGTATATCCTAAAAGATAGAACACTTTTTACAAATGTTCTTTGCCAGTTTTGATGTGTTTCCAAATACATTTACAATGTCCTTAACCTTTTCGTACACTTCCTCAGAGCTCAGAGGTAGACGGGCCACGCGAATTTCGGCCTGACCATTGAACAGCTTTCTCTTTGTTACACGATAGGGTGATCTTCGGGCAGAAGTCGTTGATGGCACATATAAACGTTCTTCCCATAATGTTTTAAATGGTCCGAACAAGTGCCTTCCTCGCATACGGGAGATGCAAATGTTCCTCACCGTGTAACCGGACAAGTTCCCATATGCAGGGAAGTCGTTGACAGTACAGAACAACAAAGCCCTGAGCATGAAATTTTCTCTTGCATAAGCATCATATACCAAGGTCCCCTTATTCCACAATAGCTTCAGATCATCAATTAGAGGGGCAAGATACACATCAATGTTATTACCTGGCTGTTTGGGACCAGATATCTGGAGCGATAACATGATGTAGTTTTATTTCATACACAACCACGATGGCAAATTGTAGATCACTAGCAGAACATGCCATATACTGTGTTGACTACTCAACGTGTCGTACAGGTTCATTCCATTAGTACATAACCCAAGCCTCAGATTCCTATCTTCATGTCCGAAATGTTCTTTGTATCTTATGTTGATGTTTCTCCACTGAGGCCCATCTGCTGGATGTCTTAGTTTCTCAACACTTTTTCTGCCCTCTGCGTGCCACCGTAAGTTCTTTGCATCATTCGGATTGGCAAACAACCTTTTAAACCTAGGTATGATTGGTAAATACTACAAAAGTTTAGTCGGAGGACTTTTTTTCTGAGGGGATGAGGAGTCACCATCCTTGAGCTTGTATCTAGACAATGAGCATTTCAGACAGTTGTCTAGGTGTTCGTAATTACCCCTATACAACACACAATTGTTGGGACATGCATGTATCTTCTTATACTCAATCCCTATTGGACACATCCATTTCTTCGCCTCATAAGTGGTGGTAGGGAGACCGTTCCCATCTGGAAGCATATCATGAACCAACTTGAGAAGTGTCATGAAACTCTTGTCACTCCATCCATATCTCCCCTTCAAGTTGAAAAAAATCAGAACAGCCGTCAATTTTGTGTACTTAATGCACGTAGGGTACAAGGCTGTCTTGGACGCATCCAACAACCTTTGATACTCCTCCAGCCTATCGACGAAATTGTCCCTGACATTATCAAGCATATAATCCATTCGCTCATCGTGGTAAGTCGTCTCACTGTAAACATTGACTCTTGAATTACTCAAGAATCAATCCGACTCGTTGGTAGTATCGAAGGTCTACTCGGTTCTTGAGTGACACCGATCATGACTGTAGGATGTTGAAGCATTATCTTGAACAGATTCTCCATGAAAAGTCCATCTTTTGTAATGTGGCATGAAACCACAGGTCTTCAGATGGAAATGTATGACGTTGATGCTTGAATATTTTCTGACCAAAACACAAGGACATGGAATTTTCACCGCCTTTGTTCTATCCTTGTGTTGCACTGCAACTTTGCAAAACTCTTTCAGCATCTTGTCAAAGTGTTCCCCTCGATCACCGTACATCCAGTCACGTTACATACTATATGTGCAACAGATCACAGGTGTGAATTATCCTACATAAAACTAAAATGTTTATGTAATATGGTTTGTATTTAGTTGCACATGTTCATTTCCTAATAGAGCATGACTGGGATGATTGTCAAGTAGTCTAGCCTAACTCTAAGGTTCCAAATACAAAATAAACTAGCATCTTAATATTAACAAATCTTTTCAGATATTAAAACAAAATCCAAAGTAAAAATACTTACTTGTATTTTTTGGGATTTAAAGAGAGAGGAGAATATGTGTCCGAGAGGTAGACTGGTGTGTGAGAGATGCAGCAGTACCACTTCTGATATATCTATTCAAATGCACAAAAATAAAAAATTAGAAAGAAAACACAACAACATGTATGTTAATTGTTCATAATTAGGCTTACAAAATTATAGTTAATGAAGAGAATGAATATATAAGTTAAAGTGTATATTACCAGACAGAAAATGAACTGCTTTCAGCCCCGTATGCAATCTAGATAATAAGAGAGATGCAAACGCTTCTAAACTATCATTGCAAAGAACACTGTAACACCCCTACTGATAACACCGCACTTAACCATTAATCACAGCGGAAAACACATCATAAACACTGACTAATTCAATGGGTGTTACACGCCGTTAGCCACCCACGTGGCTAACAAGGCTATTACTTACACAATGTACCGGTCTGATGGACAAGATTACCGAGCACTAAACTTTACATTACAACCCGTTTCTAAACTGAAAGCAAATACACTTATAAACCAACTGTACCGAGTCTAATACATTCCATTATCGATATCACACTTCGGCCTTACGTTACTTACGAACATACAAACAACTACATAAACAAACTAAATAACTACCCACGTATAAACAGCTACCCCGTCCTACTCTCGAACGGCTGCCAGCTCCTTTGTACCTGAAAAGTAATGGGGGCCCCCAAAGGGGGTCAGCACCTTTGCTGGCATGGTAATCGTGTAGCCCGCATGCTACCGGGCCACGCACAACTAATTGTCGAGTGAGCATGCAGTTTAATTATATTTAAAACATGCATAAACTATACACTCATATCATGCTTATAATTCACACATCCAATGAACAGGATACAAACATAAGATTAACACATCACATTGGTTAGATCACATTATTGTGTTCTTGACCCTTGAGGGTTCTACCCTAATGGAGTTATTCCTTGTTAGACGACACATACCCATTTAATCGGGTTATACTTAATTACCTCTTATATTTGTACGGGGTTGATTTCGGAGATCAACGTACACAACATAACAACTTACTTCACATAAAAACACGTATACAACTTAATACCGTTCTTCTTAGAGAACGTACACTTTACTTAGGATGTGCCGGAGGAAATATAGGCCCGAGCACACCGTACACATTTACTTCACTTAGATGTGTCGGCCGTAATATAGGCCCGATCACACCATACACAATTTCCCCCTAGCTCCAAATAATAGTGAGGTAGGTAAGCCTTGGTTAAGCTTGTGGGTGGTTGCAATCTAAGGAAGGAAAACAACCTTAACCTAACAGTATTCCCCCTAGCTCCGAACAATAATCACGGTAGGTAAGCTTTGGTTAAGCTTGTGGGTGGTTGTAATCCAAGAAGGAAAAACAACCATAACATAACAGAGTGGGAGTTAATTCAAATATAGACATCAACTCCCAAACAACACGCGCGACCGGAACGGCCGGATTCCTCACCCCCCATAATATATATATATATATTTAAGAGCTCCATTATGGAACCTTTCACATCCATACATCATATAGTGTTACTAACTTGGTTAAACACATAAGGGAAGTAACATCCCATTCGACAAACATGGATAACGGCATCCGATAAACAACAACACACCCAAGCACAATATACAACTAAAGCATGGATAGCCGTAGTTAGAGCGTTCCCGTAGGTTGGGACGTTTAATCCGAATACCGATCTCTTATGTGATCCTAGAGTCGGTTAGCTACGGTTTAACACATAGTTAAGGTTAAACGGTATCGGAATTATTTACGCCACATTAATGAATTACTGTAAACTCATTTCATGCTTTATCTTGCAAGGTGGCAAACACACAGGAAAACAAGTTGGCATACAAGCCGGTGTAACCCGGTAGGACACAGGTTGCAAGAAAACCATACCTGTCACCGTGGGGAATTACTTTACCGGGTGTTCTCACGTTCCTCGGTTCACTCTTG
Organism: Limonium bicolor; assembly: GCA_023374045.1. Taxonomy (NCBI): domain Eukaryota; kingdom Viridiplantae; phylum Streptophyta; class Magnoliopsida; order Caryophyllales; family Plumbaginaceae; genus Limonium; species Limonium bicolor. The sequence continues at coordinate 255,098,758 of CM041778.1, read as the reverse complement.
TTCCTCATGTCTTACTCTTGAACCACTATTTACATGTCAAATGGTTCAATTAATATTAAGGCGTTACGGTAGGTACATAATTGCTACTCCCGTACTTACCCCGTTATCCCGTTATTTTGGTTTAACTTTGTGCACTTAAACTCACAACTTTCTCAATCACTTCCAACACTTCTTTATACTTCTTAGGACCTTTAAAAGTCACCAAACAAGGCCTAATCATCATCTAAAACCATTACCATTCACTTCCCCATCATAACAACTCTTAAAAACACTTTCTGGGCAATTTTTAGACTGGTCCGGATTTGTGTCCGAGGTTACAAACCCGGACCAATCCCAAAAATCAACTTCTGCCATGTTTTTGCCTTTGTCCGGGTTTGTGTACTTGGATACAAACCCGGACCACATGTTAAAATAGGCTTCTGGGACGTTTTTGAGGTGGTCTGGGTTTGTGTACTTGTTTACAAACCCGGACCATGTCTGTAGGTGTTAAAATTGACAGTTTTGACCAGTTTTCAACCCCTAATTCACCTCCAATCATTCCCTAATCTTTCCACATGTGTTCTACATGTTTAAACATCCTAAAACATGCTCTAAACCTCTTCAAACCATTGGTCAAATCCTTGCTCAATTCTACAAATTCTCCATTCCCACTGTTACATTTTGCACACTTGTGCTACAGATTTTTACCTCTTGGCACTTGCCTTATTGTTCTCACTCTATTTGACCATTCCAAATCCTCCAAGACAATGCACCTCCCATACCAAGGTTCATGCCTTAATTTTAAAACCTTAAATCTTCATTGTCTTCTAAAACTCCTAAGGCACTTAAACAACTTTCTTGCTACAGATTTTTTATAACTCCACAACATTCTCCAACCAACACCACAATGTGATTTACCAACCAAATCAATTCCAAACAATACCTAGTTAACACTTAAACTCTTCTAGCTCACATCACCATCTAAACCACTATATTTCTACCAAAGTTTCGTCATGACCTCGTTACAAACCTAACATATCCCAAACCATCAACTCTCTCCAATTTCATTCCTAATCTAGCCACATCCTTATAGGGTCCTACCAGCACACAATACCAAATCAACGTTCACCAAACCTCTTCCGACAACAATATAACTCAAAAATCTTACTAAACCACAATATAACCACAATAGCTCAAAAGCTTGGCACTTAAGCCCTTAATTCAAACAACAATTCACAAATTCTCTCAAAATCAACTAAACACATTGTTTTCCATGGTTTGGGTTCATTTTTCAATTTAACCCATCCCGAATTCTTAAACAATCAAAATAGTTATTAAGGTAGTTTTCTTACCTTAAACTCACAAGTCCTCCTTTTCTTTTCCAATCTCCTCATTCTCTCTCTCTTGATCAAAATCGGCCATATGGGAATGGAGTTTCCAAACTCCATCCCAACATTCAAGAAACACAAAAATGGATTCAATTAACCATTTAAACCTTTAGGAAATTCTAATCCAAGGAAAGGGCTTAAAGCACAAGATTAGGGTTTTACCTTTGAGATTTTTAGGAGGGGTTTTCACCCATGAATCAAAAGGAGAGTTCCACCACCATTGGAGTGTTGAACCAATGCTCCAAAACAAGAAGAAAATAAAGTATCAAAGAGGGGCAAAATCGGTCAAGGAAAGAGGGTGAAGAAAAATGAATTTTTCTTGAACATTTTTACCTTAGGAGAGAGAGGAGACTCCAAGCTACCCATTGATGCCATTTTCTCTTCAAATGGGGAAAACCCATGGAGATGAACTTCATCCTTTTGAAATTTTGAAAAGAGATAAAGATAGAGGATGATGAGAGGATGAAGAATATGTGATTATTTTTGTGATTGGAGCTTGTATGTAGCTAGAGCATGGAGAGAAAGAGGGAGTAGCCATGGGAGGAGCTCAAAATCGGCTCCAGCAGAAGAGAGGAAGAAGAAAGTGACAGAGAGAGGAAAAGAGAGGAAAGAGAAGGGCTTCACGTGAGGAAAGGAAAGAATGAGAGGAGAGAGAGTGTGGGTGGGGGTATAATTCACTTTTTCACTTTTTGCTTTATTGCTTTTTGACTTATTTAATTAGCTAACTAGTCAAGAGTGTGTGAGAGAGCTGATTTATACTGTAAAACCAGCCCTCTGTTATAATACAAGCTGGAGCATTTTTCGTTTTTTACAGAAACGCTCGTTAATTTACCCAGTTTAGCACTATTCACTAACCGGGCCCGTTTTCCGGAATTTTCTCGTTTCATTAATTTTAATAGCTCTTAGGCATCCATTAATGTTTAATTATAGTTATATAATCAACTATAATTTTTACGGGGTTGTTTGACTATTTAAAGTCATGTTTTCGGGTTTTCTCGAAAAACGCGCTTTAAGACTCCATTAACGTTTTAACGCATTATTTAAATCCGTTTTCTCCAGAAATTTTTCCCACATGTTCCTAATGTGTATTTAGGGTATAAAAATATATTTATAACCCTAGTGAAGGTTATATACCTCCTAAAATAATTAAATACGCGTTTTCACGTTTTGTGACTTTTACGCATTTTCTTTTTCTTTTTGGTTTTTATTTCTTCACCAAGATCTTAAGGACTTAATTAGCCTTAGAAAATCATAATTACATAATTAATTAATACATTAAGGTATGGGGTATTTCAAACACAAACAATACATTTTTTTCATTCAGACATTACATCAAAAACCTTGTGCGCACATCAAATTACACTAAATTTACAACATTTTTATACACACATTGTCCACACACAATTAAATTATACACACACAATCACATTCAACCCTAAATCAGAGCATTATAACAAAAAATTAACATTTTTTATACTGAAATTCAAACTTACAAATATAGGGCGTTTTCTAGGTTTCAGCGGGTCACGGCTGGCGACGGCGGGTGATGGCGGGCGACAGCAGCTGATGCACTGGAGAATCGCCTGGGTCGTGTCGTGCAGAGTGATTAGAGAGAAATCAAGATCATGAGAGAAAACTGGGTCTCTGGAGTAAAGAAAATTTTCAGTTATCGTTATACGTATAAACAAACGATAAGCAATATTAATTACTAATACATTTTCAAAAAAATGGGCATGACCTTTGCTTAATTATACCCATCCCATGCTTGTTATTAAGCATTCACCAATTTCATTCAACTACTCAAAGTTTCAACAATTAACACAAATCAAAATTTAACCAAATTCATCCATCAAACCAAATTTCAACAATTTGCGGCAATCAAATACAAAGTCAACCATAAAAGAGAAGAAGATAAGTTAGATTATATTACCGATTCCTAAATGAATTGTTTCCGATCAGTCTTCAATCTACTGCACAATAAAGAGAAACTAACGTCTTCAATCTACTCTACAGAGACACAAACACAAGTAGAGAATGAAAAGAAACTAACGTCGTTAGGAATATAATATAAAAGTGAGCAAAAAGAATGAAGAGATAATTAAGTTGAAGTATATTATAGGTTCTCGAATGAACTATTTTCAGCCCGTACGTCTTCAGTGTGGTGCAGTAGTTTGCTTCTTCTTTTGCCTATAGTGGCACAAACACACAAAATCAGCAAAAAAATATTATATTACACACAAACATTTTATCAAGCATGTTATGTGCACTAGTAAAAATATTAAATCAATACACACTTTTATATACACATTTTGCACACACAACTAAGTTCAATATCAACAATCACATTATACCCTAAATCTATCATTATTACAAAAAAATGACAGAAATTGAATTGAAAATCGAACATTACCTTTTTATAGTTACAAAAAACTGTTTTTGTAACTATATAGGGCGCAGAAACTGCAGGCGATGGCGGCGACAGCTGGCAATGGCCGGCAAAGGCGGGAGGAGGGCGAGTGACATCGGAGCGGTGGCGGCCGGGTGGTGGTGGTCAAAATCGCAATAGGAATCACTGGGGAACAGAAGGAGAAAGGAGAATTAGGGATTGAAAGCGTAAGTTGCGCCGTGCTGGGCGGGGGCTTATTAAACGACCTATTTCGGCAGTTGTGACTAGAAACCGCCGAAATAGATGTTACTTTTTTAATTAAAAAACAAACGGATGACCTATCTTGACAGTTTCTTCAACAACCGCCGAGATAGGGGTGCCAAAATAGGTTATTTTTCTACTAGTGTGGTTAGGATTTATTTGTGTGATGGTAATACTAGAAACAAAATATCAATGATAATCTTCTTCAATAGTCAGATAGAAAAACTCACCCATCACACCATTTGCAACAATGGACAAGCTCAACGACTTCTCAAATTCATCCGCTTAGTCACCGAGTGGCCTAGATCCTACCACTCTAGGGAAAGACATATCTGCCAGGTCAGCACCTGACCAACATATCAGGTTACTTCGCTGCTAATTTTAATGTTATAATCATCAAAAGATGGCAACTTGTTTTACTATGTGGTACCTTTTCTGGTTGAATTATTTGAATTTATGTATCTTATGTTTTAAAATACCATATAAGGTTGAGCTTCAAGATACTTCATCAAGTGATCTTACTATTCACCGAACCCGTGGTCTGCTGGTTCATTGAGCAATGCTCTCTAGATATAAGGATACACCAAATATATTACGATAAAGCTTGGTGTGGTGTTTTAGCTACAGGCTATAAAACTATTGTTTTATTTGTTTGTTTTCATGTAGAAGAGTTCGTCTATGAGATTATGGGGTTACGAAAAAGTCAAAGTATTACTGGAGAAGGAAGTTAAAATATAGAATCATATGCTTCCCAGTTCATTTAGTTTTTTATAAAATATTATGAAGCTGGTTGTATACACAGAGTAGTAATCATATAGTAATAGGATTTTGAACTAAGTATGTCTTAATGTCCCCAAAATAACTCATCTTTTACGATCTCTCTTTCTTTGAGCTTATCATGATTTTGAGTCTCCTCATAAAGAGTTATGTGTATGCCTTTGATTGCAATAAACTCTATTGCAAGCATTTTATAAAAAGAATGTTGGACTTCTCCTACTCTTTGTGGCTCTCTAATGGTTCCTTCTAGAAATGTTGTACTTTCCTCTAAGGTAGCTCATGGAAGTACCTTGCTATCATAAAGAGATTATCTTTTACTTTTTCAATCTTTTGTCAAGTATTATGCTCAATAAGGGAATGTTTCCTACTTGTTGCAAATCCATGATGAAATTAGTGTTGCAGCTTGACGACTTGACCATCTCAATATATCCAGCTCGGAATACCCCTTATTGTTGGTAAAGTTGTATTGAACCCAAAATCATTACATTGAGGTTGTTTCTACATCAGTGCATGATTTTCTAACACCTCGAACTTGTCCCGAGGTTGTTTCTTCATGTAAATCTGCCACAGTACTATATGATTTTCTAAAACTTGTAACTTGTCATGAGGTTGTTTCTTCCTCTGAAACTTTACCCTTGTTTATGCTCTTATTGTTTCTTCCTATGTGCTTCCTCTCTGTGATTTATGTAAACAAAAATCAATGTGGTTTATAACTGACAAGCTGCCGCTTTTGAGAATTGCTTATATATATGTCAAGTGCAGTACTATACTTCTACTTGTCTATGCAACTAACAATGTGCCCTTTTTCTTTTCATTATTCTGATTATCTAGAACCCTAGTAATGATGCTGATAAGCTTCTTTTATCTCGAAAGACCGACTTATCTAGAAATCCAGTTAGATATTATTTTTTTATATCATATCACTTTCATTCTTGTTTACAATAGTTTTTTTTATAGTTACGGTAGTAAATAGGTTTCGAACCTAGGACCTTTAGTTTTTTAGGATATCATTCTCTGCCGATTAATAGTTGGTTAATTAGTAGGAGTGTATTTGTATACCTAGCCAATACTGCCCGCTAATTATTATCCACATCATACATGTATATGTACAGAGAAGAGTTGATAGTAGTCCACTTAACCGATTTGTAAACAAAAAAACCGTTTAGATATTGAATTCAAAGTGTGATCTATGTAGTATACTGCCTTATTTGTGTATCTTCAAATCTGTACATATGCATATTATTCTTTGCCACTTCTTATACGTCCGTTTGAAAATTTCAATAAAATTATAATGAAAAGGAAATCATTTCACCCTTTGGGTAAAAGGGAAATGATATATATAGCTCCCTAATTGCATACATTGGAATCTTGTGTGTTGCTGAAGATGGAGTTCATCCATATGCACAGAGTCCTACAACATTATGGTCGACCCTGCTGCAACAAACATAACATACATGGATAGAGTCAATCTCAAGGAAAGAGTCGGTCCAAGGCCTCGTGGCTAATTGCTCTTCCGATGTAACAAAATGTGATATTTTACGACCAAGAAATATGTCTAGATGCCTCTATCGTTCGTTTCACACATTCAACCTCCTTGAGTCTTAATATTCGGAGCCACAACCTTAAGACAAGTCGGGTCCAAAAATTGTGGTGAAAAATGGTCAGATCCATCAATTTTCAGAAACAGACTCCCTCAATGGCTCTAGAGGATGTGCTATATGCAAAGCTGAAATTATCAGTTGCAAAGTGTGATTTCATTACAAACTTACAGATGATTAGAGAGAATTGTCTCTTGTAAGGAGAGAAGAGTTTTCTGTTGTTTTTTAGTTCGAGCTTCATAGTTAGATTCAATCTAGGGTGTTCCTAGACATATGATACTCATCAAAGAGCTGATTAGATATTCTGTAGGGTGAGTGAGTAAGATGCTGCTGAGTAGATATCTTCTACTTAGCAGACAGTGTAAGTTCTTTGTTTCATATTAATGAAAATTTTACATTGTGTATCCATGTATATTGATTGACTACTTTTACTTCCCGAGAGAGTGTTTGAGTCTAATAACCCAGGCAGACTTTGTCAGCCCCATCATTGATTTATTATGTTTGTAAATCATTGATTTATACTTTGTTTCATTTTGATATTTTTTCCACCTTAAGAACATGTGATTGATGACACTTTGTTATTGGGTGAGGAGTTCTAGCTGGCAAATATCTATCTAGTGATTTTTTTTCCAATTTGATTTTACTTTTTCAAGCTAGGTTGCTTTGCCTTGTCACTAATATTAGTTAGGAAACAAATTTGGTTATAGGGTGAAAAGGTTGATACATCTAATGTGTTTACTCTACTACTCTATCTTTATAGATGAATATCGTAAAAAGAGTACTGTGCACACTACATCAAGCCTCCTTTATCTGTTGTGACCTTAGTATTGAAGAAGTTATAATATGAGGGTTTTTATGTTACTAATGCGATCTTCATCACAAAAATATGATAACGACGACTAGTAAGAGTAAAGGTGCAACAACTATGGCAATTTGGCATCCAAAAGAGGGAACAACAGATAAATATACACAATTTAGGTTCCAAATATATAAACTAATGTTTGACAAGTAGACACAATTTAGCGTCTGAAGATCAAAACTAGCGTCCAAGTGAATTATCCCAAACCTAAGTATGCTAAGTAAACATCAAATCATGATGTAGAAAGGCTAAAATATGCCTTAGAAAGATTGGTAGACAATTTAAACCAAGGAAAACACAAGAAAGTGCCTTAAGGGCAATCAGGGCAAAAACGTGCTCTAAGCTTGGAGAGACTTGGGTGAGTACCCAAATATCATGATAAAACCTTAGTAATATTCTAATGGTCATTTTAAATCATTAGCAAAGAAAACCAAGCTTGAAAACAAGTTAAAACACAAATGTGCTTTAAGAAGTCTTAAAGCACATTTTTGAGAAATTGTCTTAGAATTGAGTTTTGAGTGGCTAAATGTCCATCATTACTCTTTAATCAACATGTGTACTAATTAGTATCACATTAGGAGGTCTAAATCAATGGGAAATCAAAAATTTCAGAAATATGTGCACTGATTAGTGAATAGTGCCAAATAGTGACTAGTTTAAGTTTTAATCAACTTAAGTCAATTAGTTGGTCAAACAAGACCATAAATATCTTGGTTATAATGAGGGGGCCGGTTTTCTAAGGGTGAGTCACCATAGACTTTATCAAATAAGGAAGAAAAGAAGAGATAAGTAAAAAGAGTACTATTTGCTTTATTAAAGCAAATATCTTATATTAGCTTACCTTTCTTCTTCTCTCTCTCTTCATTCCTCCTCTTCACACGGTTTTCTTCACTTCCTCTCTTCTCCATTCACGTAAGAGAAGCCTCCATTGTTGCTTCATCTTGCTTTGTCCATAGCTTGCTCATTTTTGCTCCAAATCAAAAACTAAACACATATTATTCTTAGTTAGCTCAAGCTCTAGCTTTATCTTTTCAAATCTTGCAAAGCTCAAGTTTGGTGCCATGAGAAAACTCCATTGATGGAGGAAAATCAAGTTTGAAGAGCTCATTAGCTTCTCCATTCTCTTAAGGTAAAGAAAATGTAAGAAAAACCAAGTTTCCATCATCTTCCTTATATGGCCGAAAATTCCTTCTCATGGGGCTATGTTTTTGCCTTGTTCTAGCTTGATTTATTCACCAAGGACTAGTGGAGGTCCTATTTCATTCAATGCCAAAGTCTACCTTGAGACTTCAAAGGTAATCATCCACTTTTATGCCTTAGAACACATTTCTAACCTAGGTTTTTATTCCTTGAGGTTAGTGTATTGTTTAGTACTCATATGAGTCATTGAATATTGATTAGAACATTGGCAAGGGAAATTTAAGTGGTGGCCGAGATTCATGCAAGAAGAAGGTCTAAGGAGGAAGTTAAGATAAGCTTGAGAAAACAAGGTAAAATGCTTACCTAATGGTGGTTTAAGTTTTAAGGGGATGAGTTTAGGTGGATACCAATGTGGCTTAGAGCTTACATTGTGTATTGGGTTGTATAACCTAAGAAAAAGACTTAAATAAGCTTATGAACTTGTGACTAAGGAGCCAAAGGAAATGAGTTAGTAATATAAGTTTAAGATGTGTTTTAAGAACATTATGACTACTATGAGATTGATGGGTGTATTTGCAGGTTGAAAGCTTTTATATGTGGGAAATTCAGTATTTAAGTTTAAGTCATTTAAGGGCCTAAGAGCCATGTCATTTAAGAGCCTTAGTGCTATGCAATTTAAGATTATTGCAATATATTGAGTATGATGTGAATAAGTTGATTTGGGTGAGAAAATAAGATGAGAAAGGACTTGGTGTGTGAGATTATTGTGTGAGAAAAACAATGCATTTGGGCATGAGAATATACTAGAGGAGCTATGGCGAAATTTGAGTAGAAAATAAGTGTTTAGGTGATGGTGGTGAATTAATATGACCTAGGATTTACTAGGAGTCATTATGAAGAATTTGAGTGGAAATGAGTTAACTAAGGAGTTCTTGAGGATGAGAATGACCTAGAATGGTCTATGAGGAAGTTAGAGTTTAGATGGGTGTATTGAACACACCAAAGTCATGGTATGAGGAGTGGTAAGACTTGTGCAAGAATCTGGATGGAAAGGTGTATAATGCTTTAAGGTGATTTAGGTATGAACTAGAGAGTAAAACAATGAGAGTTTTGAGAACCTTGTGTAAGGGTGATGATGCTATTAGTGGACTAATGAGGTTTAGTTTGGATGTTAATGAGTGGACTTAGGTGATGGAAGAGAAAGGGGTGGGAGAATGTTGTCAAATGTCAAGGAAAATGACTGGGGATGTAAAAGAGAGTCTGATCATGAGGGTGGTGAATAAGATGCATAAAAGAGGTGGAAATGTCTAAGGAGGGTGTTCCATGGTCAGGGTAAATGAAGAACCATGTCAAGGTGTTAAGGTAATGGGAAGCAATGTATAAGTAAGCTCAAGAGTTTAGGAGTGATGAGTAACAAGTGAAAAGAAGGGAATTGTGCATGGACATGCAAGATGACCTTGGAAGGTTTAACAAGCAAAGATGGAGTGCAATGATGTTAAGGAGGAGTTATATGGGTAGGAAAGAAACACTTTGGATAGTTGAAGTTTTAGATAAAATGCACATGTTAGAGAAATAAGGGATTAGTTAACAAGTGTTAGGAATTTCTTGCAAGAATTGAGCAAAAGGTTAGGATGATCTTTGGAGAGTTTGGTGGAAGTTATAAGGTGAGTTTAAGTGCCTAAATGATTTAGAAGACATTATGAGGGTTTAGGAGAAGTTTGGTGAATATTGGTTAAGTGTTTGAAGGCTTAGAAAATGAGTGTTTTGCCTTGTCCGAACATCCGTCCGGACATGGACGTTCGGACAGGCCCTGTTGCGTGAAAATTTTCAGAGTCTCGACTTGTGTCCGACCTTGGGAAGTCCGGACACAAGTTCGGACGTGCCTGCTTCTACTTAGGATTTTCCTCGACCCATGTCCGAACTTCCGAAGTCCGGACACATGTTCGGACATGCGTCTGTTTTCAGTTTTGAGTCGACTTGCGTCCGAACTTGGGAAGTCCGGACACAAGTTCGGACATGCCACTGTTTTGGCCAAAAACCTTGTTTAAGGATGGGAAATGATGAGGATAATTAGGTATTGATGTTATAAGGTTGTTTAAGACATGTTTGGTGGGTAACAATGATAATTAAGTGGATGAATAAGTATAAGTGATGAGGAGAAGCGATTCACTTAAGATTAAGTTTGTAAGATTAGGTTGTAAGACTTAAGAAGTGTTAGGTTGGGATCATTAAGTAAGTTAAGTAAGGTAAGTAATTTAAGTAAGTTGAATTAAGTTAAGTGATTAACAACCTAAAACTGAATGAATGTTTTAGGACTTGGAAATTTGGACTCCGGAAGAGAGTAAGCAACCGAACAACCAACGGTGAACGGTACAGTTCTCTTGTGACCTGCTTGCTAACGAGGTGTCCCTCGGCTTGTGTGCTATTTGTTTTTGTGTGCTCACTAAACAAGATAAAGCATGCAACCGGAATATATTATATCTATTGTATTGTTGTGTGATGTATGAAAACTAACACAACATACCGTGAGAACTTACTAACCAATGTTTAGTAAGGAATTGAGTGAGACTAAGGAACGCCCCCTAATAAGGGACGATATGAACCGAAAGAGGTTAACCAACAAACATGGTCTTGAGATAACTACTAACTGGAACTTGAGTGAGGAAACCCGGGACCGATCTCCGGTCATGCATGCTAAGGAAAGGGAGTCGGTATCTATAGCAGATTCGACTTCCGATTAAGGACTTGTCTTCGGACTTGTAGCCTAGGGCCGGTTGCCGGCTCAGCTACGCTGGACTCCCGTCCAGAGTAGGTGGCATTAAGATGGTGCGGTGGGATCACCTAAATCCCAGGTTCGAATTAAGCTACAACCATTCCCCTCCAGGAACGGTTTGTATACTGACATTAAGTTGAGATTAAGATTAAGGTAAGGATAAGATAAGTTGCAACCATTCCTCTTTAAAGGATGGTTTGTAATACTAAGACTAAGATAAGCTACATCCACTCCTTATTAAAGGGTGGTTGTTTCTAAGATTAAGATAAGGCTAAGATTGAGGTGAGATAAGGATGGACTAAGATTAAGGGGGAACATTACTTAAGGAGTTAAATAATTAACTCTCTAATTAAGGGAACGCATTTAAGTCGTTCATTGTGTGTGAACTTTGATTGTTCATATCTGAGTTGTTGTTTACTGCACTTTCTATTATGTTGTGCATCAAATCAACCTCCATGCTATCGACAATTAGTCGTCGTAGCCACGTTAGCTTGGGGGCCATGAGGGGATCGTACCAGCATTCGTGCTGACCCCCTTTGGGGGCTGTTTTTACTGCACAGGTACATCAGGAAGCGGCTGTCGCGAGAGTAAGAAGAGGATACAAGTGTTAAGGATTAAGTGTGACCTACGAGTTGTGCATGTACACTCGTATGGCAATTGAGTTAGTAAGATGTATAGGATGTGAGGGGGTTGTAAGAAGGATATGTAAATGGTTAAGATTGTTGTACTAATGTTCAGTATATTCTGTAGTCAGACCGTGGCAAGGTCCTGGATTGTAAAGAATTCCGCTGTGACATGTATATACATATGCTGTTAAGTTGCGAGACCACAATTGGATTGAGTTGGGGTGTTACAAAAAGTGGTATCAGAGCGTAGTTACGCTCTGAAGACAAGAAATACCGAACTTAGGAGAATGTTGAGGTTGAGATTGAGTTATGGGTTAAGGGTTAAGAGATAGAGTGTGAGGTGCGTTAGCCAGGACTCCCCGGTGTTTACCGGATATCCATAGTACCTAGGCCCGCCCTCCACATCCCTAACCCTAAATATGTGGAACAAACGCCAGAGAGAAGAAAGTCTTCTCTTACTTGGGGAAACCCGATCTGGCAGTTAGCTGACAGTGAGCAATACGAGAAACAACTGTTGTACAACAGTATGGAGAACTTGGAGGTTTTTAATGGAGAGCAATAGAGGAACGGCGCTACCTATGTAATTCTATCAATAAAGGAAGGTATTACCGGAACATGGGTCGACTGATACGCAGTCGAAAATACCCGCATACCAATGATAAGGAAAGCACTACGGGTGCAATAGAAAGGAGAAAAAAGGGAAGCGACATGAGTACCGGACAGTGGTCCGAAAGAGCATAACAGTAGGATAATACAGAGCAGAGGATTGAGATTACTGGAAAGTCAGTTAAGGAACGGGAACTCATATAAATTGTTTACCGAAATAGGATACGATGTGAGTGCCTAAAGGAGAATCATTACTGAGTAACACAACAGAATGTGGGAGAAAAGAGCGAGGATTAAGACATAAGAAAATATTAAGGGGTTCCCTCAAGAAAGAGGAACGCCCTGATAAATGACAGTACTGTCAAAACAACAAGGAAACTGCCGGATGGACGGTTTATCCAAAATAAGGGAATTGAAGGAGTCCCGAGGACTACCAATTACATGGAAATTAGAAAGGGAGTATCACTACGATTTGTACCTTGTACCAATAACCAATCCTGCATGGCGCACTGCCATCAGCAAGTGCTACCACGGTTAAGCTACACGAAAAGCCATCAAGGCGAGATAGGAGAACGCTACAGTTGTAACACATATTAATACCGGATGTAAATCCATGAGAACAGAAAAATAAGACCTGGGGAAAGGCCCGACGGCCTGACCATGATTGAGATAAGGTGACCACACCAGTCAGCGGGAGCGGAACTTGGACAAAGTATTAAACCGTATAAATTAGCAACGGTTATAAACCCACTACAACAAAACCGACAGTACGGTAAGAAACGAATCCGAACTCCAAGGGGAAAACCTAAGAGATCGCCGGAAATGCGAGCAAAAACACTATATAAGCACTGATATACAAGGGATGTATTAAAGATACCATTGAGGACTATGAAGCATCGACTTGCAACGAAAACGGGATAAGACTCCCAGAGGACCATTAAGGATACCAATAACAACATTCTTCAATGAAGATGTTGGAAAACCCAGAAAAACAAGGATACAAGAAATAAACGTAAGCTATAACTACTAAGGATTAAAGTCGTACAACCTGGAAAAGAAAGCCCGGAGGACTACCCCCACAGGGGGCATAGTCGAGCCGAACAACTGATGAATGACAGTTAACACTGTTTGTTTAACTCATAAACACCCAAGTATGATTGATCATCAAAAGGTTGTGGGTGGCGTAATCAACAGAAGTTGAACGAAGCGTTGAGATGGAAGAATAAGACGACAGGATGATATCCAACTTGGATACCGTAAGGCAAACGCCTAATACGAACCTAAACTTGACTATTAAAAGACATAAGTCTAGTAAAATGACAACGTCGTCGAAGACATTAAGTAACCTCAGATCACCTGAACAACTTCCCTAGCAAGAAGCAGGATGCAGCAACTTATCATGAAATCCGATACTACATTTAGTATGTAACCTGACGGTGGATAGTGCTCAAAGAACCAAAATCTTATAGGGATGACCTGCAAATGAGTAAGAGTACAAATAATGAACTGAGACATTAAGCATTAAGAGCCTACGAGCCAAGGATGTTAACCACATCAGAGCCCGAGGCGCAGTAAGTTATAAGAGAGCTTGTTTAAGCCACGAAGGGACTACAATTTGTAGATATGAACGGTTACCAAACCTATAACTTAGATTGGGAAGAACATTACCAAGAAAGGGTACCAATGAGATAATGCTAAGGACAGGAGCGGAGGACGAACCATGCCTTTTAGGGTGGGGATACCTCTCCTTGTTGTGAGGCCATGAGTGGGAATGAACCCCTCAAAAGGGCTTTCACATATTAGAGATAAAATATACTTTATTTAGAAAATGGAAACTATGAACCTTGGGATTATTTAGAACATACCGGATACACTTGAGTATAAGGAAGGTTGTACAGATAGACCCCATATCCAACACCCAGGATGTAAGAAGTAGTAATGGGCAGAGATAAACATTGTGACTGCACATTATGGCACGTCAAATAACCAATGCTCCGAAGAGCTTGTGATTCAGTGGATGACTTCTTCAGTAACCAGTTAAATTACATGGTATATAACATCACTAAGGATGAAAGAAAGCGAGAGAAATTAGCCTACTTACAATCTGAGATTGGAGCAGAACATCTTCATATTAAGAGTCAACTGTTTTACAACGCGGTACAGCAACCACCATACACCGGAATGAGAGAACCCCCAGTGTGTTTACACCAAAAAGGGATTGAGTATAAGGTAAGACATTAGAATAAGTGAATAAGAGGTTGCACCATTAATGGGCAACATGGTAAGGGCCAACTACCACGGTAGTAGTGGTCGTGAGTACAATAGTTAGATAAGTGGATTAAGTCATGGTGCGCGGTAAGGCGACCATTATGTATGAGCCGTCAAATGTTGACACTGAGGCAATTAGATTTATGAGTTAAGACCAGTATAAGTAAGGAAATAAGATGGTAGACGAACTGAGCATTGATGCCAGTAGTCTGGACCTAGTTAGGTAAGATTTCACAGGAAGCACACTATCCATTCCTTAAGGAACTGGAAGTGCATTCCTAGTAGCATAAATATGAGAGAAACAAGAGGCTCTACGGAAAGAGACCTCAGATATTAAGTGACCGAATCAATACGGAATACAGGAAAGAGCTAGAGCATACAATACCCAGGAACACAGTAAATGGACTTCCCTTGATTAACTTCAAGAAGAACAATAAATGTTATTATGGAACAATGAAAGAGGAGATCGACAACAGAATACTTCATAATTAGCAATAGCTAAACGTGTGACGGACACTATGAGTTTACTAAAACGAGACGTGGGACGACTGCACCCCACAGGGGCTTGCAGGCCTGACATGCTCATTTATGAGTTAGTTGGGTAAGTAGTAATGTACCAGTAAGGTACCCCATGCATGTAGACGAGTGGTGTAAGGAACACGGGAAGTAGTCGACTCCGTACCACGGACAACGACGCAAGATCAGACAAGAGCAGCTATTACCACAAACAGTCGAAGAGAAGAATTCAGTTGAACCAGCAACACAGAGGAACCAAAGAACAGATAATTAAGGACTATGAAGTGCGAAGAGCACGGATTTTTAAGTACAGACATTGGACATGTCTTAAGATGTAAGAGATTAAGACTGTAAAGCGCGATATGCACTAAACAGTAGTTTCAGACTAAGAATCATCCTCAGACCAAAGGTCAGTTGGGGAGAACAATTTAGACATTCGAGAAAAATACTAAGAGTATGAGCATAAGATCTTTAAGGAGAATTGATAGACGAGTTACAACTCATTAAGGCCGTGTATATATAAATATAACACGTGTCCATTAAGACAATTAAGCCTAAGACTATCAGAGTCGTGCAGCGGAAGCTAGCAGATCACTACCTTTGAGATTAGACCAAACTAAGATAAGGAAACGGTGTAAGTACCGTTAAGAATCCTCGATACAGAGACTAAGTCATTTCTGATCGAATTATAAGTAAGATAGGTGACGTGCAAGCTAGAATGCTTAGTGAGAATTAGACATCTTGAACTTATGTCCAAGAATGTTATGGTGTTGATTACGTGGGCGTAATCTATTTTAAGGGGGGTAGAGCGAAAACCGCTTAGCGTATGTTTGTGTACTGAGTACATAAACTACGGTGTGCATAGCACAAAATAATTTGAGAATATGTTTTACATAAACATTTTGAGATAAATCATGGTTATTGCACACAGAAGATGTGAATACCATACATATTAAGTACCTATCTTGTTAACTCCGGTGTGAGTACAAGTTAAGAGAATTAAGGAGGAGGTTTAAGGAGACTTAAGAAATAAGAATATATGAGGTATGAGTCGATATGAGACTATGTGTGAGATAAGAATAAGATAACACTATGAGATATTATTTGATATGAGCATGAGGAAGGAAGCAGTAATGCTATGAGATAAGATGGTGAAAAATGGAATGAGACTGATATAGAACTTAGTGGGAATTTAAGTCTTGAGGTAATTACTAAGAGATGAATTGGGAATGCTTGATGGACTAAGTCCACCCCTTGGAGATATATTGATTATGATTAGAAGAACTAAAAAGATAGAAAAATTGGATATGAGTGAATTATCTGATGTTTGAAAATGACGTGGGAGGTGGAACTTGATTTTCTAGGGATCAAGGGAAACCGAACACAAATTGGAGTGGAAGGATAGTTCGACACTGATGCTGATCACATCAGGGTTGGATGATTCCTGAAACTCCCTACCAGTGGTCACAATTAAATCACACTATGGATAGAGGCCTTAGGATAAAATGGAATTGGAGTTGGTTGTATTTTTAATTAGAGGAATTATTCCTCACATGACCTCGTAAAAAGGATTACCTTTTTACCGAGTCTTGCCCATGAAGTCGAGGACGCACGAGCCTTTGTCTTCGGACCGGTGACATGGGGAGAGCAGAGTGTTTTGTATTCTGGCCCATGGTGACGAGGACGAATGAGCCATTGTCTACGGACCGGTGACATGGGAGAATACGTTGGAAGTTATGTGAATGTTTTAATCATCAAAAAGGAACAAAAAGAATTTTGAGTGCTATACATGCGTAAGCATATTGTGTGATATTTAAGAATAAGAATATGGCGGATCTAATGATCCAATGAGATTAAGTATACATAAGTATGATCTATATGATCTGAGGAATGTGGTGATACATGTATTCTAATGAGATATGATGCATGGGAACTTTGGGGACAAAGTCCTTTTAAGGGGGGTAGATTGAAATATCCCAAACCTAAGTATGCTAAGTAAACATCAAATCATGATGTAGAAAGGCTAAAATATGCCTTAGAAAGATTGGTAGACAATTTAAACCAAGGAAAACACAAGAAAGTGCCTTAAGGGCAATCAGGGCAAAAACGTGCTCTAAGCTTGGAGATACTTGGGTGAGTACCCAAATATCATGATAAAACCTTAGTAATATTCTAATGGTCATTTTAAATCAATTAGCAAAGAAAACCAAGCTTGAAAACAAGTTAAAACACAAAATGTGCTTTAAGAAGTCTTAAAGCACATTTTTGAGAAATTGTCTTAGAATTGAGTTTTGAGTGGCTAAATGTCCATCATTACTCTTTAATCAACATGTGTACTAATTAGTATCACATTAGGAGGTCTAAATCAATGGGAAATCAAAAATTTCAGAAATATGTGCACTGATTAGTGAATAGTGCCAAATAGTGACTAGTTTAAGTTTTAATCAACTTAAGTCAATTAGTTGGTCAAACAAGACCATAAATATCTTGGTTATAATGAGGGGGCCGGTTTTCTAAGGGTGAGTCACCATAGACTTTATCAAATAAGGAAGAAAGAAGAGATAAGTAAAAAGAGTACTATTTGCTTTATTAAAGCAAATATCTTATATTAGCTTACCTTCTTCTTCTCTCTCTTCATTCCTCCTCTTCACACGGTTTTCTTCACTTCCTCTCTTCTCCATTCACGTAAGAGAAGCCTCCATTGTTGCTTCATCTTGCTTTGTCCATAGCTTGCTCATTTTTGCTCCAAATCAAAAACTAAACACATATTATTCTTAGTTAGCTCAAGCTCTAGCTTTCTATCTTTTAAAATCTTGCAAAGCTCAAGTTTGGTGCCATGAGAAAACTCCATTGATGGAGGAAAATCAAGTTTGAAGAGCTCATTAGCTTCTCCATTCTCTTAAGGTAAAGAAAATGTAAGAAAAACCAAGTTTCCATCATCTTCCTTATATGGCCGAAAATTCCTTCTCATGGGGCTATGTTTTTATGCCTTGTTCTAGCTTGATTTATTCACCAAGGACTAGTGGAGGTCCTATTTCATTCAATGCCAAAGTCTACCTTGAGACTTCAAAGGTAATCATCCACTTTTATGCCTTAGAACACATTTCTAACCTAGGTTTTTATTCCTTGAGGTTAGTGTATTGTTTAGTACTCATATGAGTCATTGAATATTGATTAGAACATTGGCAAGGGAAATTTAAGTGGTGGCCGAGATTCATGCAAGAAGAAGGTCTAAGGAGGAAGTTAAGATAAGCTTGAGAAAACAAGGTAAAATGCTTACCTAATGGTGGTTTAAGTTTTAAGGGGATGAGTTTAGGTGGATACCAATGTGGCTTAGAGCTTACATTGTGTATTGGGTTGTATAACCTAAGAAAAAGAACTTAAATAAGCTTATGAACTTGTGACTAAGGAGCCAAAGGAAATGAGTTAGTAATATAAGTTTAAGATGTGTTTTAAGAACATTATGACTACTATGAGATTGAAGGGTGTATTTGCAGGTTGAAAGCTTTTATATGTGGGAAATTCAGTATTTAAGTTTAAGTCATTTAAGGGCGTAAGAGCCATGTCATTTAAGAGCCTTAGTGCTATGCAATTTAAGATTATTGCAATATATTGAGTATGATGTGAATAAGTTGAATTGGGTGAGAAAATAAGATGAGAAAGGACTTGGTGTGTGTGAGATTATTGTGTGAGAAAAACAATGCATTTGGGCATGAGAATATACTAGAGGAGCTATGGCGAAATTTGAGTAGAAAATAAGTGTTTAGGTGATGGTGGTGAATTAATATGACCTAGGATTTACTAGGAGTCATTATGAAGAATTTGAGTGGAAATGAGTTAACTAAGGAGTTCTTGAGGATGAGAATGACCTAGAATGGTCTATGAGGAAGTTAGAGTTTAGATGGGTGTATTGAACACACCAAAGTCATGGTATGAGGAGTGGTAAGACTTGTGCAAGAATCTGGATGGAAAGGTGTATAATGCTTTAAGGTGATTTAGGTATGAACTAGAGAGTAAAACAATGAGAGTTTTGAGAACCTTGTGTAAGGGTGATGATGCTATTAGTGGACTAATGAGGTTTAGTTTGGATGTTAATGAGTGGACTTAGGTGATGGAAGAGAAAGGGGTGGGAGAATGTTGTCAAATGTCAAGGAAAATGACTGGGGATGTAAAAGAGAGTCTGATCATGAGGGTGGTGAATAAGATGCATAAAAGAGGTGGAAATGTCTAAGGAGGGTGTTCCATGGTCAGGGTAAATGAAGAACCATGTCAAGGTGTTAAGGTAATGGGAAGCAATGTATAAGTAAGCTCAAGAGTTTAGGAGTGATGAGTAACAAGTGAAAAGAAGGGAATTGTGCATGGACATGCAAGATGACCTTGGAAGGTTTAACAAGCAAAGATGGAGTGCAATGATGTTAAGGAGGAGTTATATGGGTAGGAAAGAAACACTTTGGATAGTTGAAGTTTTAGATAAAATGCACATGTTAGAGAAATAAGGGATTAGTTAACAAGTGTTAGGAATTTCTTGCAAGAATTGAGCAAAAGGTTAGGATGATCTTTGGAGAGTTTGGTGGAAGTTATAAGGTGAGTTTAAGTGCCTAAATGATGTTAGAAGACATTATGAGGGTTTAGGAGAAGTTTGGTGAATATTGGTTAAGTGTTTGAAGGCTTAGAAAATGAGTGTTTTGCCTTGTCCGAACATCCGTCCGGACATGGACGTTCGGACAGGCCCTGTTGCGTGAAAATTTTCAGAGTCTCGACTTGTGTCCGACCTTGGGAAGTCCGGACACAAGTTCGGACGTGCCTGCTTCTACTTAGGATTTTCCTCGACCCATGTCCGAACTTCCGAAGTCCGGACACATGTTCGGACATGCGTCTGTTTTCAGTTTTGAGTCTCGACTTGCGTCCGAACTTGGGAAGTCCGGACACAAGTTCGGACATGCCACTGTTTTGGCCAAAAACCTTGTTTAAGGATGGGAAATGATGAGGATAATTAGGTATTGATGTTATAAGGTTGTTTAAGACATGTTTGGTGGGTAACAATGATAATTAAGTGGATGAATAAGTATAAGTGATGAGGAGAAGCGATTCACTTAAGATTAAGTTTGTAAGATTAGGTTGTAAGACTTAAGAAGTGTTAGGTTGGGATCATTAAGTAAGTTAAGTAAGGTAAGTAATTTAAGTAAGTTGAATTAAGTTAAGTGATTAACAACCTAAAACTGAATGAATGTTTTAGGACTTGGGAATTTGGACTCCGGAAGAGAGTAAGCAACCGAACAACCAACGGTGAACGGTACAGTTCTCTTGTGACCTGCTTGCTAACGAGGTGTCCCTCGGCTTGTGTGCTATTTGTTTTTGTGTGCTCACTAAACAAGATAAAGCATGCAACCGGAATATATTATATCTATTGTATTGTTGTGTGATGTATGAAAACTAACACAACATACCGTGAGAACTTACTAACCAATGTTTAGTAAGGAATTGAGTGAGACTAAGGAACGCCCCCTAATAAGGGACGATATGAACCGAAAGAGGTTAACCAACAAACATGGTCTTGAGATAACTACTAACTGGAACTTGAGTGAGGAAACCCGGGACCGATCTCCGGTCATGCATGCTAAGGAAAGGGAGTCGGTATCTATAGCAGATTCGACTTCCGATTAAGGACTTGTCTTCGGACTTGTAGCCTAGGGCCGGTTGCCGGCTCAGCTACGCTGGACTCCCGTCCAGAGTAGGTGGCATTAAGATGGTGCGGTGGGATCACCTAAATCCCAGGTTCGAATTAAGCTACAACCATTCCCCTCCAGGAACGGTTTGTATACTGACATTAAGTTGAGATTAAGATTAAGGTAAGGATAAGATAAGTTGCAACCATTCCTCTTTAAAGGATGGTTTGTAATACTAAGACTAAGATAAGCTACATCCACTCCTTATTAAAGGGTGGTTGTTTCTAAGATTAAGATAAGGCTAAGATTGAGGTGAGATAAGGATGGACTAAGATTAAGGGGGAACATTACTTAAGGAGTTAAATAATTAACTCTCTAATTAAGGGAACGCATTTTAGTCGTTCATTGTGTGTGAACTTTGATTGTTCATATCTGAGTTGTTGTTTACTGCACTTTCTATTATGTTGTGCATCTAATCAACCTCCATGCTATCGACAATTAGTCGTCGTAGCCACGTTAGCTTGGGGGCCATGAGGGGATCGTACCAGCATTCGTGCTGACCCCCTTTGGGGGCTGTTTTTACTGCACAGGTACATCAGGAAGCGGCTGTCGCGAGAGTAAGAAGAGGATACAAGTGTTAAGGATTAAGTGTGACCTACGAGTTGTGCATGTACACTCGTATGGCAATTGAGTTAGTAAGATGTATAGGATGTGAGGGGGTTGTAAGAAGGATATGTAAATGGTTAAGATTGTTGTACTAATGTTCGGTATATTCTGTAGTCAGACCGTGGCAAGGTCCTGGATTGTAAAGAATTCCGCTGTGACATGTATATACATATGCTGTTAAGTTGCGAGACCACAATTGGATTGAGTTAGGGTGTTACACCAAGTATATCACTACTAGAACATAGATCTTTGGTTATGACAATAAATCGTTACCAAAAATCAAAATCGTTATTAATCTAATATATTGTAATGATAAAAGTCGTTACATGTCGTTACACGAGATGACGTAACTAAAGATCAATTTGTTTATCGTAACAACTTTTATTCGTTATTAAAAGTTATATCGTTACTAAAAATATGATTTTGTAACAATTATATCGTTACTGTAGTCTTAATTTTTTTTAAGTCTTCAGTACTATCTTTGGTAACAAAATTATTATTACTAATAACAAGTATAATAACGATAGTAAGTCGTTACCGGAAGCTTCGTAACAAAAAATATGATTTTTACTAGTGTATAAACAAGTGTCTAACAAATAGTCACAATATAGTGTCCGATAAGTGGACGCAATTTAGCATCCGAAAGATATTGGATGCTAAATATGCTAATTTTGGATTCAGCTATTTGGCATCCGACTATACGCTTGCGACCAACTGACAGGCGCTATTTTGTGTCTGATTGTGATCACTAAATTCGGACACTAAAAAGCGTCCGAAACAAATGGACACTAAGTGGACACTAAAAAAACTAGTGTTCAGCCTTTTAGTGTCTGACATCAATCATGTGCTAAACATCAAATTTCGGATGCTTAACATGAATAGCATTCTATTTTATAGTTTTACTGTCCGAAATTGTTGGACGTGAAATCTTGCTTTTTTTGTAGTGATGTTGCATTCTATAAGAATGATATTCTATTTTTAGTTGTTCAGTTTGTCTACGTGTATGCCTCTGTTAACTTTGAGGCATCTTTTCCTAGTTCCTTCTTGGTTTTCTACGCATTCTTGGTTGAATGCTTCCCTCACTTGTTGTTTAGGAAACTATCGTTTTTGATACGTATGGGTGGCCTTGGTTCTGGTTGACTGGACTATGGGTTCCATTTGCTTAGGTTAATGGTTAGCTATCACTTTGTGTTTTGGTTTTCCTTATTTATGGGTTATTCTAGCTCCACGTATAGGCTTGTAATTTTCCGTTTTAGTTATAATATCATTTTCTACCAAAACAAAGTTTTGATACCCCTAAAAGGTTAGACATGGTTTTTTTTTTAATCAAGGGCACATAACATAATGGTTTTACAGCTCGGGGGTATACCTAGAAAGTTTAGACATGGATATAACTAGAAAAACGGAAGGTGCATATTGAATTTATTGAGGTTTTAGCCTTGGTCGAAAAGTAAATTTTTTATTACATTTAGACTTTTGTCAGGGTGGAGCCAAGTGGGGTCCTGTGGGGTCACGAGACCCTCTTTTTGAAAAATTCAGAGATTTCTTATATAGAGTAATTAGAGGTTACATATAGATAATATAAATGACCTATATATTACAAAATTGTAACGTTATAATGATTAGTGGAAGGAGTGTGTGAGTTGTGTTGTTTGAATCTCACTTATGACATATCATTGAATATTCCATTATTGTTTTAAAGGTCACCACATTTTCATAATAGCGACCCCGTATAGTTGATATTTTGGCTCCACCCTGCTTTGTATTTTAGTATTTATTTTTGTTTCTGTTTTGGCATATTTATGTCCATTTTTAATTTAATTGATTATTCAATATGTAACATTATTACAAATTGGATGATAATGCAATACCCATGTGAAACCCAAATACAGACTTATGCAGTCTTACCAAATTTAATAGTTCAAGTTTGTCATGAAATAAAATTAGAAAAAGTAAGGATATCAACTATGTAAAAAAAAGTGTATAAAATTGATGTAGGTGACATAAAAAGAAAGCAACTAGTCAGATAAACTTAATTATTCCATAGTACCATTATATAGTTGCTACATCTCAATTCTCAACTAAACTACCGATATTCATAGGATAAGCCTCATTTGGGTTTTGAGAGAAGTAAGCTTTTTGGCCGACCATCTCATGGACGGCTTCCGTGGGATGGAATCCATCCCAAAAGATGTAATCAGCCCTGTTGCTGCATGGCTGACTTAAGGGTATGCATACCCCTATTACCGTCTGGCAGCAACTCTTATCGATCACCTTGAAAGCTGATAACATATATACATAGGTCAGGTCAACATTAGTATACTTGTTATAAAAGTTTATTGAAACGCCAGATATTAAGTGTATATATATATATACTTTTCATACGTACATTGCATAGCTGAGACCTGAAAAGCTGTAGCATTTACGTAAATACAAGTAGCATCTCTGAGCTCGCGATTGAGCTCGTCCACTAGAGAAAGGAGCTGGTAGTTGAACACCATGACACCATCGGCTATTTCCCTGTCACACCATAACCTACTGGAATACTGTTTTATAAGTGGTATGCATGCTACTAAACCTATGCCAATGAAGACCATCTTTCTTGCTCCGAGTCTGTACAGTTTCTATAGCCCTCAATCGCACAAAACGGGTTTGGTCAGTTAAACTATAAAAACTATATATGGATATTGCAAGAGTTTAAGTGGTCATCACATAGTGACATACTTACCAGCACGTTAGTTCTATAGTTGTTAATGAGGTACTTTGCAAATGCTTCAGGTGTGTAAAGATTCCACGCTTTATACTTCCGTGAAAAATATTTATCTAGGTAGTCGTTACTCCCCACACTAATTGTGTATAAAGAACTCTTTAGTAGGTCGGGAATGGAGGAATTGCCTATAAGGCTAAGCTTTTGCACTACTAACTCATGGTTTTGTATTTGCTCACTGAAGCTTGCTACTTTTCCCTGCGTACAAACAAAGATAGTTATCAAATGTAATAATGTATGAACTACTTACTATATATTTAATTTTGGGGATGAAATTAATTAAAAGGATATATCCAATTTGCTTACAAAGATTAACTTCCCAGTTAGATCAAGTATCCCAGCACCACCAGAGGCATAATTATACCATTACTACCATCATGTTCACTCGCGCTTAGATTAAACGGTGGATGTAATTGTCAAGCCCTAACAACTCACCTGACACATGTTTAACAAACCAAAACCAATTAAAATCAGGACCTGTTGCTCTTTAGTTAAATATGAAGTATATAATAATATTATACATAAGACTTACAAAAAAGTCAACATAAGTCCGGCCATTTGTGAACCTGCCGGTGGGAACTCCGCCTGGGAAATCGATACCGTAAGGCCTGAAGTTTACCTTAGAAAGGGAGAAGAACATAATTCTTGTTGTTTCCGTTAGCAGTCATGGAGTCACCAAAATTGAATAAGTAGGGAACTTTACGGTCACCGGCTGCTGCTAATTTGTACTCCAACACAGGAGTGTCATGAGCAATATTAGGTATAATGAATCTCCCAGCCTTGGCATCTGTAATGTATGTATGAGATGTAATAGTATAAAATGGTTAGTAAACTTCTATGACTGAATTAGTTCCTATGGTTTAGCTTTGTTGATATATATATATATATACACTGCATGTTTGTGGTTGAGCAAGACTCCTCTTTCTGCTAACAACTAATCTTAATTAATTTTATACGTCCAATAATAGCTACAGTAACTATATTAAATATGTATTGTACATTCATTCTAGATATGCACTGTACTTTCATTAATTACATTTTAATTATAGTTACGGGTGGATCAAGCTATTAATTAATAGCTGCTGCCATTTGTTGGGTCTATCCCCCACACTTCTACAAATCATTTAGAACCCATAAAATCTGCACCCCGCATCACCAACACCGAAACGAAATTTTTACTACCTTAATTAGACCATGGCCAAAATCTAAGCACCACATTTGTCCAAGAACTTGGTCCATTCCTAAACTAAATTGATTTAGTTTTTTTTTATAATTGAGGCTTAAAGCCATTTTATTAAAAAGATGAGTGGCAAATATCGGGCCTCATTAAAACCTCCCAAGGCAAAACCCAGTGGGAAAAGAGAGAGAGGAAAAAGAGTGTCCGCCAAACTCAGGAAATAACATAGGGAACACTTCTATCAAACCCAAAACAAACACCAACACCCTAAACAGTCATATAACACCCTCACAGATCCACAAAGCAAAATCACACAAGTACCTTCAGACACGAAAACCCACTCACATCTGGTGGGCAAAGACCTTCCTAGACAAAACCCTCAAATCCCAAACACAATCGATCCTCCTCCTAAAACTAACCTCTCAAAAGAAAACCAGTACCTAGGCCTCAAGCTATCACATTAGCTCTTTGATCTGATTGATAAGATTCACTTTGGTCTGGGTTGGATTCGGCATATGGCACCCTAACTGCCTTAATAATTTGATGCACTCATCAGCTTCTGCATCAGGATTGATGATTTTACCTAGCTCATTCCTTGCCGGAACAATATCCCACTACTACAAAAAAAGCCCTATTTCGGCACCCCTATTTCGGCGGTTGTTCTTACAACCGCCAAAATAGGGCCCTGAAACTTTTATGTGTAAAAAAAAAACAACCTATTTCGGCGGTTCTTAGCTAGGAACCGCCGAAATAGGGTCATCGAAAATTCTATGCATAAAAAAGACACCTATTTCGGCGGTTCTTAGCTAGGAACCGCCGAAATAGGTGTCTTTTATTATGCATAGAATTTTCGATGACCCTATTTCGGCGGTTCCTAGCTAAGATTCGCCGAAATAGGTTGTTTTCCCGAATCTATTTTTCCCATTCCCAGTTTTTTTAGACGAAATTTTTTGAAAAAATTCACCTCCGCCTTGTATTCTTCCGACCCTTTGTGTTTGCGTCTCTCTCTCCTCATTCTCTTCACTCAGCGCAAATTCACAACCCTAACTGGCGCCTCTCCTTTGCGCCTTGCCTTCATTCTCTTCTTGGTCTGTGCTTGTGGAGTGATAAATCACTTGAACTGCTGCATCTTGCTCCAAATTGAAGATGAGGCTAAATCTGTTCATTCCAGAATCGGTAATATACTCGAACTTATTTTTCCTTCTCTCTCGCGAACAAGAAACATACATGCTCATGCCTCTTCATTCTCTTCTTGTTATTCGCCTGTGCAAATGGAGAACAAGGAACATGCTCTGCGCGAACAAGAAACATACATGCTCATGCCTCTTCGTTCTCTTCTTGTGTTTCGCCTGTGCAGTGATAATTCACTGGAACCGCTGCGAATGAAGAACAAGGAACATGCTTTGCGCGCCTGTGCGCAACGAATCACTGGATCTACTGTGTCTTGATGCGAGGTTGAAGACGATGAAAGAGCGGATTTTTTAAAAAAAACACCTATTTCGGCGGTTCTTCAACCGCCGAATTAGGATCGCACACCTATTTCGGCGGCCTCCATTTCGGCGGTTCAGAACCGCTGAAATAGACCTGTTTTGTACTAGTGTCCTTTCTCTGAGTTGCCACTTCTACCCCTGACGTCTGCCTCTCCCCCTCGAGGTCCGCGACTCCCTCTATATTTGAGCCCATGTCAGTAACTAACACCTTTCTGTCCTCAATTTGCTGACGCGGCACACCTCCTGGAGGAGGAGACGGCTCCTCATCGAATAGAGCCAAATAAATTATCAGCCTCATTATTCTGTCCCACCAACTAAATTGATTTAGTGGGTAATTATAAAGGGGCATCTTGAAATATCTGATAAGCTCCCATCTTAACCCATCTCTCTTGCTAATATATGTTGTTCGAGTTTGTTCTAGAGATTATGATCATCTGTTTGTTCCTTATGTGTGGTGGTTAATAGTCAAACTATATTAGCCTTCATTGATGGTGTTAGCTTCTTTGACGGTGTTAGTTCCTAGAGTTATATGTAGGGTCATATTTTTCTTGAGTGGTTGTTAATAACCGAACCACATTAGCATTTTTAATAGTTTAGCGAACCTGGACCTATGGGACCTAATGAAAACACGTTTAACCTTTTATTTTTTGAAAAGTGAATCTTTCGTTTAAGAATATTGAATCTTATGTCTAAAAAGAGTGAATCTTATGCTTAAGAAAAGTGAAGCTTCCACATTAAGTAATGTGAATCCTTTGTGTTTTTAAAAGTGAATTTTTAGTTAAGAAAAGTGAATCTTATGTGAGAGCAAATGAATCTTTCATTTATTGATAAGTGAATCTAGAGTTTAAGAAAAGTGAATCAAAGATTGTTAAAAGGTGAATAAGAGGTTTTTTTTAAAAAAAGTAAATCAAGGTTTAAGAAAAAAGAATTTCGTAAACAGAGATGTTTTTAACTAACGTGAATAAGAGGTTTAAGAAAAGTGAATCAAAGGTTGTTAAAAACTGAACCTAAACCCTTCACTACAACCCTAAAACTTCCTTTGATGTTTTTTAGCTTTCCTATAGTGGTTTTTAGGGTGTGTGGTGTAGGGTAATCTTTTCTGAAATTGTTCGATTTTATAAAATGTTGTCACTGACTCGATAGTTTTTTTAGGTTTGTGGTTAAAGGTTTATTGAAAAGTGAATATTTCATCTAAAAAAGTGAATCACATATTCAAGTAAGGTGAATCTTTTACTTAAGAAAAGTGAATATTATGTTTAATAAAAATGAATTTACCACAAACTTATTCTAGAATAATATGAATAATTCGTTTAAGAAAAGTAAATCTTTTGTTTAAAAAAAAGAAAGAATCAATATTTAAGAAAAATGAACCTTACCACAAACTTATGAAAAAACAATATTAACCTTTCATTTATTTAAAAGTGGATATTTCGTTCAAGAAAATTTAATCAAATGTTCAAGAAAAATGAATCATACATTTAAAAAAAGTGAACCTTTTACTTTAAATAATGTGAATCCTTTATTTCTAAATGAATTGTATATTTAGATGAACTATATATGATATTTTTTTATTATTAGATTCATATTCTAAAATTTACAATCATTTCAAATACATTTATCAAAATATATATCATATCGCAAATTCGAAGCCGCGGTCAGTCCGCACCAGAGGTAGGAGTGGGAAGTGATTTGGTAGTCCCAGTCAGCTGATGACTGGATTGTTTTGCTGACTGGGCTGTCTTTTTATTATATTAACTTTAAATTGTTGTAACTTTTAATATATAAATCCAAAATAAAAAAAATTATACCATTGTTCACCTAAATTCGAGCTTTTCAAAACAAGACCAGTCATGGATATGTTTTGACAACTTAAAAAAAATATATTTTTAAATGTATACGATGATACACTAAATGATAATATGATTCATTATTTTTGTATAATGATTCATTAAAATTGATATTATGATTCATTAAGTAATAAGTGGTGAATTAGATTACAAACATCGGAACTGATAAAAATCATTATTATTTTGTAGTGTATTATTATTGTTGTATGGTGTATTTTAAAGCTTATATGGCGAATCGTGCATTTTTCATGCATACCAAATATTATTTTGTGTTGTATTATTGTGTGAAAAAAATTTATTATTATATGTTTGCGATGATACACTAAAATGAAGGTATGATTCATTAAAATTGATATTATGATTCATTAAAATTGATATTAGGATTCATTAACTAATAAGTGGTGAATTAGATAAAAACTTCAGCACCGATAAAAATCATTATTGTTTTGTAGTGTATTATTTATTGTTGTATGGTGTATTTGAAACCTTATATGATTAATCATGTATTTTTCTTACTATCAAATTTTTTTGTGTTGTGTTATTGTTTAAAATTTGTATATGTATATTACTGATGATATACTAAAATGATATTATGATTCATTAAATTTGATATTATGATTCATTGAAATTGATATTATGATTCATTAACTAATAAGTGGTGAATTAGATAACAAACTTTTGAACAAATACTGAATCATTATTGTTTTGTGGTGTATTATTAAGGTTATATGATGTATTTTAAACTGTATGTGGTGAATCATAAGTATCGTTGATATATACTGATATGTACATGTAACTAACATAAATTTTTAAAGTTGTCAAAACATATCCATCACTGGTCTTGTTTTGAAGAGCTTGAATTTAGATGAATAATGGTATAATTTTTTTACATTTTGAACTTATATTTTAAAAGTTACAATTATTTAATGATAACAAAATGAAGTTTGTTCTTTAATCATTTATGAAATACACGTCTCTGTTGTTCCGACTCTCTACTTTAATCTAACTGTTCAAAAAGGGCTGACATTCTTCTTTTTTTCCAGCGTGCACATGGTTGCACCAGGTACTGTGTGAGCGTCCCGTACAATCGCTAGGCTGATATCATATATAGGTATAGTCAGCAGCCACATCGACTTCCACGTCATGCGGCCGCTCAAATTGAATTGAACGGGCACGCGGAACTCTCCACTCTGCTACGACAAACAAACTATGTTGTTGCTCGGAGATACAGGTTGCTCTTGAGGGTTGATGTATAAGAAACTTCGGTTGGCACACAAAATCTCCAATTTCACACTGCAAAGTCTTAGCTACAACTATATGTAGCCATCTTTAGCTATATTTTTCATGATATAGTTTGTATAGAATAAATGTACATGTTTTATAAGTTTGTTCTACAATGCTATAAAGTTAGTATGTACGAAGAGGAGTTACTCGTTCAATTTATGGGCTCGCTTGGAGTCGTTCCATGTGCGCCTCAGCTGCCGGATATGTGCGTGTGGAGATCTGGGGGTAAGTGCTCTATTGTTAAGGATATTTCACTCTCTTTGTATAGTGCGACTGCCGAGATGTCTGGTACTTCTTCCGATGTCGACCTACAAGCTATTTGGAATGGCTTGTGTGAGCCTAGGGTGGTGGTGACCTTGTGGTTTACCTCTTGAGAAGGCTGATGACAATAGAAATTCTATTTGAGCGAAATGTTGTCCCTATTGGTGGAAGCATGTGTCCTAGGTGCAGCAGAGTAATGGAGAGTGTGGAGCATGTCTTGTTCCATTGCGCAAGGATAAAAAAGATTTGGGATCTCCTTTTGGTGTGGTGGAATGTACCTTTTGTCTTCAGACAAGGGTGGGTGATATTTATAGTGACTGGTTTTTGATTCCCTTATCCAGTAGAGCGAGGCGAGTATGGAAGTCGACTTTTTGCTATGGGGTATTTTATATTTGGCTGCACCGTAATGCTGTGGTCTTTCGACAAGAGGAGTGCAATGTCGACCGTATCGCGCTGCAGGTCAAGCTTGGAGTGTGGCGCTGGTCAAAACGTGGTGGAAAGATTTTCCATTGTCGTGTAGTGCATTTGTAGGTGTTGTTTCTCTGAAAGAGTATTTGTAGAAGGTTGAGGGGGTCTTTTATTTGTACGAGTTGGGGTGTTTGTTGTGACCATATGTTTGCTCGAGTTTGTGGCGATCTCGTTGTTGTTCCTTCTTCCTTCCTTAGTTATACTCTTATCTGTATTCGGATGTGGTGGGTACTCTTTTTCCCCCTAGAACTTTTTCCCACTGGGTTTTTTTCTAAGGGGGTTTTAATGAGGCCCGTGTTATACCCGTCCGCCTGGTTTTACAGGAGTTTTAATATATGGCTTATGCCCAAATTATCAAAAAAAAAAACATTTAGTATAAATTCAGAATTATCACAATTCACTCATTCGTGAGCAGAGAACCAGCTATTGGCAGCGATGTAAGGTAGTAAGCGAAGGATCAAAAGATGATTCTGATAGGTGTTCGAGGAACACCTCAAAGGATAGGTCTAGGAAGGTGTCTGGGACAAGAGCGTTAGGCTTTAGTAAGCTTTCACGTGTAAGCAAAGTTGCTATGAGAGGCAAAAAGAAAGTCAAGTAGAGCTAAGATTTGGCCTCCTCCCATAGCATTTTTGTAAGGAAGGTACGGAGGGAGGGATTGAGTCTGTTATTTGTTGTTTGTCCTATTTTGTCTGCCTTGTGGCATTCTAGGCCTTGTGCCTATAATTATATAAAAAAAAATGTACAATTTTTAATGATTAAATATACATGTATATAGCTATCTATAGCTACATGTAGTTATAGCCAAGAAATTGGGTCACACTGTCCGGTATATATGCGCCACGCCAAAAGATACAAGGCTGCATCGCAGTCTAGAGATCGACAGAGTATTTACCGTGCAAAAAAAAAGCTAACTAATTACTAACTGGGCCAACCGAACTCAAGATGATAGTAAATCATTACGATTTGTAGAGGCAACTGTTCATGATTTAACTAGATGATTAGAGCTCGTACAATTTTCCTTGTTGATGGATTTAATTTACGTGTTTCTAACTGGACCAACCAAAGATGATAGTAATCATGTTATGGTTTCCTTTTGATTCTCTTTTTTTATATAAGGAAGTATTAACATTCATCCTTTTCCTTGAATCACAAACAAGAACAAGACATAACTTCTAGAGAAACGCACATGCGAGAAGAAGACAATGAAGAAACTCTCCTATTTAGAGGTGATCATTCGGGCGGGTGGGTCGGAGGAAAATTTTAAGTCCGTCGAGCTTATTTTTAGAAACCAAACCGATTTTATATATGTTCGGGTCGGGCCGGGCTAGGCTCGGTTTTTTCCAGGCTTTGCCGAAGCCCGGCCCGCCCGACCCGGTGTTTAATTTTTTATATAAATTAATAAATTTTAATATATATTTATATATTATATATATAACTTATTTAAAATTTATATATTACATATAATTTTTGTATATATATATAAAAATTAAGTATGCATATATTATATTTTAAAAATAAAATAATAAATAATATAAAATCGGGACGGGCCGGGCTTGTCCACGGATTCAAAGAATGTGTTGTGGCCTGGCCCAGTTTTTTATTTGGGCCTGATTTTATATTCAGGCCCGTCCGGAAGTCCAATCGAACTCGGGCCTGTCGGGCTTTTTTACGGGCCAGATCAGACCGGGCTGCCGGACCGGACACATTTTGATCAGCTCTACTCCTATTGAACCAGAGCAGTGCTCTAAGTTTAGAAAAGAAAACCGATTTTTTTACAAACCTATAGAGGCAATATCTTATACCCACTATAACTAATGACTAAAACGTCTTTACTAGAACCAAGCAGACCAACATAGTCTAATGAACCAAACCAAATGAAATAAAATAAAAGAAAACAAACACAACTTAAGATTTTAATGAAATAAATTATAACTTCCTAATAGCCCCCCTCAAATCATACAAACAATGTATGATTTGAATAACCTCATTATCGTTCCTCCAATTAGACCAAGATTTTAAACCCATTGGCTGCGTTCGGCATGCGCATATAATTGGTAGTTTGGGGGTGGTCCCCGCGTGGGTCCTACGTTCTACTCCAATAATATACTGACACATATAAACAACCACAAAACAGTCAAACCAAAACAACCACAAAACAACCATGCCAAACGCAGCCATTATTTTGATTTGGAATGAATACTCATTTCCTAGTAGGAGTGTAAGACCTTAGTTAGTAAATCAGCAAGCTGGTCTTTTAGAAGAAACAAAATTCTACTGCTATCAACCCTTACTATAATTTCTCGCAAACAAAATAGACATCAAGCTCTATATGCTTGATCCTTTCATGTAGCACCGGGTTGTTGACAATGTGAATGGAAGCTTGATTATACGACTTTAGTGGAATTGGCTCAATATTCTCAACTCCATCCGAGATAAAAGTTATGTGATCCATCTCACCTATGTTGTTACTTACCTCAATGTCATATACTCCGATTTAATAGAGGACAGAGCAACCGTTGTCTGCTTCTTAGATTTTCAAGACAATGAGCTTCCTCATAAGCAGATAAAAATTCATTAATGGACCGGTATTGGGACAACCTGCCCAATCTGCTTCACAGTGCGCAATTAAATAATACTATCTTCTATTGTTGAAAACTAGACCATAACCCAAAGTTTCTTTAACATATCTCATGGTGTGCAAATAAGATTTATAATGAATATTAGTAGGTTGTTTGAGATATTGACTAAGAACTTGAATGGAAAAAATAAATCAGGTCTTATGTGTGACGAAAAGCTCAATTTACCAACCAACCTTCTATAGATACTTGGATCATCCATTAATTTCCACTACTAAAAAAATATTGATTACCGACAAATTATTTCCGAGGATCCTTATTCGTCGGAAATTTCCGAAGTATTTCCAACAAAATTCCATTGTTTCCGAGAAAAATATTCTGAAATTGATTTCCTGACGACTTTCCTACAAAATTTCCTCACAAATATATTCTGTCGGAAAAATTTGTCGTAAAAATTAGCAGGAATCTAAATAGATATTGGCTCAAAAAATTAACGAGAACTTTCTCTCGAAAATTTCCAAGAAAATATAAGTCCTCGGAAATCATTAAATGATTTTCTCGGAAAAAAAAACTAGGAAAAATTACAGTGTCCACCCACATGGTTTCGGGGTTTAACACTGCCCACCCATGTACTTTGAGAATTAACACTGCCCACCCATCAACTATACAATTTTTACTTCCGTCACCCTTTTATCAACTTTCCGTCCACTTGTAACTGAGGTTGACTAGTTCACTTATATTGACCAAACAGTCCCTTGTTGACTGATAAACAAAGCGTAATTGTCGGACAGACTAAACACTTCTAACTCGTCACTCTCGACATCTTCATTGGTTTGAATCCCACCGTGATTAATGTAAGGAACAAGTTCAAGTTCGATTACAATCCATATTCGATTTTAGGGATCTTAAATTGGGGAATTTTCACCTGATGTTGTTTGCTGTGTGTAGTCTTCGATTTTAGGGTTCTTAAATTAGGGAAATCTCATCCAATTGTTGTCCCGCTGATTGAGCTTCTGGGTCTGTTCTCTGGCGTATATTTTCACCTCTGTTCCTCTTGTTTATTCACGTTTTGATACAGAATTTGTTCACTTCGATTTTACGGTTATGAAATTGGGGAAATCTCACCCGATTGTTGTCCCGCTGATTGAGCTTCAGGGTCTGTTCTCTGGCGTATATTTTGCCTCTGTTCCTCTTGTTTATTCACGTTTTGATACAGAATTTGTTCACTTTGTACCTTATTCTGTATATTTTCGCCTCTGACTATCCTTCTTGGTGGACTATCAGTTCAGAACTATAAAATCAGGGTAATTACACCCGACACTGTCCACGGTTCTGAAATTGTGGCTTGTTGTATGTCGTTTATTTGGCCACTCTTCCTCTGGTTTATTCATCTGGCGAATCGTGGCTCTGAATTTGTCCAGAAAAAACTGATTGGAACCTTATTTTGTCTGCTGTAAAGACAAGTTACATTGTTACCTTATTGATGTGTTCTGACTATCCTTCTTGGTGGACTATCAGTTCAGAAATTAATGCTCTATTGCTCCTGTTGTATGGCGTTTATTTTGGCCACTCTTCCTCTGGTTTATTCATGTGGCGAATCGTGGCTCTGAATTTGGGTAGAAAAAACTGATTGGAACCTTATTTTGCTTGCTGTATTGACAAGCTACATTGTTGCCTTATTGACGTTTTCTGACTATCCTTCTTGGTGGACTATCAGTTCAGAAATTAATGCTCTATTGCTCCTGTTATTTGCTGACTGTGGAACATCTGTTTATTTTGTTTTTTGTCTGGCTAGAATAGATTGAAATGTTCTTTACGCTTATATGTTCTTGGTGAATTCTATGTTGCTCATATTCCTTGTTGTGTGTAATTTTTGAAAGCTCTGTATCTGATTCACTGTGTCTTTGTAATATGCATCTCTTTTGTTGGTTTAATTGCAGGTTCTTTGATGCATTTGAGCTGCTGATTTTTTTGACAAGTACTAAAGTATTCGCTGCACACAAGTACTGTTGCTGAGCCTGCTGCTAGATGTTGCTCGTTACATCACTATCGGTCATACAGATTCTCCCAGTGTGTGTAATTTTATTGTAATATGCTTCTCTTTTGTTGGTTTAATTGCAGGTTCTTTGATGCATTTGAGCTGCTGATTTTTTGACAAATACTGAAGTATTGGCTGGACACAAGTACTGTTGCTGACATTATTGTAGCGCTTTGACAAGTTGTGATGTAATGAACAGTTGTAGACGTCTTTGACACATGGTTTTGTAAAGAATTATTGGAATTATTTGAGACGTGGATTGGTACTATGACCAATAGTGATGTAATGAGCAAGCTACTCTGCTCTTGGTTTTATCTGAAAAGTACTGATGTAATAGCTGCTACAGCTCTGTCATTTTGGTGATTGTTTTGTTCTATATTAATGACTTACATGCTGGAAATTGCTGGACGAAGCACTTGTTATATTAAGACAGAGGTGATATATAACTTACCACAATTTCAGTTCTTTGAAACATAAAATTCAACGTACAAACTTGTAACGCATGAACATTCTGTTGTTGGTCAATACAGTACATACGGAAGCTGACGTGAGGAAACTGATCAAATCTTGTCATTATAAGAGATCTCAATGGAAGTCATTACAACATATCTCATTAAAGGCCATTACAAAAGATTACATTAAAAGTCATTACAAAAGATTCCATTAAAAGTTATTACAAGACCTTAAGTCATTACATAATAGAAACCCGAAAGAAAAATACTACTAATACTATGATAAACACTATCTTCATATAACCATCATTCGTTGCCTTAACCTCATCCGATCTGGTCTTTTGCATCTCCTCCAATTTATTTAGTAGGCATACATTTTGGTTCTTCACTTCAAGCAGTGGCATTTCACTTCCCTCATGGGGGTTGAATTGAAATTGTGCCCACTTGAGGACGACATTCTGCATGGACAATCAAACAAGAATGCAAACTCAAGTGTATCGCAACAAGAGAGCTCAGATTGGTCCTTATGGCCATCATCATCGCTTTATAAGTGGGTTATGATACTTTACATGCCTTATATATGGAGCAAGCCATACATAAACCGCTTCAACGCGTTCAAGCGAAGCAATTTCATAAGGGCCGCTTCTACACATATAGGTACACATAAAGGCATAACCACACATAAAAGGCCATTTAACAAAACAAAATCATCGCTTCACATATTCAGAACTCATCAGATAGATGTTCTAGAGAACAGCAGCTAACAGATGTTCCAGAGAACAACAGACAACAGATGTTCCAGAGAACAACAGATAACAGGAGTAATAGAGCATTAATTTCTGAACTGATAGTCCACCAAGAAGGATAGTCAGAACACATCAATAAGGCAACAATGTAACTTGTCTTTACAGCAGACAAAATAAGGTTCCAATCAGTTTTTTCTGCCCAAATTCAGAACCACGATTCGCCAGCTGAATAAACCAGAGGAAGAGTGGCCAAAATAAACAACATACAACAAGCCACAATTTCAGAAATGTGGACAGTGTTGGGTGTAATTACCCCGATTTTATAGTTCTGAACTGATAGTCCACCAAGAAGGATAGTCAGAGGCGAAAATATACGTGTAACACCCCTAATCCTAAACCTGTAATGACGTCGCAAGTCGTAGCATAATGAATAACAAATCGCAGCGGAAAATAAAACTAACTACCTTGGTGTTACACGCCGTCCCTCACCCTTGTGAGCAACAAGGCAACCTTACTCTTTCCAACAATACAACTCCTCATGCTGTGATGAACAGATACTGAGCACTCTAATTAATACAACCCAAATCCAAAACAAATGAGCAACTAACTGAATACAACAACCTTCTTAATACGATACATAATAAAACCAGCGGTGTTTGTTGAAAACACTTCAGCTACTCCTGTGTCCCGCACTCCGGCTTGAGTCTTCTTCAATAACCTGGAATGTTTAGCCCATTGAAGGGCTCAGCAATCGAAATGCTGGTATGCTAAATGTAGTCTTAAATCATTTGGATCCTTAAGTCGTTTTAGCCATCTTGATATTAGATTCATTACATAAAATACCGGTTTACAATGATAACAGTAATAACCGTAAACATTTAACGATCACAAGCAATTCACCTGTAAACACCAGTGTACAATAGTACACGACACCAATAACCACACAACAATAACTCATAGAAATAACCAATAGTCACACATTAATAATCCATAACAACAACCAATAATCACATATTAATAATCCGTAACGATCACCAAACAAGATACGCGTATTAAACTGTACTTGTTAGTTAACCACCTGACCCTTATCCTTTAAACCAATCTTTTAACCTTCTCCAATTAATTTCCACCTCAAGTGTCATGTTAAGTCAAACCTTAATAACTTTTTGATGGACGAATGTCCCCTACGTTCCATTGGAACTGTTTACCAGCTGACCCTATGGCCCTGGTTAATTGACCGATCCGGTCGAACCTGTGCACCAACGGCAGTGCCTTCCGCCATCCCCGAATGTGGCTGATGGATTTCCTTTGAGTGACTCTCCATTGAAGTCTCTCGTAGTGATCACAATGCGCAACTAGAAAGTCGAAACAATCTGGATTCCTCTCTTTATAAGTTAGCCCTTTTCGCCAGTGACATAATTACCAATCCTTGAGTTAAGACTATAACAGTTGACCATCAGTTAGGTTCATTAATACCTAAAGGTCAGTTAGTCTTGTTCCAGCTTAGATGTATAAACTTCCAGTCATAAGACGTTCGCGTATAAATAAAACGCAACAAAGTTGAGCAATACAGTATATAATATCATTCACATAAAATCACAGATATCGCTCTTAAACAATTAGCACATAACGTCTGGACCTTAGGATAATCCTTAGGACATTCAGACCACACAATTAACATACCGTTCACCGTGATAACAACTAGCTTGACTATTCACGCTTTAACAGTCCTTCCACGTACGCTGTTATATTTACAAGCAATACCGGGTAATATTAATATAACTATCCATTAAACATTACAGTACTGTCACTGTAGAACTAATACTTGTAATATACTAATCATTTAAGTTCTTTATTTCCCCCTGTTATTTTACAGTGACTCTAGACAGTTCAACAGTTCGTTATTTTATGTGATATTCACATGTGATAATGAATTTTCACCTTGTAGTATATTTCTACTTCCTTAATTATATACTCATAATTGTTTCCACTTATTCTTTACATTATATCCCTTGGTCATTTTTATTACAACCACAATTATTTTATAAACTTTATATTATACTCCTTAATATACCATAATACAATATAGTACCTAGTTTTACTTCCTTTCCTTATTAAATTACAAAACCAACCTTATTAATTCGGTATTTATATATTATACCCAACAACTTAATAAATTACTAATAACTACATATAGTTTCCGGTAATCATAATTTGAACCATTAACTTTTACAACTTACCAAACAACCATATACTTTTATAATTACTAAATACCCATATTAATTTTCGGAAATTGCAAAACAATTATATTAACTTCTATAAATTGCCAAATAACCTTATAACTTTTATAATTCATTAATTACCCACATTAACCTTTGTAATTATTAATTAACCATACTACCTTTTTAATTTACTAATTAGCCACTTAATTTTCGGTAACTCCAAAATGGATATTCTAATTTTTATAAATTACCAAATCACCTCATTAATTTTCAGTCTTGACATATACTTTCCTTATATTTACATTTTAATCCCAAAACTTAATATAAGTTACATATTAACTTATAAATTATAGTTTTAATATTTAATTCACCCAAAATAACCAAAGCAATCCACAACTTTCTTCAATTTACATTTCCGCCCCATACTAAATTCTATTTTTCATATATACTTCCATAAATTACATATTCACCCCAAAACTTTTATAAACTTAATATTTTATGTCATAAATCATTTTAACCCAAAGTTTTTGGTCAACACTTCGACCAAGACTTAATTTCATGATTAATATTTTAATATACCCATAAAATCATAAGTAACTCTCGGTTAAACACCATAGTTTCTAATATTCACAAAATAGTCCCCAAAACTTTATAAAATGTTATTTTAACACTTAAACACTTATTTAAATTCACTAAAACTCATAATATTAATTCCTACCTTATATTATATCATAATTATGCCAAGACCACCATTAACTCTCGGCGATTATTTTTAATACCCCAAACTTCTCACAATTTACATTTAAGCCACATAACTTATTAAACTAGCCATTTAAATACTTGTAGCTATTTTTTAATATCCCTAAATTTATATGAAAATACATAATTGGTCCCTCCAATCCCACAAACGTACAGAACACCGAGAGTTATAGTGGTTCGGCCAATAATCCGGCCTACATCCACTTCTAGACAATATCTTTATTCCTTCTTTGGTATTACAACTTTAGAGAGCTTTCTAGTATTTTCTCTCTCTTCTCATAATGTGTCCACTTACAAATGAGCCTCTCAACTCTATTTATAGACTTTCTAGGGTGAAGTCTATCTCTTAATCCTTATACATGTGGTATTACTTTATTGGAGCAACCCCCCTAATTTTGGCACTTCTCTCCTTGTAAAGCCTTCCGGTCCCATAGTGTAGGATGCGGGATTCGGTCATAGAGCTCGGGGCCGGAATACGGGACCCGGTCATAGAGTGCGGAGCCGGAATACAGGACCCGGTCATAGAATGCGGGGCCGGAATACGGGGCCCAGTCATAGAATGTGGGGCCGGAATGCGGGACGTAGTCATAGAATGTGGGGCCGGAATACGGGACGTGGTCATAGGGCCTGGGACCCGGATTTGGTGCTTGGTGCCCAAATTGGGGCCTGAACAGGGTCTTGAAGGAGGCTTCGGGTCTGGGCCGGGGTCTAAGGTCTGGACCGCTTTGACCTTTTGTCTTTGTCACATTCTTGCCCTTCTCATCAGTCCCACAAGTTCTACTTTTGGTACTTTAAAAAGTGGAACTTACAAAAAAGAGATAGAAATTTACATTTTTCTCCTTTCTCCTATCTCCTAGTCCCACAAGTTCTTTTTCTTTAGTTTTTACAAAGAAACATGTACTTACAAAAAATCAGTACAATTAGTACAACCAAAAGTCCCACAAGTGTTTTTCTTATGAATCTGACAAATTGGTAATGCTGGGACATAAATCTTTGAGATAATATATCTTGATGGACGGATCCCATAATATCTTGATGGATGGATCCCCTGATGTTCTGATATATATACTTAAGAATGCCAGAAATCTAGAAGTCCAGAAGTTCATAATAAGATCTCCATAAAGAAGACCAATGGTTCTTTTAGCAAGAACCATTCCTTTTTGAAAGGGTGAAATAATATGATGATTAAATCTTTGCTTATACTAGCCAAAGGATGATAATTCCCTTAAAGGGAGAATAAAGATAATATATTTTCCCAATTTTGCTTATGCTAGCCAAAGGATGGCACTTGTGATGGGGCCAGAGATGGGTTTGTTTTTTTTTTGTTGGCTCGATGGCCGGGTTTCATTTCAACCCAAAGTGTTATTTTTCAAGGCACAAGTGCCTGCGGCTCGTGGCCGGTGCTTACTTTCAAGGCATGATAGCCTGCGGCTCGTTGGCCGGTGCTTTCTTTTACTTTCAAGGCACAAGTGCCTGCGGCTCGTTGGCCGGTGCTTTCTTTTACTTTCAAGGCACAAGTGGCTGTGGCTCGTTGGCCGGTGCTTTCTTTTACTTTCAAGGCATAAGTGCCTGCGGCTTGTTGGCCGGTGCTTTCTTTTACTTTCAAGGCACAAGTGCCTGCGGCTCGTTGGCCGGTGCTTCTTCGATTACCTCAGGGGGTGATCAGTCCCCTGGAAAAAGGTACCTGCACTTTCTTTATAAACTTATTAGTATGATAGTGCAGAAATGATGCAGACCCTTTGAAATTTTGTTGAGATAGATTTTTTACAAAATACCACTTTTGAAGGTATCCAAAATAATAGAATTCATAAGGATGAATGGTTGTTTGAAGTGAGCGGCCCTCCTGGGCACTGCCTTCTGCTTGACTGATCTCAGCCTTCACGCTGCTGCTCTGGAGTTTGGGTTCTCCTCATAAGGCCAAATAGAACTTTTTTCCTCTTCTTATTCCAACTGTCATGAGCATACAGCTCCATCCGATGCAGCACTAGCAGACTTGTGGTTAAAGCAATTAGTTTGTAGAGATGTAACCGAGAGGCACCCCATAAATTGCTGTGGCAGTACTTTTAACAAACTCCCGCATTGGGGCTGACTGAATTCTTGACCTAGAACATAGTAGCTCCTAATCCAAAATTAGTGACAGAGGTTGTCGCTTCCATTTCCTCATTATCCCAGACTGAAACAGTGAAAAACAGTAAGAAAAGATAGGGAATGAACACTAGTAGCACGAATTAAATACTATACGGGATACACACGAAGGATTCTGATCAGAACCAAATTACCTGTATACTTTATTAGCAATGATAGGTTAGATAGTATTTAGATGAACATAGGAGCAAGCTAATGGAAACAGAGGCAAAATATTGCAATTTCGAAGATAAACAGACAGCAGCAGGTGAGAAATGCACAAAGTGGTATAACGGTTGTTGCTAATTAATGGTGAGTTGCACAGCTCACGCAGACTTGGAGCAGAAGGCAGGCAGATAGCTTGGCTGATTTTTATTGAATTTCTGCAGTTTCCCAGTTTTCTATATAAGATCGAGGAAATTCTCAATAACAATAAATATTTGATGCTACAAAACTTAATCTGAGACTGAATCAAGCCTTCAAAAACAAAGTGACATCAAAACAGGGGTGACATAAGTAGAATGCAATTCTTTGCTTAATAGTTTATCGATTAAGACCACAGTAAAAGA
Organism: Limonium bicolor; assembly: GCA_023374045.1. Classification (NCBI taxonomy): domain Eukaryota; kingdom Viridiplantae; phylum Streptophyta; class Magnoliopsida; order Caryophyllales; family Plumbaginaceae; genus Limonium; species Limonium bicolor. The sequence continues at coordinate 255,056,469 of CM041778.1, read as the reverse complement.
TTAGCAGAAGAAAACTGAGAATGATCATAATTCATAAATGACAGAGTTGAACCATTCGATCGAACTAATCATACGCTCAGGTTTTTGTACGGAAAAAGGTGCACTTTTAACAAGGATCTGAATTGCTGAATTATGAAGCTGAAAGCTTAAAGTTCTGAAATAACAGAGACAAAATTTGAACACAGCCAAAAATTGCAATAATTGGTGGTAAATTTTGTAACTGAACGCAGTTAAAGAAGACTTCTGGTTTTGCACCACTAAAACAGGTTTTATTGATCGGCAAAAGAGCAACCATTCATGAATCACAGTAGCAAGTATATAACCAGAATTGGAGTTGGCTAACAACAGCGGTATAGGCAGCAGTAGATACAGATTCAGTTCCCAACAGTACATTCTTCACAGAATTTCTACCATCTTTCAGATTAAAAAAATGCAGCCCCAGTTTTGTTGTTGAAAAGCAAAACAAGATTGTTCCAAAAAGAGGTTTTCTTATACCCTGTGGCTGGTTGTACTGACCATATCAGAAATACAATCAGAAGAATTCTTCTGTGCAGAAACTCGGGTCTACGGCGAGTGAAATGTTTATGTAGAAATCAGCTTGAAATAGATTAATGCTGAACATTTGCAATTTAGAAAGGTTTGAGCAAGATTTCAGTATATGTTTTGACCCTGCTCACATAAATCATAGAGGAAGCAATAAAGCTGAAACCAACTTAAACGTTTATCCAGGGAGTTTTAACACCCTGAAATGTAGATTCTGCTTTTAGAAACAAAAGTTAGAATGAAGTGGAGATGTCTAAAAGATTTATGTGAAGCCTGAAATTTAGATCATAATTGAAACAGAAGCAGTTACATAATAAAAACAGACACAATCCAAGCTTCATGAAGCAACGCTAACATCAGAAAATAAGTAAACACAAACATCTTTAGAGGTCTGTAATTTTCCTCAAAAATTCAGTCAAGCTAGGCAAGCAAATCAAGGCTGTACCAGAAACTTATATGATAAACACAAAGAATTTGCGTTGTTTAGCAAAACAGTAGCTTTTCTAAAAGGGAAGTGAAATTTTTCAAATGCAGTCCCAACTTTTAAGATCAGACACAGAGCACTAAAATGAAGTGAGATATATCTGAGAATTTTGGTAAGACATTTTGTTCTTCTTGTTGTACGGTGACTCATTTTGTGAATAACAATACTAATTAACAACCTCTTGTTTAACAGGATTTGCCAAAACTAAAACGGCTAATGCATACTAAACAGTAGCAAGTCTTTTGGTTAAAAGCGGTTGGGCATCATCCCGCAGTTACGCAGAAACAGAAGAGAGAAAGGAAGCTTGTATATCATAGTTTCTACAAAATATTTACTGCCTTTAATTCATGGCTTGAGTATCCATTAGCAAGCTATGTGGAGCCTTAAAACGAATATGCATAGTAGAATATTTTTCATACTCAGTTGTTTGCATAGCAGTGACATATTTTGATTGCACTGAATTGCTTCAGGAATATAACAACTATCTTGATGAAGTAAAGTAGATGAGAGGTTCTGGTTGCAGTTTGTTTAGCACAAAACGTATAATGCTCAATATGGAGCATCTTTGAGCAGCAGAAACAGCAGCAGTTTTAAAACATGTCGGGGTGTAAACGAATGCAAAACAGCTGAAGTTGAAGACTTCTGTGTTTAAACCATAAAGAAAAAATCAGAACCAGGTTGTGCTGTACACTCTCACCAGTAGGAAGATAAACCAGGGGTGAAATCAGTCTGAACTGAGCAAGAATATTTATATTGGAATCCTATCTCAGATTCTTAGGCAAAGCCACAAAGTTCCTCATTCTTAGGCAAAGCCACAAAGTTCCTCATGCATGTCATATCAGCGTTCTTTCCAAATTGAAGACAATTGCTAACAACCACGTATCAACAGTTTTTTTTGCACTTAAAGCTTTTTAAAGATAGTCAACAGCGGTGTAAATAATAACAATAGAGCAGAATCGAGAAGTACCATGTTTGTTAATTTCAGCCTGATATGGATAAAGTTCAATTAAGTCAAATAGAATGGAATTTCAACAATACTAAATTACTGCTTTAAAAAGAATTTAGGCAGAAGATGTACACGCATTTGGATTTATGGATATTCTGTGAAAATAAAAACTGAAGCATCGTAATGTTTGTCCTATATAATACTGGCTAATGCGTGTCAAACAACAGCAAAGTTATTTTGTCAAAAGCAGGTAGACATTACCCTTGTGCTCATGTAATAAAACAGTCGATGTTTTATCAATTTCTTAAATTTCTGATATGAGAAAAGATTTTTGGGCGATCAAAAGTAAGTACATCTCTGGAAATCAGAGGCGCAAGTCTTAAGAAGAGACAAAGAGACAATCATGCTCAACACATAACAAACAATTAAGCCAGTATTTCAAGATTGATGGACTTATCTCAGTTTGGGGGCTGCTTGCTTCATATTTTTATCGATTGTCAATGCCTTGGAGAATTCTTGTTTCGAGCTTGGTCTTGAGACTTCGATCTATCCTGGAAGGAAGATGCCGCACGACTCTTAGTTGGTGACATCGTCCGGCCTTTCACTTGAGGATGCGGCCGAGGAAGTTGAATTGTCCTCCGGTCATGGATATGACCTCCAAAGCTTCTGCTCCGGGTTTACTCTCCGTGAAAATTCAGGAATTCCTCGTATCTTTCTTTTGGAGGTTGTCGACCGGTTGCTTCCGGTCGTTGCCATCCGGCCTCCGGTCAAGGAGCTTCCGACCATTGTCATCCGGCTTCCGGTCAAGGAGCTGAGATGCGGGCAAGGAAGTTAGCGCGGCCAAGGACTGAGGTGCGGCCAAGGGAGTTGATGCGGCCAAAGAAGTCCGGCCAAGGACTGAGATGTGGCCAATGGAGTCGATGCGGCCAAAGAAGTCCGGCCAAGGAAGATGCGGCCAATGGAGTCGATGCGGTCAAAGAAGTCAAATTGTCTTCCGGTCCGGCCGAAGACTGAGGTGCGGCCAAGGACTGAGGTGCGGCCAAGGGAGTTGATGCGGCACCAACTTGGATTGATTTGCCGGAGTCACCCGCACCTCCCGTTCCGGAACTGGTCGCGACTTGAAATCGTCCTCCCCGAGAATAATCTGGTATTTCTTCAAAACTTATCAATCGTCCTAGCCTTGGTGTCGCTTTGAGGCTCAGATGAATATCGCTTCCCCTCGCGTCCCTTTATGGTATTGAAAACGTGTATGTCTCTTGATTTTGGAATCTCCTGATATTCCTCTTTCTTACAGAGCTCTTCGTCCGGCGATCGAAGTCGACATCAACCG